>CM018034.1:30952843-31317843 GCA_008638375.1 Nyssa sinensis
CATGAAACTGTTGCAGCATTGAACGATTTTCTGAAGTTACAACAGTCAGGTAACGTTCCTTATATTGCGTTACCAATTTCTAACGAGAGGCCTTTACCCTTTGTTTTGCAGGCCCCCATTCCAGATTTGGAGCCTTTCCCCAGTCACCTTAAGTATGTGTTCCTTGGAGATGGAAGAATGTTACCAGTGATCATCTCTAGTAAACTTAGTGCACCGCAAGTAGAAAAGCTCATGCAGGTCCTTAAGGAGCATAAGACGGGTATTGGTTGAAGAAGGAAGCATTGAGTCGAGCCAACGACCATAAACAAAGGCGCTACTTGGGAGGCAACCCAAGGGGAGTTCATTCTTTTTCTTCTTATTTACACATTTATATTTTGGTTAATTTTTGCTTTTTCTTTGCATTTTATCTTACATTAAGGACAATGTAAGTTTTAAGTGTGGGGGAGGGGATTTAGGTTGTGTTTTAATTTTGCGTGGTTTTTCAAAAAAGAAAAAAGAGTTGTGCTTTTTGTTTTTGTGGTTTTCAACGAATTTTTGGTTGTGTATGTCATGAGCAAGATTCGATTAAACTTGAAAAATTCATAACATGATTGAATAAGTAATCTTCGAACTTAGAATTAATTAGTCTAGTTATTTTCCTTGAGAATAGTAGTGACTAGATTTGGTAGACAAAAGCCGGTGAGATTTTGAACCTTTAGACTAACACATCCATATTAGTCTCACTATTTTCTTTCATGTGAGATATTCCTCCATGGATTTGTTTCTCTAGAACTTGCCTTGATTCTTTTTGAGGTCATATTGACACATGCATGCATGAACATGATTAAGGCCCTCTTTGTTATAAGCTACATAAGTCAAATAGCCTACCTTGTAATTAATTTTTCCTTTGTTGAACCCCTTCGAGCTTTATTAAATTTTTTTCATTTATTGTGAACCCACGTTACAAGCTTTAAACCCAAAAAATAATGCCTTTACCCAAGCCGTAGAGCTAGTGGAGCATTGCTCATCGTTATGATATGTATGGGTGTGCAAGAAATAAGTGTGGGGGTGTCTGGATTTGTGGTATGGCTATGATTGGTGAAATGGAACATGTTTTCATTCTCAATTTGTGAGTTCCATTGTTAATGTAATTTTGGTGAAAAAAAAAAAGAAAAGAAGAAAGGAAGTGATAGAGGAAATTGCTTTTAATGTTACAAATTGTCCATGTTTATAATTCTTCCTAAAATCCCAAGAAAGGGGGTCTGTTTATACGTGATATAGCCAAATTGAAGAAGTTGCCGAATGAAGTGATTGGTTTTACATGTCTTATATATTCGAGCTTGAGTTAATTCATTTTTGCTCCACTAGTTTCAATAGCTTTTGAGCTACATTCCCAAATATTTCCCACCTTGATCCTAAACCCCGTTACAACTCTTGAAAAGTCCTTATGATCCGTGTTATACATGTGATCCCAGTGGTGGAGAATGAGAAGACATGCAAGCCTATGGTAGATCATTTCCATTGAAATAAATTTGAGCGAAACACATACCCTTCAAACGCATGAGAGTTGAGTGTTTATTTCTGTGAGGGTCTACGTATTGAGTTTACTCCCTCTTCGAGTGAGAATGCTTACTAAGTAATTGTAAGTTGTTTAAAAATGTTTGTTCATGATATGTTATGCGTTTGCTAGAGTTTTATTGTTCTTTGTTGATGGCGTTGCAACCTTGGTATTTTTGGGAAAGTGAATTTGAGTTTTGCCCGAGGACGTGCAAAAGTTAAGTGTGGGGGAATTTGATGAGAATGAAAAATATCATATTTTTCTCTCTTAATGTTTAGTCTTTTATACTTATTTGGTGCCTAAATGTACTCATTATTCTTATATTTTGATTTAGGATGCAATGGAGGCATTAAGTGCAAAAAAGGCTAATTGGGCGATTTTCGGACAGTTTTGACATCGCTTTGTAATCTTGGCATAAATCTCTCATCTGAGCTCCGATTGAGATGAATCAAGATAATATGAAAAGCCAAGACATGGTTCTACAACTTTAATGTTTTGCATTTTGAGAGATTCTAGCTACATCAAGGTCGAAATTGGGCTTGAAGTTGCTGCACCTGCACTATTGACGTTTTTGGCTGCACGAAATTCTAATGCGCGGGTCCACGTGATTTATTTTTGGAAATTCCAAATCTAGTGTGAGAATTCCAGCAGAAATGCCACTTTCCTAGTTATATTAGGACTTTATTTTATTTTTAATTAGGGCTTCTAAGAGCAACCATCACACACGCACTTTTCTCTCCCCTCTTCTCTAATTTCTCTTTCAAGTTTTCATGACCGTGCGTGGCTAAACTTTTATAATTGGTCGAAGGAAACGGAAGCCTTGGAATCAATAAAACTGTAAGATCTAATTTTTTTTTAATTTTCAATTTATGCTTTGAGTATTAAATGTTCTTCTGTGCTTATTTTTATGATTGTCTCGTTTAATTACTAGCAGGCCTACTAGTTTATTATTCGTTGCAATCTACTGCTAGATTAGATATCAAATCCGTAATTGTTTGATCCCTCTAATTTGTGAAGCAACTAAGATTTAATGATTTGCTGCGTCAGAAATTATTAGATCTTAGGAAGAAAATTTGACTAAATTAAATGCAACCGTTTGTGCTTGTGTTGTTTAGCTTCATCGATCTCTTACTGCTACTAGATTAAACATTTAGTGCTTGTCTTGAGTTGTTTAGTAGTTAGGGTTAATTAGATCGCTTGTTTTCTAATTAACTACGACTAAGGAGAGAAAGGAAAATAATTCCAACGGTGAATATTCAAAGTGTGAATTGATATATACTTGCATCGATGATGAGTTGTAAAATTTGGATGGTGGATGTTGACTTAGACCAATGTTTGTTCTTTTGATTGATTTCAATATTTTAATTTGAATTGTTCCTTAGTTGTTTTTTTAAAATTATTTTCGTTATACTCAAACCCCCTATCTTTGTTCACATAGCATAAAACTAAGCTAGGTCACTCTTCGTGGGAGTGATCCTTACTCCTACTACTACATATATTATTTTTAGGAGTTTAGGTTTTATTTTTGATTGCCTGCGATAGCACACCATAATACTTATTCTGATCTTTTTTTTTTTTCTAGATCGTCCCTCATCTATTCTGGCCATTTTAGGTTCTCTCTGGACTAAATCTAGTGCAGAATGTGTCTCAAGAGGGCATTTAGTGGGGTATAAAGATCTTTTTTTTTTTTTTTTTGGGTAAAATGCTTGTTTAATTCTTTTAATCTGGTTTTTCCGGGATCCTTTTACGTTTCTTCTCATCTCTAGAGGACATTCTCTAGGTGTGATCTTCCTTTGATGTTGGCCTTTTGGTTTTTTTTTTTTTTTTTTGTGGAGTTTTTAACATTTTCTAGGGTTATGTATTTTTGAGCCTGAACCAACAAATTAGACATACTCGCTGGGGGATTCTTAGTAAGGGAGTCTTTAAATCGTTTGGGCCATAGTCAGGTAGTCAGTGCTGTTACGTTGAGTCTTTCTTCTCCCCCATCAATTGAAGTCATTTCGACATTGAATCGTTCTATGTACTCCCTTAAAGTTTCTCCCTTTGCCTGTTTAATGGTTAGGAGGAATTTAGGACCCTTCATTATTCTTTTACTAGTGATAAATTGACTAACAAATCTCTTACTTAGCTTAGCAAAATAGGTAACGGAGTTTGGAGGCAGACGATGAAACCAATCTAGTACTGGTCCTTTCAAGCTGGTTATGAATGTCCTGCACATCAATGCATCGATTCCTCCATAGAGGGCCATTACATGGTAGAAGTGGGACAAATGATCAGCCGGGTCAGATTTTCAATCATATAATTCAAACTTTGGAAGGATAAACTTTCTTGGTCACTCTTTTGCCATGATGACAGTAGTGAACGGGGTCCCTGACATTCCAAACATACCATAAAAGTGCTAATCATTAGGGTTCTAATGTGCACTCCCCCTTTGTTTTGCTCTATTGACCTTTTGAGATTCTACCTCTAGCTCGAAATCTTGGAGTGACCCAATTGATGTTGAGACCACGATGGGTGCTGAAACACATTACCATGGATTAGTTATGTCAAAGGTTGAGCCCTGTTGTCCCCTCATTGTGCTTGTGCCAAGATACAAGTTGGTGGGAATGCGTGTGTTGAAAATCGGGGTAGTACAAACACTTGAAGTGGCACTGGTACCAAGGGTGGAATTGGTACTTGTGGCTGCAATGGTGCTTGTGGTGGTACAAATGCCTCTGGTGGCGTTGGTACCTATGGTGGCACTAGTGCCATAGGTGGAATTGGTGCCTTTGTTGGCACTGGTGCCATAGGTGGAACTCGTGCTTATGGTGAAAATGGTGCCTATGGTAATAGATATGCTTGCCCTTTTCGTCAGATTTAAACCAGTTGTGCCACTATTTGCACAAGAATCTCAACCTATTGAGTGAGGGCATCTATCCTTGGATCTCGTCATTCTCCCCCTAGTTGCGTTGATTTGAGCAAGGATTTAGTGCTTGAGATTGTTGCAATATTGTTTGTCAGTTTCTAGGTTGGAGCTTTGGTGCCATTACATTGATTTTTCAAGAACACAAAAGAAGTCTTGAGTTCCTACAGACGACGCCAAACTATTGTCGTATGAAACTGTTATGACCAAAAACTCCTTGAAGACCTTCAAAATTAGAAGTCAGAGCTCACCGGAAGTCGTGTGATGAACTACTCTCCGACGATCAAGATAGAATCATGGAAAGCAATGGAATATTTTTTTAAAAGAGAAAATAATGGATTTCTACATCGTACTTCTCCCTTTTAAAGTAGTACAAGTGATCGTTATGTTGATATCCTTTGCAAGATCCTCTGAATCTCCAATTCTTCGAGAATCTAACATTCTTAAGGATATTTCCTTGTTTGAATTTAGGATAGGGATCCTTGGGTTAAGGTCTTCCCTGTCAGACATTCTTCTTTTGTCCTGATTTTGATTTCACTTCAAAAGTTATTACAAACCCACAATGCCTACAAAGTGATCCTAAAGACTTCCAGAAATGTTAGGACATTCTTACCTAGCCTCAGGTAACTTTGGGGTACATTAGTAACAATAACAAATAGGGTTAATTTTACTAACACCTCTTGAGGTTTAGCCTAATTTTATTGAGACCTTTCTTGTCGTTACTTGTGTTAACTTAATGTATCGATCAAAAGACAAACCTATAAAATTGCATTATTAAAAAAAATTAAAAAACCTTTCCAAGATTCCTTTTACAAGAAATCCTAATTCCCTCTGTTAGGACCATGGGGTCCGATATTATAATTGGCTAATCCAGTTTGAAAAAACGTGTTTTGTGTGTAATTCTTATATAAGTCCTACGAGTGAGTATCTCAATGTCCGTTATTCTCGAAGTTCATCCAAGAGACATTACCGTGTATCATTACCAGGTTGACTTGGTCCTTGAATGGTATATTGGACTTTTGTATTTGATTTGGATCTCACACACTCACATCATGTACGCATTGCATATAGTTTTTTTTTTTTTTTTATCATAACATCATATATATGATTGACTTGTGGTTGTGAACTAATTTTCCTAAAATGCGTCTTTAAAATACTTAAGAGAAAAAATTTAGTTCACAAGACAAGCAAGAATGGGCAACTCTCTGTTGCTCATTCGAATGAAACCTTGGCTTATTTGAACTAACAACATAGAAGTTCATTCTCATTCATTTTCATTCGTTCGAAGTATTTGTATTAAACGAAGAGCTGTAACCCCAAAGTTGTGCTCCTTTGATGTTAGTTCCTTGTTCGTTCGAGTAAACTAGTGCTCGTTTGAATGAATGATAATTCGTTCGAACAAACCTTGGGTGAAAAATAGATTTAGATTATGTTTTCAAGCCATTTGGGGATCAAACAAGCTCTTTGCAAAAATACGATTTAGAACAACCAAAAAACAGAGTGAGAAAGTCTCATATTGTGAGAGCAAAATTATTGATAGATCGTGAAGCTCTTATGAGAGATCATTAATGCATGTCATTCATTCACATCTCTAATCTTGTTCATTGATCGATTTAGATCATCTATTAGATCCAAATTAGATCTAAGAGCCTTGGTTCATGTAAATTTCACTATTGACGAAAGATGGAATTCAAGCTTAAGGATTTGGCGTTGAGCGATCGGTGGACACCGAGGTCGTAAGGATTCATGATTGTTGAGCAGCTTGATTGAAGGATTCCGAGACCGTAGAGGATTTCGGTTGTTTGAAGGTTCGGCTATGAGATACTTGAGGATTCAATGGGAATTTGAAGATGTAATCGGGAAGAACGGAGCTTGAGGTACCTAGCTCGTTCATAGATACGTTGTATTTCACTTTCCGTCATAGTGGAATCCTTTCTTAAGCATTGGTCTGGCTTTGGAGTTTTACTCAAAGGATTGTTGTCCTTGGTGGTTTCTCCATCATTAATCAGTTTGCAATCTTTCATTCTCTCTATCTCCTTCAATTTACTATTTGCTTAATTGAAATGCTTCCGCTAGAATATAGAAATTGAGTTTTCTTGAAATTCATAATTGTTCATTAATTTGATAAATTGGAAACTTGATTGAGTAAATTGATTGAAATCATAAATTGATCACTTAGTTGATTTTGCCTTGAATTGTTAAAATTGCATATAAAATCAAGCTAGCTTGATCAATTTGGTGAATGTTGATAGGTTGGTATATTTGAATGATTCTTGGTGAATTCATTGGTGGATGGGTATAAATTTGGATTAATCACATTGAGTGATTTTATTGATTGTGTCATCTTTTACTTTTAACCAAGAATTAAAATATACATCGAAAGAAATTTTTATTCTAGACATACCTATTAAACCCCCCTCCCCCTTTCTAGGTGATATTCACACTTTGGGACCTTGAGTGATATCCTAGTGGTATCTCTCCGTGACACCCTCCATTATTTCTCATATCCCTCCATTAAAGCTCATGTGTATAACTTATTTTCCTCCTATCTTCTCTCCACTACAAAATCTGCATACAATCAACTCTAGAAATTCTATGATTCCATCTAGGCCAACATTACACCAACATTTGTGATATTGGCTACATCACCCTAAACAATATTCCAGTCATTTAAACCATTACTTATCACTAGAAAGATGGCCATTTTCACCATGTTCATAATTATTTCAAGACTTAAAAACTTATTTCATCACTAGAAGATGAAGAAACAATAGGCTACAGGGATGGTAAAGTTAGAGACAAAAAATTGTTTCAAGACTTCCTAAAAAAAATTATTCTACAAGTCCTTAACTTCACTTCTCGAAGACCTTTTAAGCAGTTAACAAATGAAGAAAACGAGGCATTATCGCCAGTACCTTCGCAACTCTGTAACTGCAATCTTTTAAGATTTTTACAACTCCTCTATAGCCAATTAAGGCTATAATCACTGGGTCAAGTTCCAGATATAGAAAATGTCTTTTAAATTTAAGCATCATGTCCGACTCACTTGAGTCTTAAATGAATATTGAAACTCGAATTTTCTCACCAGTTGTTTTGTTGTATAACAAGGTAGTGAGATCACTATAGGAAACAGGACTATTAGCGACGCCCTTGAGCGTTGCTAATAGTAGTAGAATGCGTTGCTAAAGCTCTTTAGCGATGCACGTTTGAGCGTCGCTAAAGGTCGTGTCGCTAATAGTATTAGCGACGCACAAACCGCTATGTGTCGCTAAAGGTTACCTTTAGCGACATACACATGGTGTCACTAATAATGGAGAATGGGCATCACTAATACTATGCGTGGGTAGTTTGTGCGTCGCTAAAAGTTACGATTAGTGACGCACAAATGGTGTCGCTAATGGTGGCCTTATTTATCCAATCTTTAGCGACACTTGTTATGCGTCGCTAATAATGTAAAGCCAATCTTTAGTGACGAATTTGAGGCGTCGCTACAAATTGATTTCTTAGCTTTTAGCGACGCCTGTTATGCGTCGCTAAAAGTTTTATTTTATTTTTCATATATTATTTGTTGTTTTATTCCTTATTAAACATGTATCAACCATCCTGATATACAGTAAAATCCAAACATTCTGAAATGAATATATATTAAAAAATAAAAAATACATTCATATATATATATATTATACTAATTAATTACTTACATTTGTAAAAGTACAATTTAATAATAAATACAAAAATAAAAAATTGTCTCAAAAATATAACTACAGATGTCGATGAAAAGAAAAAAAAACAAATAAAAATAGTCACTCCTGATGCAAGACCTAAAGACCCCAGCGCAATAACCCCAATCAATCTGAAATAAATATTAAATGATATATATTAGAACACTTATTAAATATATATGAAAGTGAATATATTATTTTTTTTCCATGCATAAATAGTAAGAACGACATAAAGTAGCATAAATTGCAAACCACTAATCCAAACTGATTGTCCTAAGTTTTTGGTAATCTATTTTGTCATTTGTGAGGTGTGTGATGGGGTTTCAAGATAGTTAGGCGGATATTCGGTATTTTGGTTTGTCAAAACCCGAAAACCCGCATTTTCGGAGAAAAAACTTGTATAAGTTTCAAACCGTTGATCTGAATCGAGTTCCGTAAGTTCGTGCAAGTTTATTTATCATTTGTGAGGTGTGTGATGGGGTTTCGGGGTTGGTAGGCCGATATCCGGCATTTTGGTCTGTCAAAACTTGAAAATGGGCCTTTTTTGAGTAGAAACTTGCATAAGTTTCAAACCAATGATCCGAACCGAGTGCCGTAAGTTTGTGCAAGTCTATTTTATCATTTGTGAGGTGTGTGATGGGGTTTCGTGATAGTTAGGCTGATATCTGGTGTTTTAGTCTGTTAAAACCCAAAAATGGGCCTTTTGGAGCAAAAACTTGCATAAGTTTCAAATCGGTGATCCAAACCGAGTGCCATAAGTTCGTGCAAGTCTATTTTGTCATTTTTGAGGTGTGTGATAGGGTTTCGGGGTTGGTAGGCCGATATTCGGCATTTTGGTCTGTCAAAACTTGAAAATGGGCCTTTTTGGAGCAGAAACTTGCATAAGTTTCAAACCGGTGATCCGAACCGAGTGGCATAAGTTCGTGTAAGTCTGTTTTATCATTTGTGAGGTGTGTGATGGGGTTTTGGGGTTGGTAGGCTGGTATCCGATGTTTTGGTCTGTCAAAACTCCAAAATGGGCCTTTTTGGAGCAGAAACTTGCATAAGTTTCAAACTGGTGATCCAAACCGAGTGGTGTAAGTTCGTGCAAGTCTATTTTATCATTCGTAAGGTGTGTGATGGGGTTTCATGGTAGTTAGGTCGATATCCGATGTTTTGGTTCATCAAAACTCAAAAATGAGCCTTTTTGGAGCAGACACTTGCATAAGTTTCAAACCAGTGATCCGAACCGAATGCCGTAAGTTCGTGCAAGTCTATTTTATTATTTGGAAGGTGTGTGATGGGGTTTCGGGGTTGGTAGGCCGGTATCCGGTGTTTTGCTCCTTTAAAACCCCAAAATGGGCTTTTTTGGAGCAGAAACTTGCAAAAGTTTTAGACCGGGCATCCGAACCGAGTGGCGTAAGTTCATGTAAGTCTATTTTATCATTTGGGAGGTGTGTGATGGGGTTTCGAGGTTGGTAGGCTGGTATTTGGTGTTTTGGTCTGTCAAAACCCCAAAATGGGCCTTTTTGGAGCCGAGACTTGCAAAAGTTTTAAACCGAGCATCCGAACTGAGTGGCGTAAGTTCGTGCAAGTCTATTTTATCATTTGGGAGGTGTTTGATGGGGTTTCGGGGTCGGTAGGCCAATATCCGGTGTTTTGTGCAACTATATTTTTTTTAGTTTTACGTAACATTTTCTATAAATAATAAATCCACCAAAGCATATAATTTTAAAAGCTTACTAAGGCTGATCAAAGCGTCTCTGCTGGCTGAGCATCGTCTGCACAAGAGCCTCTAGCTGGGCCTGGCGCTCCTTGAGCGGCATCATCTTCTGTCGCAGCTCTGCATTCTCTCGCTCAACTACCTTAGCTCTCTAGGTGGCTGCGTGAGACTAAGCATCGCTCTCGACGCTAGAGGACGATGCTGTCAGCTCCATCCCACTCACTAAGCCACGCATATATCCGCGCCTCTTGCTCAGAATAGTCTCTTGTATCTGGTCATCGGTCGATGGATGCTTACCCTCAAGATTCGGCTGAGCACGCAGTTGGACCATCTCCTCCTATAAAAGCATATAAATATATGTTACTACTTTTATAACTTTAGATTAATATTAAATTAGTAATACTGGTATATATACATAAATAACTTACATAAAGCCACTGAGCTTCAGGCCCAGTCCAACCCTTCTAGGGATTGTAGTGCGTCCTGTGCCATAACTCAATAGGGCTGGGTGGTGCATCGGTCTCCTGGTCTCGCTACAGCAAATAAACAGCAGCTTGTGAAGATTAATTTCATGAAAATATTATACAATAAGAACTTGATACATATATTAACTTACCATCTCATGCCTATACCTAAGAAAAGATTGTGATCCACCATAGTGGGCCACCTGTTGCTGGCTTCTACTCTCACTATTTTTCTTGCTAAGTTCCTACACTTGGCCAAAACAAAGAAGGTTAGTATAAATGACAATGATTTATCATACAACAAAATTAATTTTGACAATTTTTACCTGGAATGCATCAGTAGCGAATCGGTCGCATAGTAACATCCAATCCTCTATCGCTGCCCCCCCTGTAGGGTCTGTCGTGAGGATCTCTACCGGCTTCCATCTCCGCCTGGTAGTGCATATGGAGCCTGTGTCGATAGTCCCTGAAACAGACTCCCAAGTAATGGTCCAATGCCTTCACAACATGAGGCAAGTCGAGGTCAATGTCAAACTTCTCCTGTAAAGCATGTCATTGTCAAAACATTACGGCATTAGATATGTTAAAATTTAGGTGAACACAATAATAAAAGACATACTAGGATATGCGCATAAATATCCCGTCTCTCCGCGTCAGTGACCCGACTCCAGTCACTAATATGGAGTGGGGCGCGTAGCTGGCAAATGATGCCGACCTCCATGGTGAATTGCTGTGCCCACCCACTAACGGGCTTCAGCAAGCCCGGAGGTATCTCAATCCGAAGGCGTGCGCCCCTCGCTGCCTCCATCTGAACCTACAAGCTACGATTCTTCGACCTACCACGCCCTTGTCTAGGGGTGGTGGCCGAAGCTTTAGAAGAAATAAAATAGAAACAATTAATACTATATTTATATAATCATTAATAAAAATAGAAACTATGCATACCATCGACGGCAGGATCGGTCGACCCTGCAGATGAGGGGGAATGGGTCGATGGGTCCTGCATAACTGTGCACCTGTGTGAACCTGGTCCAACCATATCTATAAAGAAAGTTTAAAAATAAAATTGTTTCTATTTAATCATAAAAATTAAAATCCTAATCGAAGTAAAAATGAATACCCATTACATCATAAAATTGAATATCCATTACATTATAAAAGCCGAAATCCATTACACTTGATACTAACATATGTAACACCTATTACAATTATTCATTTGAGTCTGTATCATCACCTGGACTTAAATTTTTTTCATTTTCGGTACAATACTCTAACAATGTGTCATCATTAATGAACGTTGCATCCCTCGGATCTAATTGTGTGGCATTGTTGACGTCGGAAGCTACGACATGCTCTGGTTCTACATCAGTTCTATTCAACTGATACGAAGTAACATCTTCTTGATTATGCCGGACAACACCATCGTGGGCAGTTTGAGACTCTTCTTGTAGTGCCCCCTCAATCCTCTCCAAATCTTCATCTCTCTCGCCAACTTCTAGAACATCATAAACATTCTTTTGACTACTCGCCCTAGTTGTAGCCCTTTGCAAGTCTGCTAGCATTTGTGGCAAGCCTTCATAACCAACCCTAACATTATCACCAAAGTCATCATCATCGTCGTCTTCTTCTTCATCCTTAAATACCACGCGTACGTCACGGCGTTCCCCATGAAATTCCCAACACATATACCTCTTATCCATCCCGTGTTCGAGTAGGTGCTCTTTGGCCTCATCTATGTGCATATAATCCCTATTATTGCACCTCCTACAGGGACTTCTTATCCTATTTCTCCCATCTGCAGATGCACGAGCAAACTCAATAAAATCTTTGATCCCCTTCACATACCCTGACAAATGCCTGCCCCTCAAGTCCATCAAACTCTTATCCATTTTTGTCTACCTAATACAAGTAAAAAATGTTACTCATTATAAATATGAAACATGAATTCTATCACCTCCAACTTCTCTTTAAAAGGTAAGGTGATCCTATCCCATTCGTGAATCCACAATCTACATTGCAATGAGCAACAAATCAAATGCTTGATTCCACTCGGAAAAAATTTCGGCAGCATCTCCCTACGATTCTCCAAGTATACGAGATAGACGTTAGCGAGCCTAAATATATACCCAGAGAACAATAAGAGACTGTGCTGAAATTTTTTCATAGTGAAATATTCAAGCATGAGTAGCTATTGATTGCAATGCAGATTTATGCATTCCCGAACTGTCCTCTCTAGACAATTCAAGAATCGATTTTCACACACACGAGCCCAATCATGAATAAATTTCATGACAAGATTCACATGTGATGAAAATGACTCCTGAACGGGGCTAGGCTTACATGAATGCAATTATACATTGAGTTACATGATCATTTAGTTACAAACACTACTAATGCAAGAATGTGACATTCTAGCTAATTTAAATATATATTCAGGACACGGCAGGGCAGGGCGAGAGTAGATTCTTCAGCCCAGTCCTAAACCAATGTCGGGTTTTACTATCTTTCTCCACTCTGTTGCATGTTCATTACATTTCAAAGCTTCCTTTTAACAAGAAAATATTTTGTTCTAGAGAGTTATTTTTGTTGGAACCATAACTTTCAGAGTTCAAATAAAATTCTCAAAACTCTCCAAATATTTCAAGGCAAAATGTGTAAGTGAATCAAGACTTTTTTTAAATTATAAATTTTTAGGAATCAATAGTTAAAACTTCATTTTCTTTAATTTGTTTCCCATTTTCAATTTTTTATTCTGACTCAACCTCTAAAATAAGTTGTTAAGAATAATCTAGTGCTTTTGTTCTTCTCGGATTAGAAATCCCTTTTTGTTTGCCAAATTGAACTAGAAAAGAATGGGTGAGGCTCTATTAATCATAACTATAAAATCATGTTTTTTTCCCTTCCAATTTGTTTATATGAAACAATTATAGATTTTTTTTTTAGAGGTAATACACACGCATGCACCCATATCCCAACCGGGATTTGAACCCTGCACCTCTTCCCATTTATATTTTTCTCTTCCCATTTGTACTTTCAGTTACTTTTCTATGAAGTTGTCTTCTATGAATAAAAATATTTAATAGATTAATGATGAAGTGAGTTTTATAAATTTCAAGTTATGACTTCTCTTATTCCTTACACTGCATATGGAGCCATCACTTTTTAAGTAGCTTTTTCTTTTTAATTATATTTTGAGTTTCTAATTTACATTTTATTTATGAAATAACCTGTTAAAATTTCAAAAACTATCGTATTGAACATTCCTTCTATCAAACACAATCATATATTTCATTCCATTCCAAAATAATATAATTTCAATAACCAAAATCATATGTCATTCCATTCCAAGGTAATAAAAAATTCAATAAAGTATTTCAAATTATTTCAACATTACATGCCATTGTCTCAAAATTATAGATCAGTAGTTTTATTAAAAACAAATTGAGAATTCTGAAAATATTGCAAGGTATAACAAATCAAAGTACACAAATGAAGAGAAGAACTAGGAATGTTGATGTTTACCAAGAAAGCTAATCTGTACACATATAGAACCACCAAAAAAAAAAAGACGACGACAATAACTAAACAAATCCAACAAACTGGAGATCACTAGAAGGAGCCATTCTCAAGCCAAATAGAGAACAGAGTATTAACAAACAGAGCAAAATCAACCCACACCATTGTTATTGTGCTAAAATCACCAAAAGATCTGGATTGCAACGACAACTCAATGTAATGTATGAAAGTAAAAAAATGAGTCAATCTGTAGGTACAAGAAATGGGGGCTATAAGCTAAAACCTAATAACTAAAACAAGTAAACTGCATTGACAGGTTAAAACAGAGTTGCATATAAGAGAGAGAGAGAGAGAGATCGGAGATTGATACCGAGAGGTCGTGGCAGTCGGCGGCAACAACGCGACGGTCGACGGCAGAAAAAGTGACCATCTGTGAGAGAGAGAGAGAAAGAGAGAGAGAGAGAGTGATCGAATGAGTGATATAAAAAGACGCTTATTAGCGACGCCACATGTGTCGCTAATAGTTTATTATGCGTCGCTAATAGTTTAACGCCTAATTTTTTGCGCGGGAACCTAATTTTTTATTACTTTTTTCCTACTATTAGCAACGCACTATTGTGGCGTCGCTAAAAGGCACCTTTAGCGACGCTTTAATGGGTGTCGCTAAAAGTACATTTTTTTTAGTGGATTAATGGTATCTAATTAGCATCCTCACTACAATAAGTCAATTGGTAGCTCAATGTAAGGACATTTAGTACAAAAAGTAAAAACTGGGACACAAATTATGCTGCCCTTAAAACTTACCTACACAAAAGTGGAAGCATAATTGACAATAAGATCAACATACGAAGGAACACTGTGTTGCAATTTCTAGAGAAGGGTAGTGAAATAAGTATTTATTATATTATTGTTGCCGGCTACCACCATATACACATTGTTGGTCAAGATGATGGCAATGGACCAATCAAGCTTTTATTTCTTGGTGAACCAACCAATAGCCTTGATAGTGTCATCGATAGAAGAAAGAGACTGAACCGATCAAGAAGGAAGATAGAAGAAAGAGACTAAACCAATCAAGAACCCAAGATTTCAAAAATAGGGGCAAGAAGAGGTGACCGACATACAAAGTTGATCAGATAAAGTCGAGGGGTCACCGACGAAGATGGTGGTAGTGGTGAGAGAAAGAGAAAATAGAAAAGGGTAGTGAGAGAAAAATGGGAAAAGATAGGGAATTGGGGAATTCTGAGGGGAAAGATCAAGAGGGTGGGAAGTTTTAGAGGAGCAGAAGAGGCGGAGCCACTGCTTGGACACGAGAGACACGACAAAAGAAGAAGATCACATTTATCTCTGTGTAAGACTTTTGAAAGCCGGTGTTTTTCTATACCGAGTTTGCTCTGATTCATTGTTACTTTATTAGTATTCTTGTACCAACTACCACACACAAACTTTTGAGTTTCAATTTTGATGCCTTTGTTTAATAAAAATAAGGGTAAATCAGTCATTTTGTTAAAGACAACAGGTCAAAGGCACCTTTTTATTAGCAGGAGGTCTAACAGATGTTAATGAAAGGAAATATTGAGGGGGGGTTAAGTGATGAATTT
This sequence comes from Nyssa sinensis, assembly GCA_008638375.1. Classification (NCBI taxonomy): domain Eukaryota; kingdom Viridiplantae; phylum Streptophyta; class Magnoliopsida; order Cornales; family Nyssaceae; genus Nyssa; species Nyssa sinensis. Next base: position 30,968,288 of record CM018034.1, read on the forward strand.
TGAAACAATGAGGGTCTCAATGAAATTAGGCCAGACCTCAAGGGGTGTTAGTGGAATTATTCCTAACAAATAAAAATTCAATATTTTATTTTTTAAAATGACACAAATACTTTTAACCTCCTTGTGTTTAATATATATATACACACACACACATATATACACACACATGTATGTATATATATACACACAATATATGTATATATATATATATAAATATATTACTTATAATAAATATGACGGTTTAGTTGTTGTGCCTGCTTTTGATAATTCCTTCTTTCTTATTATAGATGGTAGGGATTGCCTATATAGGGAATTAGGGAAGATGATAAGATTATGGTGAATTGAAGGGCTCTCACAGAATTTGCAAGAAGATTACTTAGGTGTGTCGAGGAGTAGTAAGTACACCATTAATGATATTGCAAGGTGAAGTGGTTTAGGAGAGAAGGTATAAGCCAACTAGGAAGATAGGATTTTTGAAAGATATGGACAAATTAAATCTACCTCAATATATTGAATGCTAAAGAGAATATTTAGAATATCCATCCTAAGACATTAATGACAACCTCTTTAATGGAGCTTAAGCTTGTTGATACTTGTCTCTTTTGTTGTTATTATTTTCTTTTCTTTTTTGTCTTAGGAATATTTGTCTTATTTATATCCAAGGAAGCATGTGCCAAGGGTCTTGGCTTTAGATAGGAAGAGTTTCCCTTTTGCCACGTATTTTCCTATTTTCAACTTATGAGACAAGTACTGATTCTTACACACCATTACTTTTGGCTGCCATTAATGAAAGTCATAATCCTATGTTTCTAGGTTAGACTAAAGTATTATATCTTTAAATGCGAAGTGGACTTTGATCACTTATTCATTTAATACAAGTTACTTTGGAGAATCCTTATACCTAAGCCACCATGCCATAAGACTCTGAGTATCCCGAGTAGGTCCCATAACACTGTGATTGTACTATAGGTGTATCCGAGACTCTAAGAATCTCTTGAGACTTGTCCCTAAGCTTATAGGCATCTAAGTGGAGGAAGGGATATTCGTGGAGCTCTGCATGTAACTTTTGATCGATGGAGTTTCTTGAAGAATTTATATTTCATAGCTTCTGCTAGTTGTAAGATGACTGTTGTTATGGAGGACGAATTTCCCCTATTCGAAGATCTCATCTCAAGTACATACCTATGGATTAAGGCTTAGTTTTTCCATGGGGCTTGCTTCTTGTATGCACTCCTTTGGGAGTGTACTGCTTTTACCGTGAAGTTTTTTCTCTCTGGGTCACAAGTGCATCGTAATTCGTGAGGTTCTTTGTTAAGTGATTCTCCTCGTTGGAATGTCATGTGGCATCTTGTGGAATATTTTAATTTTTACTATCTACATTTTCCCCCCCTGTGCGTCGAACTTTAACAAAATTTTTGAAAGGGAAAGTTTGGTGTGCAAAGAAAAGATAGTTGTTTCTAAATTTGATGAGACCGTTGATAACATCAGTCATGGTTGCACCGTTTTGTGTGCTTAAGGCATTCTTTGGATTTTTATTACAATAATTATGATTTATGATGTCGTAGCGCACATATAGTAAGCCTTAAATGTCTTGGTTGTCCGAGAAAAGTGAAAGGTCATGCTTTTTCTTGATGTGTTACACCATCTAATGTGCTTACTCATAAGTACAACCACAGTTGCATATTGACAATGTTTCTTCCTTTTAGGTTTAGTACGCTCTTGCACCACATTCCCTTTTACACCACATCTAAAATTGGTAGGAATAAAGAGCTTCCTTTGCGGGTGTGACCTTTGAGGAGCTACTACAGGTTGTCCTATGTCTAATTTTGGAACAGTGTTCCTCTTAGGACTACCAACAAATTTGGGATTAGGAGAATTTTTAATTGCAAATGTTTGCTCATGGAATCATAAACTAGTTTTGTTTTCTACAGGTTTTCTTATTTGCAAAACGTGCTGAAAGGTGCATTAAGATCTTTTTTAATTTCTACTATTGTTCAAGAGTTATATTTTTAGAGGTCAATTCCTTCTCTAAATTATTAATCTTTAATTTTAAGGAATTATTTTCCTCAATAACATTGTAATGTTTGGTTTCAAGAAATTTTACCTTATTTTTAAAAGATAAATTTTCACAATTGAGAGTTTTTTATTTTTGAAGTATATTATTCTAGCTTCAATTTTAAACTTTTAATCTCTATGAAACTCTCTTTCTCTTTTTGTTTCAATTTTTTATTCATGGACTAGGTAACCATGCACTCTTGTAACAATTTTTTGTTCATAGCATGAAGTGTCTCATTGTCTAAAGCATCTATTCCCCTTTATTAAAGTTAGAGTTTAATGAAGATTCCCCATCCAATGAGGATATAAAGGTTGCTAGGTTCTTCCTTAGTTTTAGAGTCATTATCAAACTCTTATTCAAATTGTTCACTTGTCAGATTTGTCTAACCAAGTCATGTTTTTGGCTTTTCCTTTTCTATTCTTTTTATTCTCTAGAAGATAATTAACATTTTTGTGATCAGGTTAGTGACAGTCATAACATCTACAATCATTTTTATCTTTGTCATTGGTCTTTCTACTTTTATTAAACCCTTCTCTATAAGGGTTCTCACAATTGTTTTTCTTTTTCTTCTCGCTAAAAGTAGCTTTTTTACCTTGTTCCTTAAGGATCTTTTTCAATCGTTTAGTTATGTAGGTTACTCCATTTTCTCTAAGTTGACCATCATTATCTACAACTCTTAAAGCTAAACCCTTTGATTTCTTTTGAGGTTTTAAAGTCAATTCATAAGTTTGCAGGGCACTTACTAGTTCATCTACCCTTAGTGTAGTTAATTTTGTATTCTCTTCCATAGGGGTTACTTTATATATACTTCTTCACCACCTTACCAACATTATGACATTGAGTTATAATCTCGTTCAACCTACTATAAAATTTTACAAACGTTTTATGTTCCTTCATCCTAATAGTTTCTAATATACCACAAAGTGACAGACCAGTCTCCATGTGACACGTGTGACTACAGACCAGTTAAAGCTCAGCCATCCAGAGCAGACTCAAATGCTTAGCCTCCAGAGCTCATAGATCGGAAACACATACTTACCTTAAGCTCGGAAGGTATTGCCCTAATGTTCCCAAAGAAGGTTTTGAGCTCATCACCGCCTTGAATATCCTATCGAGCAGGGAAAAGGAAATAGTCTTCGATCAAGAAACAGCCATCTACGAATATCTATCAAGCGCAGTATCCAACATGGTAACTGCCACTCTCCGATGATCAAATCCCTACTTTTATTGCTCCAAATCCTAATCAACTTAGGAAACCCGCAGCCTATAAATAAAACCTTAAGGTACGCTATTAGATTCATGCTCATTCTTTGGTTTACAATTACAGCCTTTCAATTTAGTTTTATTGACTTAAGCATCGGAGTGGCTACCGCTGGAGCCAAACTGGTGGCCCTCTGATCCTTCTCTTTGAGTGTTCCTCAGGCAACAGAGTTCGGAGCCCCTACCGACCAAAAAGTGCAGCATCAGTTGGCGCCGTCTATGGGAACGACAATCGTTTTTCCAACAAAAGTGCTCTTCTTACAAACAAACTCATCCTCCTTCTCACTGAAGGATCATGGCTCCCAATCTCCGACTGAGAAAAAATGCTCAAAATCCTCAAAACCCTAAACACTGGCCGTCTGCCGGACGAGGAAGGGGACAAACAACTGATACCATGCAGCAACAGCTTGACCTAGTTAAGCGACATAACGAATTAATGCAGGAACAACTCCTTGCCATCTCTAGAACTTTGGCGCAACTCATTGAGAGTCCTAGGGGCAACCCCCTTCAACCGCTCGCCGGCATAGCCGACACTGGGGCACAACCTTCTGCTGCTACCATGAGTAGATTGCCCAACATAGAGGTCCCCGTCGAGCAACCAGCACATCCCCCTAACACCACGCATGGGGGAGGGGACCTCCAGCCATTGACTGCCGCCGGCAGAAGGGTACCAGCCTTCAATCCGGATGTTCATTACCAAAGTACCACAAGGATCCCAACTCTAATAGCTTTTGGGGCAAACACAGCACCCCCTGGGTTCTAGCCACAATCAACACCAGTTCCCCCAGTTCAGAAACACCAAAATCCTCCTCCAGCCATGAGACATGACAATCTCGTTCATACGGGAGTCGAAACTGCAAGGCAAAAATCATAGCAAATCCCGCTTAGGGACCTATGGAGGATTGAAGAGGTTGCAGACTCTATGGACCACACCGCTGTTGTGAGAGGTATTCCAAATCCCTCCAGAACAGGATGAGCTAGCTAGGCCGCTCAGAAGATTTGCCACGCCGTTCACTCTGGCTATCATGGTTGAGGAGAGGCCAATGAAATTTGTAGTCCCAAAGTTCACCCTATATGATGGGACTGGGGACCTAGGGGACCATCCATCTCATTACCAGCATACAATGGCACTATATGGGGCTTCCGACGCCTTTATGTGCCGAACATTCGTAACTAGCCTCAAAGGCACTGCTCTGAAGTGGTTCCACCACCTCCCACCGAGCTCAGTCACCAGCTTCTATGAGCTTGGCAAACGCTTCCTTGATAGGTTTATGACCAACAGAAGGTTAAGGAAGGGCCCATAGTTCTTTCTTAACGTAAAACAATCCAAAGGGGAGCCTTTCCGGGATTACATTGCACGTTTCAACAGGGAGCTCACAGAGATTACAAATTGTAGCCCGAGCTTCCTCGTGGCAGTTATGACCTCTGGCCTTACTCAAGGAGGCTTTAGGGATTCTTTGACGAAAAGCCCTCATGTCGACATGGCAGACCTCATGGATCAGGCTAGGAAGTACATAAACCTGGAGGAAGCAAAGAACACCTCTCAAAAGGTTAAAAAGCAAGCCCAACAGGACGACTAGAAAAAGGACTCCAGTGCAGCCAGGAAGAGGGTTAGAAGCCCAGATAAAAGAACGGCCTCCAGAACTCCGGGTAGCACTAGGCCAAGGGGGTTTACCACCTTCACTCCTCTAAACACCTCCCTAGCTCACATACTTCGGCTAGTCCAAACACGCGAAAACCTAAGGTGGCTAGAGCCGATGAGAGACAATCCTAGCAACAAGGATTGGAGTAGGTATTGTGATTTCCACAAGGACTACAGGCATACAACTGATGCATGCAGGTCCCTTAAACTGGAAATTGAGCAGCTCATTCGGAGAGGATGGCTTGTGGGAGTTTGTTAGGCAGGACGGGAGGCAAAACCCCCGAGATGACAAGCCCCAGCAAAGGAGGCTGGAGCAGAGGCTAGAACAAAGGGATGGACAGAATGAGCCTCAGCAGCAGAACAATCAGGTTATCTTCATCCTCCAAGCAGAAACCCGAGCACCAGGAACATCTAACAGAGCAAGAAAATAATATGCTCGATAGGCCAGAATTACTCCCAGTATCCTACAGATCACTAATGTTGAGAAGAAACTGAGGCCAGTACCTGAGATCTAGTTCTCAGATCAAGATCTTGTGGGGGTACATTGTCCTCACGGTGATGCCCTAGTTATCTCCCTCAAAATTTCCACTTTCGAGATCCGAAGAGTACTGGTCGACACAGGGAGTTCTGTAAATGTGCTATTCAACGAGCCCCTCAAACAGATGAAGCTTGATCCCAACGACGTCAAGCCTACCGTCGTCATAATGGCAGGATTTGACGAAAACCTCAGCACTTCATTGGGGAGGATTGACCTTCCCACGATAGCAGGAGAATGAGATGGGCAAAAGACCATGATCTTAGAATACATGGTTATGAACGCCAAGTCCTCTTACAATGTCATAATTGGAAGACCTTGGCTACATCAGATGGGAGTGGTCACTTCAACCCCCCACCAATGCCTGAAGCACAACCATGTTGTTTACTCCATCAAAGGATGTCAACCGACCTCTTGAGAGTGCCATGCTCTCGCGCTCAAGGAGAGGGCCTCCAAATAGCAATTATTACATACTAATGAATGTGTGGGTTTAGACCTCACCCACCATCATGAGACAGAAAATCGTCCCTCCAAAATTAATGAACCCCTAAGTCCTAGGAGGAGGGACAACAAAGCCAAGCTCGTAGGAGAGCCAATCAGGGTGTTGATCAGCTTGGGAGAGCAGGGGCGTTACTTATAGATTGGTCCAGACCTGACACCTGCCGAGCAGGAAGAGATGATAGAATTCCTGAAAGACAACCTCTCTGTGTTTGCCTTGGAAACAAAGGATATAGAAGGTATTGATCCAAACGTCATTACTCACAAATTGATGGTAGATCCTGACCACCTACTAGCAAGACAAAAAAGGACACTCGCTTTAGAGTGACATCGTATCATTAATGAGGAGGTCCAGAGACTGCTTGAAGCCAAGATGATACGAGAAGTGTTTTACCCAAAATGGCTAGCCAACACCGTTCTGGTCAGGAAGAATAACGGCAAGTGGAAAGTCTGTGTTGATTATACAGACCTTAATAAGGCTTGCCCCAATGATAGCTTTCCTCTCCCGAGGATTGACCAGTTAGTCGATGCCACTACAGGGCATGAACTCATGAGCTTCATGGATGCCTACTCTGGATACAACCAGATCCAGATGTACCCATCAGACCAGTTTCATTACCGAGCGAGGTCTGTATTGTTATAGAGTGATGTCGTTCGGACTACAAAATGTTGGGGCAACATATCAACGTCTGGTCAATAGGTTGTTCAGTCCTCTGATCGGAAACACTATGGAAGTTTACATAGATGATATGCTAGTCAAAAGCTTACAAAAGAGCAGTCATCTCCAGCACTTAGCTCAAACTTTTGACATCCTGAAGGAACACAAGATGAAATTGAATCCCTCGAAGTGCACCTTCGGTGTAACCAAGGGAAAGTTCTTGGGGTACATTGTCTCTCAGAGAGGTATTGAAGCAGACCCCATTCAGATCAAAGCTTTGATTGGGTTGGAATCGCCAAAGACAAAGAAAGATATTCAAGCTCTGAACGACAGGATTGCAGCCTTGAGTAGATTTATCTCTAAATCCACCGATCGTTGCCTACCATTCTTCAAAGCCTTGAAAGGAAACTGGGCCTTGCAGTGGTCCGAAGAATGTGGAAGGGTCTTTCAAGAACTGAAGGAGTATCCGGCTTCCCCTGAACTCTTATCAAAGCCAGTCCAAGGAGAGAAACTACGCGTCTACCTTGTTGTCTTTAAGAACGCCGTTAGTTCTGCACTAGTCAGACAGGACAGGGGTGTTCAGAGGCCCATATTTTATGTCAGCAGAGCTCTATTAGACACAGAGCAAAGATATCCTGAAATTGAAAAGCTGGCCCTTGCGCTAATAATTTCTGCCTGGAAGTTCCGACCTTACTTCCAAGCGCATCCCATTGAGATTCCAACGGCCTATCCACTGAAGTCGATCATAAGGAAGCCTGAGGTCTCTGGATGATTAGTTAAATGGTTCGTGAAATTAGGGGAATTTAACATATCCTATGTCCCACGGACCTCCATTAAAGGGTAAGCCTTGGCCGATTTGTCACTGAGTTCACCCTAGCACTACAAGACATGGCACAGCTTTGTGAAAGCTCGGGTACATGACAGCTTTATACCGATGGGTCATCCACAGACCATGGTTCTGGCGTCGGCTTGGTACTACAATCCCCTGACGGGCTTATGGCAGAAAAGGCAGTCAGTCTGGGGTTCAGAGCTTCCAACAATGAAGCTGAATACAAAGCCTTTATCCTTGGGATGAAACTAGCCCTGGAATACGAGGCCCAGAACCTCGAAGTCTTCTCTGACTCCCAACTGGTGGTAAGCCAAGTTCTGGGAGAATTTTTCATCAAAAACAATAGGATGCTTCGGTATTCATAGCTGGTCAATTTGATAAAGCGCTCCTTCCGAACATTCACAATCCAAAAGATTGAAAGAGACCAGAACTCCCAAGCTGATGCTTTGGCGAATATGGCATCTCGTCTCAAGACAGAAGGAGATTCTACTCTAAAGATCTCTCACCAGCCGAGGCCAAGCATAGAAGAGGTTCAGGTCACCCAAGTTACTGAACAAACCCAGAACTGGATGACTCCCATTCTCTAGTACCTGGAAGGAGGGGTTCCTCCTAGAGGACAAGAACAAAGCCAGAAGAATTCGAATCAGGGCAGCTCGGTATCTGATCTTAAACAAGAAGCTCTACCGAAGATCCTATTCTCAACCCTTGCTATAGTGTCTGGCTCTAGAAGAGTCCAAATATGTCTTGGGTAAAATTCACGAAGGGATCTGTGGCAACCACAATGGTAGTAGAACTCTAGCCGACCGAGCTCTAACACAAGGCTATTATTGGCCTAGCATGTTGAAGCAAGCAAAATAGTATGTTCAGAAATGTGACAAATGCCAACGATTCGCTCCATATCAGCACCGGCCCCACCATGAGCTCATTCTGATTGCCAGCCCATGGCCCTTTGCTCAATGGGGAATGGATATCGTAGGGCTATTGCCAAAAGCCACACCGAATAGGAAATATCTTATAGTTGCCATTGACTATTTCTCCAAATGGGTGGAGGCTGAACCCCTCACGCATATTATAGAGGCAGAAGTCAAAAACTTCACTTGGAAGAATATTGTCTGTAGGTTCGGCATACCACGAGTCATCATCACAAACAACAGTACACAATTTGTAGGGGGAGTTTTCAAGAAATTCTGCCAAGACCTGCACATTAGTCACCATTTTGCCTCACCTGGCCATCCCCAAGCCAATGGGCAAGTAGAAGTCACTGACCGGACCATCCTTGATGCCCTCAAGAAAAGGTTGGAAAAAGCCAAAGGAAGATGGGTTGAAGAACTCCCTGGTGTTCTCTGGGCCTACAGAACCACCAAAAATTCCATTCTCACTAGCCTACGGCTCTGAAGCAGTAATTCCTGTAGAGATCGGTATGCCTACCTTGAGGATGGAAGCTTTCAACCAAGGGGCAAATGATCATCAGCTTGCAGAAATCTTGCATTTACTCGAGGAGAAGTGTGATTAAGCCAGAATCAGGATGGAAGCATATCAACACAAGATGGCCAACAGTTCCAAATCAGGGCTAAAACCCCTAAGTTTCCAGATTGGGGATCATGTTCTAAGAAGAGTGTTCCCAAACACCAAAGATCACACTATGGAAAAACTGTCACCCAATTGGAAAGGGCCCTACAAGGTAACAAAGACTGTCCGACCTACCACATATTGGTTAGAAGACATAGTTGGGAATCCTGTACCCAGACCATGGAATGTAGAACACTTAGGAAATTATTATCAATAAAATTTTTTCTCTCTTGTATTCTTTCAAAAAGGTAGTCTCATCTCAATGCACAGACCCTTAGGTCTAGTCCATCTTATTGACCCCTAAAGCCTTGTATCCATTACAAGTCCTTTAGGCCTGGTCCTCTTCATGCACAGACCCCCAGGTCTAGTCTATCTTATTGACCCCTAAAGCCTTATATCCATTACAAGTCCTTTAAACCTGGTCCTCTTAATGCACAGACCCCCAGGTCTGGTCCATCTTATTGACCCCTAAAGCCTTGTATCCATTACAAGTCCTTTAGATCTAGTCCATCTCAATATGCAGATCCTTAAAAACCTTGCAGCCTGTGCAAGTGTTATAGGTCTGGATCATCTCTACACAATGACAAACCTGCTTGGCCGCATCCCATACCGAAGACACAAAATTCAATTGCTTAACTACACGGTTACAAATGTTTTTTCAATACCAATTCTAGTTCAGCTATTACGAAGCTTCTTGTTTAGTTCTCATCAGTCATTATGAAAGAAGTTCTAACTGCAGAAGATTTGTTCAACTATCCTAAATCCTCTTATCCAGTTATTATCACTCCTGACGAGCCAACTGTGGATATGAGAAATTAATTCAATAGCCATTACAAGTCTTTCGGATTAGCAGTTAAGTTCTGGTAGACACAAATTCTGATTATGGACAGTTTGTCATCACAAAGTCTTCCAACTAGTCATCCTACTCAAGTTACTCAGCATAATTACTGATTCAACTGCCTCAATTATCAGACATAAGCTCAGTTATTATCAAATCTTCTTAAGCGGATTCAATCAAATTGTTACAGTTTTCTTTGCTCGGAAGACAGCCTCTTGATCATTACCAGTTAAAGGACTGGTCTGGAATACAACAAGTTCATGAACATCTTTGCTTACACTAATTATAAGTTTAAAGGGCTGAAGCCCAAGCTTATATTATAGAACAACAATGACTTGGAATAGTACTGATTTACTTGGCATCCACAACAATTTACAACATTTGCAAGTATTACTATTCGGAAGAATAAAATACGCAGGCCAGCTCTAAAAAATTCAATTCCATTGATAAGTATGTTCAGTACATCAGTTCAACAAAAAACAAAAGAAAAAGAAGTACAAAAATTCATCTCCTAAGCTAAAGGGCCGGCTGGATCATCATCATATTCAATGGCTGACAGGTTAAAATCTAGAAATTTGGCGAAGAGCTTGGACTTGAAAGAATCATAATCGTGCTACAGGAGCTCTTCACCCATCCCCTCGACCACAGCTTTCATTTCAGCTTCAGTCTCAGCTTTGGCTTCCATGACCTTCCGAGCAGTAGAGGCTTGGAGCTCATTATTCTCCTTCTTCAGCTCCTCAAATTGCCGAAGAAGTGAATCCCTCTCGGACTCCATAATAGAAAGAGAGTTGCTCACCTCCCCAAGCCTCTCCTCTACAACTGAGGCATTTGACCGAGCTATGCTGAACTGAAGCCTGGCCTCGTCCAGCTCGTCTTGAAGTTTTTCTATGGCTTGTGGATACAAGGCAGACTCCATCAGGGTGGCAAGGCCGTGCATGGTCTGCATAACAACAGACAGGCAAATCAGAACAAGAAACGAAATAAAGCACAAAGAAAGACACTACGGTGGTTACCTTCATCTGGATGCTCATCACTTCAGTGATAGTCTCCCGAGTACTCTACCTCTTGTGTCTCTGGGGAGCTTCCACCCAAAATTTATCAATGACCTGCATTGCGGCCTTATAACCGTCAGGCAGCGCAACAAGGTCGACTGCCATCCTCACCTTCCCTTTCTTCTGGACTTTAAGGGCGGGAGCAGGCGTAGGAATAGGCTCTCTTATGACAATGCCCTTCCTGGGCGCTGCTGAGGTAGAAGGGTTGGATGGGATCCTTCTCTTCTTAGTTGAGGATGACCAATAGGGGAAGAAGGCTCCCCCACCTTCTTCTTTACGGGAGCCTATTTGCCCAGCAAGGACTCCTCAAATTCTCTTCCCGGTCTTTCTTCTGATCAGGAGCCATCAAATTTTCTGACGAAAAAATGGCTCTGAAGTCCCTGTTCCTGGTCTGAAGGAACCTGCGATACTTGTCCTGAAGATCAACTATGAAAATTGACCTCTTCCAAGCACTCTTGTCTGCACAGAAGATATGAAAACAATGGTTAGTTAAACGAGTTCAGAAGTGAAAGCATAAACCGAAGCAAAATTGTCACAAGAAAAGGGGGTCTCACCCTTAAACCCCGTACTTCGGGGGAATGTCGAAGTCTGGCCTTGGAAGTCTTCCATCTCCCATCCTCCTCCTATGAAGAAGTACCATTTCTTCCAGGTTTTGTTAGAAGTTGGCACAAAGGAAAGAGGTCTGAACCCCTATCAAAGGACATATAGAAGAGGCCTTCCGACCTCATATACTTGAGATCCATTTTGCTACGGATCAGTTCTATTGTTACTTCGACATCGTTGAGATGACCTAGAGCTATGAACCCTAACAAGTGCCTCCAACTGTTAAGGCTGAGGTCGGTAGGGTAGAGGTTGAACCAAACGAAGAACTGCCTAACTAGATCAAGAAGAGGGAGCCTCAGCCCCGTCTCAAACCAGGCAAGATAGACACAAATCTCACCCTCACGAATATCGTACGAACGGTCTAGAGAGCTCGGTACCCTACAAGTAACATTGGAGGGGAATTCATAGGTTACCCTCAGTTCATCTAACATACTCTAGGTGATGACACTTCCTTCTTCTTTTCTTTGGGAGGGCTTGCCAGAAGCCTCTCTAACCCTATTTCTAGGTTCTATAAAGGCATCCACAATCCTAACATTCGAACTAGAGCTATGAACCCTAACAAGTGCCTCCAACTGTTAAGGCTGAGGTCGGTAGGGTAGAGGTTGAACCAAACGAAGAACTGCCTAACTAGATCAAGAAGAGGGAGCCTCAGCCCTGTCTCGAACCAGGCAAGATAGACACAAATCTCGCCCTCACGAATATCATACGAACGGTCTAGGGAGCTCAGTACCCTACAAGTAACATTGGAGGGGAATTCATAGGTCACCCTCAGTTAGTCTAACATACTTTAGGTGATGGCACTTTCTTCTTCTTCTCTTTGGGAGGGTTTGCCAGAGGCCTCTCTAACCCTATTTCTGGGTTCTATAAAGGTATCCACAATCCTAACATCCAAACTAGAAGGGACTCTCTCAACCTATTTTCGGCATTACCGGAAGGACTACCGCTTACAGTTTGTGATTGGGGTGACACAGAAGTTTCTGAGGAACTTTTTGCGCCATCTCCGACACCGGAAGATGCAGTAGATGCCGACATTGGCAAAAAATTATAAAATGAAGAGAAGAAGCAAAGATGAGGAAGAACAGTAAGGGAGAAAATTGAAAACAAGCAGAAATGAAGGAGAATGAACCTGAAAACAACCAGAAATAAAGCTTCGAATGACGAATACTCTCCAACCTTCACTTGTCGCTCCAAGTCAACAATGGCGATATCTCTCGCTCACTCTCGAAGGCAACGAAATGGTGAAGAAAATGGCGTACTAAACCTTTCCCTTCTTTATATATGTTTTTAGAACAAGGGGCCCACCAAACGAACCATCATGACGGTTGTGGACAATGATGGCCTTGAAAGCCCAAGCATCGATTGCGCAATAAATGACGCACCAACAATCATCTTCGAAAATGAAAAGACAAGACGCATGACTTTTCGGGAGCTAGTAGCCCTAGTTACACGTTGAGCTCAAACTAGGGCTCAAAGGGGGGGGTAACTAATATACCACAAAGTGACAGACTAGTCTCCATTTGACACGTGTGACTACAGACCAGTTAAAGCTCAGCCATCTAGAGCAGACTCAGATACTTAGCTTCTAGAGCTCATAGATCGGAAACACACGCTTACCTCAAGCTTGGAAGGTATTGCCCAATGTTTCCAAAGAAGGTTCGGAGCTCATCACTGCCTTAAGTATCCTACCGAGCAGGGAAAAGGAAACAGTCTTTGATAAGGAAACTGCCACCTACAGATATCTATCAAGCGCAGTATCTAACATGGTAATTGCCACTATCCAATGATCAAATCCCTATTTCCATGGCTCCCAATCCTAATCAACTTAAGAAACCCGCAGCCTATAAATAAAACCCTAAGGTACATTGTTAGATTCATGCTCATTCTTTGGTTTACAATTACAGTTTTTCAATTTAGTTTTATTGACTTAAGCATAGGAGCGGCTACCACCGGAGCCAACCTGTTGGCCCTCTAATCCTTCTTTTTGAGTGTTCCTCAGGCAACGGAGTTCGGAGCCCCTACCGACAAAAAGTATAGCATCAGTTTCAAATTGTGTAATTAGGAACCGAAGTTTAGTACTTTTAATTACAGTTGTCCTTTCGTAGGTTATCCTAAGTAAATTCCAAGTTTCTTTTGTTGTTGTGCAAGTAGAGGTTCTTTAGAACTCACTTGGAGTAACTCCAAAAAATATAGAGTTTAAAGCTTTGGAGTTATAGTTTGCAGTTGCAAATTCCGCCATGGTCTAGGTAAATTTAGGCTTTAGTGTCCTAACGACATCTTTTTCTTTATAGGGCGGCATCTACTCATCTTCTACAGCCATCCAAACATTTTCATTTAAAGATTATAGCAATATTCTTATCCCAGTTTTCCAGTATGCGTAATTAGAACTATTAAAGGTTGTTGCATGGTTTATATATTTTTCAAAAGTCATATTATCTAAGTATCAAAAACAACTTCTTTATTACAAATTTCGCAATTCTCTTCTGTATGCATAATGAAATTTTTACACAATATGTATTTATAGGTAAGCCTAAACCTTTTAAGGTTCGGATTAAGGCAACCAATTTCCCGTTCAGACATAACGCTCCGTTCAAACAGAACCTTCCGGGGGCTAAGGTATGGAGTGGGAAGGTGTTAGGCACCCACCTTCCCGATTCGAATGGATTGGCCTCAAACATTCACATATAAGGATATTTCATTATGAAAAGAGAAAAAAAATGTAGAAATAGATACGATAAAGAATGAATGATCTTGCAAATAGATAGAAAATAAAAAAGAGATTCGACTAGGAGCCGAAGGCTTCCCACGTATCCGTTTAGAAAACGGAATCGGAGTCACATAGTTCTTTGGTTTACCCTCTTTTATCAAGAGTGATAAAAGATGAGAGATCAACCTGACTAAAGAAGACTATTAAGGGTTTAAGATACGTACTTTGTATAGTCATGGTAGTCGGGCAACACCTCGACTAGAAAAGGTTGATTCAGAGTCTTCACTCGGGTAGAGCTCCGACTTTCTTATTCGATTCAGAAACCGTTGCTTCGAAAAGACTTCTATTTGATTCTTAAAAGGAGACCGTCGCCTCGGCAAGGTTTCGGTCTTGGAAGAGGGAGAGTTCTTAGAGAGAACACTCTAGGACTATACTAACAACATAAAGCTATGAAATTATGTGTTGAAAAGTGATGGTCAATGGGATCTATTTATAGGAAAAATATGGAGATTCGATCCAATGACCTAAAATGAAACCCTAAAACTGAAGGCTAGGATTATGTCTTGATTGATAAATATGTGATTAAATAAATAAAAAATTAAATAATTATCATAAGAGGTTATTATCCCAAATAAATGAATTAGAAATTAATTATGGCAATGCAAAAACCAATGGAATTGATGTCTACATGTAAAGCCCAATGATAATTAAGAAAACTAGAATTTACTTGGAAATAAACTTTAAAATGTAAGCGTCTAGGTTCAATGTTTCTTTTTTTTAAAGAAATATTCAACACCCATATTTACGAAACCTCTAGAAAAGGAAAGTCCTAATTATACTTAAATAAACTGCTATCACTCAAGATGATCAAATTACCCTTAATTTGGTAAAGAATCTCTAGATTGCCACCAAGGCGTAGGAATGACCAAATTACCCATCGAGGCATGATAATGTGCCTAATTGATCACCAAAGGACTAAAATTACCAAAATTCCCACTAGAGGCAAAATAATGGCAAAATTACTGAAACGACCTCCGATGGGCATAAGAGTCCCAATAGAAGTGGGACTCTAATAGGAGAGTCCTACTAGGAATGGGACTCTGTCGAAAAAAGTCTTACTGGGAGTGGGACTCATTCGAAAAGAGTCCTATTGGGAATGAGACTCTGATAGGAGAGTCTTGCTAAGAGTGAGACTCTGTCGAGAAGAGTCCTACCGAGAATGGGACTCTGACAAGAGAGTCCTATTGGGAGTGGGACTCTGTCAAGAAGAGTCCTATTGGGAATGAGGCTCTGTTGAGAAGAGTTCTACTAGAAGTAAGTTTCTTGACAAAATTACCGAATTATTCCTACTTAATCAAGGGTTATAAAATGAGGTGTGTACACAATTTATACACAATTTGAAAATAGGTAAGTGTCTAAGGGACATTTTAAGACATATTTAAACTACTTTTTAAACCTATAGTCAAAACTAAAAAGTGTCTAACTCATGTTCGATTAACACCTAAGTCTCAAGGTGAATTAAAACATAAAATATTCAACACACAAATATCCTAATCTTGATCTAATATGACTGCATAATATTTAAGTGTGTTTTTACCTTTCTTGTAGTACATACGAAGAATATAGTTGTACTTGAAAGTTCTTCTTCAGTCATACAAATATGTAATTTGAGTATGGCATGATCAAATCTGCAAGTAGTTATTGACTAATGTTATAGTCGCAAGGAAACTTAATCTAACCTAAAATTACAGACTTAATATAAATTTTTGGAATGAATTACCAACACATATAATACTAGAGGAAAATTTTACAAACATTGTAAACAAAATTTCTTAACATTATCAATTTGACATGAACGTCTTGTGAAATTAATACCTGTCTTGGCATGAAATAGCAAAGTTGATGGAAGAATATTGCATTGAATTATATTCTTGATATGTATGTTATGCCATGGCATCTTAGATTTTTGCATGATTTCATGTTACTTGTTTTTAGGTGTTTTGGGAGTCCTCTTATTAGGACAATGTTGCTCATCCCCCTGCCTTCCCAACAGGGACTTGACCTGTCACGTACAACTAAGGACAAGGATAAGAAGATACAGAGATCTAAGGTTATATTTGATACGGTAGAATGGGCATTTCAGGAATGCCTATTCTAACTTTTTCATTCCTAATTCTTATTTGGTATAATTGAGAATACATATAAAATAGAATAAATATTACATTAAAAATTATTCTAAACATTCATTTGATCTAAATAGTAATCCTTATTTCACTATATGTTATTTCTATTCCATTTCATGAAATAACCATTCCATTTCATGCACATACCAAACATGGCCTAATACTGACTATAGAACCGGAGACCTTCAAAATTATGGTCATGGGTTTTGGGACGCGCCAATTGTAGAATAAAGTTGTCATTTGCCTGCCCTTTAGCATTGTTCTGTATGGACTGTATATTAAAATGCTTAAATATGAATGTTGGGTAGTTTGTATATTATTAATGCATCTCATTTGCATAGTTTGGTTGAAAACTGAATTAGTTAAAAATTTTGATCTTAAACAGGAGAATGAGAATGGTAACCAGATATAATTATGTTTTAATGATACGTAACACATTTCCTTAATATCCCCCTCGGGTTGCATGACACACACGAACACTTATTCGATGATTTCTTGACACCATGATCCAACAATCAGATTAAGAGTCACATCTGTAATAATATACTATATATATAAATGTAATTTATCATCTGATCTTTTACACTATTGAAACATGACCATTCAATAATTTCTCGACACACACATGAACCACAAGACAAACTAATATGTGTTGATTTTGTCACTTAAAATATGCAAGTACAATGAATTGATTCTTTTCGAAGAAATTGAAATAACTAAAAACTTTCTTGTTGGGTTGAGTGAAGGAAATTCCATTGAATTTGAACTACCTTAATGATTTATTTTACTTCCTTTTTTTTTTCTCTAAATATTGTCACATTTTGTTTTTCATTCAAAAGAGTATAGGCGCATGAAAATACACAATGTAGATGAAAAACTGGATTTTGTCCACCAGTGATTCTTATTTGAGACTCAAATTCCCAATCTCTCTTTTTTTCTTTCTTTCTACAAGATTGATAATATCATTAACAAATATTGTGCAGGAAACTCTTTATTTTTGGAAACCGTTGTTTTACCTATAAGTTAAAAGATACACACACACACACACACACACACACACACACATCTATGCAGAGAAAAATAAATAAATAAATAAATAAATAAAATCCAACACTTCTAACCACCCATATAACGAATTTCGAAAATCCATGTTAAAAAGTGTTGCAAATCAATGTTCTGCGTGTATTTATTAAGTTTTCTGTAACTAAATACAGTACACGAGCATTCTTAGTACACAACAATGAGTTGGAGAATGAATATTACACTACAAAATATGTTATTTTTATATGTAAATATGTTTTAGTTTTATCTTTTTAATTAACAATATTGACCTTTTGGGACTTGGGCAGGAGACAAAAACTCAATTTGAATGAAAAGTATAAGAGCCCCCTAAAAATAATTCAATTAATTTATATTTACCAGAGCATTTTGGGAACTTAATTCCACTGCAATAATTGATTTATTCAAATCAAACTTTGATATATAATCATCATCTCATTCTTGTATTTAACAAAACAAAGGAAAGAAATGGAATGACATTTTTATTCCATTCTTACTTCATTATATCTCCAAATTTATCCTATTCCCATCTTATTTCATTTTTGCATACAAAACAAGGCTTATGTTCATTTTGACTCCCATGGAATCTTGTTCCTGGAGTTGTTCGCAAGGCTCCTTGCAGTATCAGAAAATTCGAAAATTTGAAAATTTAACCACTAAATGAGCAGATAACTGAAATTAGAACAAAAAGTTGCTTTAATATAAGAAACACAGAAGCATCTAAAATAAATACAGGATTAGAATCTTACAATACGTAGGAATTCGTAAGCTTGAAGCCCGCAGCATCTCCTGTTTCTGAACAATTGTAATGGAAATGATTGAATCCAATCCAAATTATAACACTAATACATTTTCATTGTATCTTTCACAAGTGATGAAGCCAAAAGACCGTGAACACCCTGCAAATGCAAATGCAAGTACAAACAAATCGTTTGTTTAAGGGTTCTCCTCCAATGATCAAATCCGTTGAATATTGTCAATTGAGAGCTTAGAATAATGTTCGAAAGAAAGAATAATATAAGCGTACCTTCAACCTTCGATCTACGGTACCTTGACTTGTAATAGAAGATCCTTGCTTGGGGAGACCGTATTGACGTATCCCCAACTTACTAAATAGTAATCAAGATGCCTTGTTTGTAGGGACTCAGATTGAATTCTCTTATTTGAAATTACCATAATTTGATATGGTCGGACTCTGATAGTTGTCAACTCTGTAACTGTAATTTGTCCTCAGTTGAGTTCTCGAGCATCATGCTTCTGGTTTCAAAGGACACATACCAGCAGGTCTTTCCTCATCCCGCATCTGGACTCTTGGCCCAATGTCTGGAGGTTCAACTCTTACGAATTTTATCACGTATGTATCACCTGCCAGATAAGACATATTTACTCCCATCAATAACTACAACAAAAATACTCCAATAATTTTGGGGAATAGATAAAAAAAGACAACTTTTTGTTCATCCACCTCCAATGTAACACATTTTATCTAAGATGATAAAAAGGTTATTACCCACTTGTCCCAACATTGTACCACCGGACTAAGCATTTTATCTAAGATAAACCTTAAAAACTTGTCTTTAACTACATAAATCTAGACTGCACTGAGCAAAATTACCATAAGAACACCCTGAAATCTGCTGGCTTCTTAACCACCACTCTAGACTCTAGAGTATACTCACACTGTGACTCACAAAGGAACGCTTTATAGAGAACATCACACCCCACATATGGTGGAAGAGCCTTAACTGGTGTGATTCTATTCTCCCATGGAGGGTGAAGCAGCGAGTAGCAACATTTTACTTATAAACATTCTAATTTTCCCCAAATCCTGCAGTGAACTCATGCAATGGAACTGCCATTTTTCCTTTTAAACATTCTACCTATATTTCATATTTGTAATCCACTGCAATATTTTATGAAAAATAATTGCAATACCAAGTGTTATTCCCACCAACGTGACATGCTAGGAGTTGCTTTACCTAACTTTTTAACATTTTTGCACAAAATAACTACCCTCAAACTTGACCCAAAATTCACATGCTTAGCAATATGAGCTTTCAAATTTGTACCAAGCAATGACCCTCGCTGCTACATTTTATCAAAATGAAAAATTCTTGCAATGAAAGATATTCTTCTGAAGAATGCACTAGTCCTTTACATCAAAGTTTCTATCGTTTTTCAGCCGCTAGCAAGACTAGGTTGTAGAAAGAGATGACATACATGATATCTATTTGAGCCACAACAAACTGTACTTTGAAAATAATAACAAGCCCGATTTCTTACCTTTATTTAGATCAAATTCCGAACATCCTATTCCTCAAAATCATCCAAGCTTGATCAAAAGATATGTGTGAAATTCCACAACAACGCAAGTATTTTATTCCGTTCACATCATTGGATAAGACTACCTGAAAATGCTTTAACTCTTCATTATCCATTTTTAACAGCTTAAGTGAATCTCTTATACAAGGGAAAAATGCTTCAGGCCGGGCACAAAAAGGCTGAAAAACAATGCACAATGCTTGCATATCAGCACCAAACTGATTGCTCCCCACATCAGAGAATTTATTAACACTCATGGGAATGCTGTAAAAAATAAAATGGTCAAGCCCATCTGCAACACTTCTCCATAGATCCATGAAGTCCTTTGGATTGAGATTCATCCTGAAAACATTAAGCTGACTTCTAAGAGTATCCAACGTTTCAACCAAGTCGACAGATACAGTGAAATCTGTGGATTCAACTTCTTTTTGTTCTTGTTCAAAACGTTCTGTACTTCGGACATATTCCCAGGAAAGAGTCTCAAATTGATGAAGAACATCAGAAATTATCTCCCCCAGCCAATTAGTCTCTAGCTCAGCTAAGTTCTTTATTTCTTCTCCAAAGAAGCAACTATTATCATTTGCATCATCCATTATATGCACATTTGAATCATTTTCAACAATCCTCATCTCCAAAAATTTTGCATCATCACTCCACTCTCGCAATTTAGATTCACAATATTTAGCAGCATTGATAGATGTGCATAGTCTCATTACAAAGTCATCTTCGAGACTGCCACCAGGAAATTCAGTTCTCTTGCATCGCAAAAGCAAGACATTAAAAAAGTACCAGAGAAATCTAGCTGAAGTTGATCTAATAAATTGGATTTGTGCTACAATGCCTGGTATGGTTTGGCATCTTTCAATCATTTCCCAGGCAATTTTAAGAGCAGATTCTGCAATTAAGGGAGCTTTATGGTCTTCCCTTGAATAGAGAAGAAAATCCTCAGTCTTTCCATCAATAGGAAATCTTATTCCATATTTAATATCAACCAGCCAAGCTCTCTCATCTTTTAATTCTGCTTTAAGTTTCTCCCAGGCATCCTTGAGCTCTATTTTGGCCCAAATTTTGAGCCAATCAGGCCTATCACAAAATATCGAGAAAACTGATATGCCCCTCGTGAATCCTCCAAGTCTTTCAAACAACCCAAAGAGGAGAGTTTCGGTATTTACAAGTGATTGCATCCGTTTATCAAATGAAATCATAAGGTCAATCAAATGAAGCCATGAAGATTTGACCTCCAATCTCACTTGTTTTTCCTTGTATCTTTCAGCAAGAACAGAGAAAACTCTTTTTGCTAAAAACCCAGAAAGCATCTGAACCATTGCATGCACCCAAGCTTCTTTAGCACTATAGCTCATCAATCTTGCTCTATCAATCAGAGGCTGCAAAACATCATCCACTCCGACAATGAAATCCCGTGTAATTTTAAAGACAAGAGCAAACATTAACTCTGGCTGATCAGCCCACTTTGAGAAGTAGTACTCCGTCCGAGTTGCAATTGGGGATACTAATTCATCAATAGCCCAAAGCCCCATATCACACTCCTTGTATCCCAAAAGATTAAGTTGCCGTTCTTCCCTTCGTGTCTGCAGATACTGCAAAGCACAAAGAGCCAGAAAGCTCTCTGAATAACCCTTTCTTTTATTTCCTTGCATTAAAACTAGTGGATTTGGAAGGTCTACGAGTTTTCCACTTTCTATTTTTGATGTCAAAACTTTTGGTGGCCATCCCAGAGATGCAAGAAGAGCTCGGTGATCTGCAAGAGCTTGTGGCCGTAGAACAGCCAAAGTTTTATCTACTCTAGTATCAACAGACTTCACAAGATGATGCCACTGATGGAATTTAGCAACACCAACCAACACTTCCTCAATATTACTCATTGCTTTTACAGCTTCAAGCAATTTTTCTAGCCTTGGATCAAGGTCCTGCATACCAAGATAGCATTAGTTTGTATGTTGGCCTCCCACATATCAACATATATCAATCTATATTCTAATATGTATTAAAAAATACTTCCTTTTTTTCTTGGTTGGGAGTGGAGAAAGAGGGAGGGGGGAAGCTGAACAAAGTAATTACAATTGACATTGATGAATTTGAAAGACTTGCTGAGAGAAAATCCCCCTTGTGTCGATTCATAACACAGAAAACTGCATCTTCAAGATCCCCAACCAGAGCTTCCAACTTTAGTGTGGTCTCTGAAATATAATATGGGTAAGTATAGCTTGTGGCCTGGTAGGCAAACGAAAAAAAAGCAGAAACATCACTGGCATAACATCTAACCGGATATTTGTCAAAGAAAAAACTAGTATGAAGAGGAGAATCACAACAGAAATATCAAAAGATAGTTATTAAGCACAGGAAACATTTTATTTCTGTCCACTATTCCGGCTTCAGCAGATAGGAAGTTAGAGAAACTTCAGAGAAAACTCTTATTTGGGAGTATAGGGGATGAGGAAAATTCGTTTAGTGGTGTGTGTGGAAGAGTTTGTAGACCAATTGGGGTGGGAGAGCTTGGGATTAAGAAGCTGAGTGTGTTTAATTAGATGTTGTTGGGGAAAGGGGTTTTGGAGGTTTGCTAGGGAGAGGGAGTCATTGTGGGTGAGGTTAGTTGAGAGGAAGTTTGGGGGTGTGCGGGGAGGGTGGATGTTAGCATAGGTAAGTATTTCTCATGGGTTGGTGGTATGGAAGGATATTAGGAAGGGATGAATAGATCTTATAGCTAACATAGAGTTTATGATTCAGACTAGCTGCCAAACTATTTAGGCTATCAGATAGTGAAGATGCTTCAGTGGCAGACTACAACACCATCTCGAATAATGTTATAGTGAGGGACCCTCACTTCAGGAAAGACTTCCAAGATTGGGAACGAGACTCAGTCACGGCATTCCTTCATTTATTGGATGGGTATAGACCAAGGACAGTCGAGGAAGATAGCATGAAGTGGAGAGCAGCTAAGTGGGACCGTTTTTTGTTTGGTCTTTTACGATGTGTTGTCAGTAGAGGAGGAGGGGCTTTGTTTCCTTCAAAGGGTATTTCGAAAGCTGAGATCCCCCCTAAAGGTGACCCCCTTTCTTTTGAGACAGCAGCATTCGATGGGATTCTCACGACAGATAATTTGCAAAAGAGATGGTTCCTGCTGGTGAACAGATGATGCCCGTGCTACCCAAAAGAGGATTTAGCAAGCCATTGTTTTGCATTATCTTGTGGCTCAAGACTCTTTGGAGTTTCTTGTTTTTGCCTTTGGGATCGTTTGAGTTATGTTGGCCACAGTCATGGATTTGTTTACGTGTTGCAGAAGTGTTTGGAGACATAATAGGGTATCACGTGTGGGATACAACTCCTCTATGTCTCATGTGGTGTGTGTGGCATGAACGTAATAGGGGAACTTTTGAAGGGTTGGAAAGAATTGTGAATGAGTTGAAAGGGATTTTGTTAAATACATTATAATTTTAGATTGTACAAAATTATTATAGTGCAGTATATTCTTTTATAGATTTCATTAGTGAAATGTATATGATGTAAGGTTTGAAGTATATGTACTCTTCTCATTTGCATGGGCTTGCCCCTGTTTTTTGTGCATTAATGAATACTAATCAATATATATATATATATATATATATATATATATATATAAGAAACAATTTTTGTTAGAAGAGAAATGCATGGCAAGAAAGGCGCACATTTGTTGGATAAGGGAGAAAAAGTGGCAATAATGATAGGAAAAGCGGGTTGCAAAATGCTATTCAAAAGAAGGTGGAGGAATTTAGCCACTTGGTGAGATTTGATGTGCGGAAGGGCTTACGAGTTAAGTTTTGGAAGGATTCATGGTGTTGTGATAGTAGCTTGAAGGATAGATTTCCTTTGTTGTATAATATTGCCTATAACAAAGAAGCTTGGGCGGCCAAATGTGTGGATTATGTGGGGGGAAATCTCATGTGGGCCCCTTGTTTTGGAGAAACTTGTATGATTGGGAAGTGGAGAAATTAATGGTGATATTGGGGAGATGTCTTTTGAGAGAGGGAAATGAAGATGAGATGGTGTGGAAGTTGTATAAAAAGAAGGGATTCATGGTTAAATCTTTCTACTAGTATTTGATGGGGAAAGAGGAGATTGACATTCCATGGCCATTGGTTTGGAGATCACGGGTTCCTAAGAAGGTGGCTTTTTTTTTGTTGGGCGGCAGATTGGGGATCAATTCTTACGGCGTATAATATTCGAAAGAGAGGATTTCATATGCCTAGTAGGTGTTGCGTGTGTAAGGAGGACGAAGAGACGGTGGATCATATTTTTGTTCATTGCAAGATGCTGCGTGATGCTGGGAGTTTAGTTTTCTCTCTTTTTGGATGTCTTTGGGTAATGCCGGCCACAATCCAACAGGTTTTTTTTTTTGGGATGGAAATGTAGTCGGATAAAAAAGGAGTTGGAGGGGGTGTGGAAAATGGTCCCTCTTTGCTCTGTTTGGTGCATTTGGAGGGAGAGAAACAAGACCATATTTGAAGAAGTTGAACTATCCTCTTCGGACTTCAAGAACAATTTTTTGCATCTTTTGGTGTAAAGAGGATTTCCCATTGTATATAAATTCATTTATAGAATTTTTTGGGGGGACTTAAGACTTTAGTTAATGTGGCCTTTCCCCTTTTCTATAACATGGATTTGCCCCCCTTGGGCACCTTGTTAATATTATAGAACAACTTTACGGATCAAAAAAAGAAGAAGAAGAAAATTTTATTGTTTATAACAGGTCAATCATAAAAATGACACAAGGAAAACCATTAATTAAACGTGTCAAAACGAACGAAACATAAACAGAAGAAAAGATAAGGCTTGAACAGCTCTAGAGCTCACCAGCATAATTGCGAACATTCTCAATTTGCTGTATTTTCTTTGCAATACAAGGCAAATCCTCGCATAATATCTTCTGCGTTTTCTCCGAGCCAGTAACATCTGAGAAGTCGCACACCCAAAAAAAAAAAGATAATTGCCGAAGAAGCATTCAATCTCAGAATTGCAATTATATCACTGAAATATAAATCCAGAGAGAGAGAGAGAGAGAGAAAATTGGCCAGCAAATAAAGCAATCCACCAGTACTGACATTGGGGTTTTGTATGCAGCAGACTGAGGTTGCGCAATTTAAGGTTGAGCTTGTGGAGAGCCGTTTTGGCACCAAATGAACGGGATATCCACGAGAGCAGGAGCTTGTTGAGGTTACTCTGCAGATTGTGGAGATCAGCGTCCAATTCTACACAGATATCTTTCAACTGTGTTTCGAGATCGGAAGCCCCAGATGAGACATCATTGGGGGTCCTGAAATGGTGCTCTAGAAACCCTAACACGCTGGGAGAGAGTTCCCTATGTCTCGGCAACACGACACCATTACCCCTACTCCAAGGTTCCTCCATCATTTCCTCTCAACAAAAGTTTTTAGTATGGGCGACCAACTCCCCGAGGGGTCATGATATAATGGAATTGCCTAAAAGGGAACCTATCCACTGTTGTGTCGGCTAAACTATACCTTAGCCGTTTATTAGATTAAAGGGTGTGATCGGATGGCGCTTGGACTATGATACAATTTTTTCTAGTCTTTTTTACACTATACTTGAATGTAAGAGGGGAAGACAAGTAGAACATAACATTAGGCATGAAGAAGAGCATAAGAGAGTATAATATATCATTCGTGCTTAAATAACAAGTGATGAAAAAGAGAACATAATCATCTCATCATACTTGAAATAACAAAAGAAAAAAATCAAATGAAATGATTATATATATTTTTATTATTATGTCATAAGATAGAGGAATCATTTTTTTATTTTTTTTATAATTTTAATATTAGAATTAGTATTATAAAAATTTCATTAAAAGGCTCTCTACTTTTCCTTCGTAACCATCTATTTTTGGGAAGAGGGTAAATTAGATAAAATAAGAGTTAAAAAATTCCCCTATCCCCTTTCATTTCCTTTTCGAATTTTAAATCAAGTACAAAATAACCTTTTCTTCATTTTCTTTTCCTCTCCTTTTTTTCTAAATTCCTCAATCTAAGCAGAGTGTTAAGATACAGTCGATCTTCTTATAATTAATATTTAATAAGTTATTAATTAATAAATTTTTAAAAAATCATCTTGATTTTATATTGGATAATTAATAATTCTATTGTCAAATTAATACTTTTTTCTAAAAAATAATCTTTGTAATATTAATTATTAGAGCAAAAAATAGTTCATATGTACTTATATCCACCCCATTTATAACATGTCTTAATAATTATTTTTATTAATTAAATCTAATTGAAGTCAAAAGTATTATATGTGAAAAAAAAATTATGACATTAGGAAACACTACTTCTTTAGCATAAAAGGATACTATGAGTTTTTTTATACTTTAAGTTGAGCATTATTAGCATTCTTTTTTTTAATGAAAAACCAGAATATTGTTGAAAAATCACATATAAGGTCTTATTTATTTTTATTGAAAAACATTTATATGTAAGAAACACTTAATGGTTAATAAAAGTATGAAAAAATTTAATAATTAATAATTAAAGTAATTGATAAATTTTCGATCTCTCATGTCTATTAATTATAGGAGGGTTGACTGTATTTGACAATTGAAAACAATATCATTCCTCTTTCTACAATCAAATGTCGATGATATGTCCTAAAATAATCTAGGAGCACAAGGTCAGGACACATGGATCTCACAATTCAATTTGGTAAAAGGCTAAAGAGGTTTACATTACCGGTCTCAATGAACTCTGACTTCGGATCAAAATTAACCTAAAGTGAGACTGCCTCTCGTTAATAACCAGGACCTGTTAAAAATAAGTGGTCATATTAAGACCTGGAGGTCTAAAGTCTCATTCAAATTCTATTGAAGCATTATCACATATCAGATAAAGTTAGATCCTGAAGAATTTGGAATCCCGAAGATCGCTCCTTCAACCTCACCAGAATGGGAAGCTTGCCTTTATAAAAAACAAGCAAGGTACATTTGACACTCACGTTATTATATTTTTCATCACTTCAGGAATACATTTTGACTCGGTCATCAACTGACTTAATCATTAGAGAGTTCATCACTAGGCTTCCTCCAGTGATCTCTAACTAGTTATCTTGCAGGCTTATCAGTTGTATATCTGAAACAAGCAGAAGTGGACAACAACAATTGACATTTTTATAAATGCCAAAAATGCCCCTCCATGAGATATCTTCTGCCTTTCAATGATTCAGTGTCTAGAATGTTCATTAAAGAGGAGGTTAGTTAGGGTTCTTCATTCACAACTTTCAATTACTATTCTCCAAACCTCTTAATCTTACCCTTATTCTCATTTGGTTATTCTGCTTTACTTGTAAATCAAAAGTATTATACTAATAGTGAACCCTCAATCTAACTGTTGGCCCCTAGATTTCAACCATGGGAATTCCTATAATTTTGATAATAACAAAGCATTAATTATGTGGACTAATGATCTATCTTAAGTGACAATGCAAATAGGTCAATAAGTTCAAAAAATGGTTAAACAAGTTTTGATTAAGGATGAAAAGGATCAACATCATAGAGATTGTTGCCCAGATATTTACCTTAGATATATTTTGCAAATATTAGTTTCTTTTTAGATCTTCAAAAATGAAAGCGGTAAATGGGCAATAAATAAACAAGAGAGAGAGAGAGAGAGAACAAATACAATAGT
This sequence comes from Nyssa sinensis, assembly GCA_008638375.1. Classification (NCBI taxonomy): domain Eukaryota; kingdom Viridiplantae; phylum Streptophyta; class Magnoliopsida; order Cornales; family Nyssaceae; genus Nyssa; species Nyssa sinensis. Next base: position 30,995,787 of record CM018034.1, read on the forward strand.
TTTACGAGGTTCGGAAAACTTTCTATGTCCTCGACTCAAGTATCCCCACTTGAGTTTTTTCACTATCGTGACTTCCTTGCAGGTGGAGACCAAACCTTTGCAAAATGAAGACCGTAACCTTCTTATACCAGCAAAATATATCCTTTTGCCTAGAGTAGTTTTGGTATAATAAGATGCTCACTTTCTATAGATAGATCAAGTGTAAGCTTTAAATATTTAAGATGATTATAACTCTCAGATCTAGATTTGAAAGATGTTAGATCTAAAGTCAATAACAAAGATATGATTGTATAAGCTCGTAAGAGATGACTTAGAAAGTCCTAGAGAACCTCTATTTATAGCCCTTTAAAGTATGTGTCCATTGTTTTCAAAAAGAGTTGTTTCTCCCCTTTTTGTTTGTTCAAAATTTGAATTTGCGATTGCTAGATTGACAAAATCAATCGACTGAATCATCAACCAGTCAACTACAATAAGGACTAGTCGCCTAATTAGGTTAACTAATTTTTTCAGAGGGTTTGAGGTTTATTTGATTAAGAACAACCAGTCGATTAGTTTTAAGGATCAGTCGACTTGTTCTATTTGTACACTGTTTTGCCTTTGAGAAGTGGTCGACTGATATTATCTTTAGGTCGACTGATTTGGACAATGTGCTCAGGCAATTTATCAATTGGTTATCTAGTCGACTAGTTTTGTTTGTACACTAATTTTGCCTTTAAAGTCAGTCGACTAAATCTTCTTGGAGGTTGCCTAATTTAGATAATAAGTTTTAGGCTATTTTGTAAAACATCACTCAATCGACTGGTTCTTAAGGCCAGTCGACTGGTTGATTAGTGTAACAAATAAGCTTTAAAAATCAGTTGATTGGTTTCATGAACTGGTCAACTGGTTTAGAAAATGAGTGTCTTCTAGATTATTTTTATTAGTGTACTTTTATCAAAACCTTTTGATATTTCAAAACTCAAGTTATGACAATGTTTTGTTTTGAGAAATCATTAGAGGTTAGCTCTTAGATGCTCATTTTAAATAGTAAGAGCTTACGACCAATGATTAATCTAATCCTAACATCATTCAAAACCTAAAACCCAAAATAAGGAAAATGAAAGTCTTCACTTGAATAATTGGGCTTGAGTGTGTCCAATTTGCTTGAACCATCATGAGAGCATTCTGCTTGTTTTGATATTTACTTTGGAGCATATCCTTAAGTGGAATCTTTTAACTTGATGGACTTTTGTAATTTTCTTGGTCAACATTCTTCTTTGACCTAGATGACCTATTTCACAAGGCCTTATCACACTATCCAATTTAGTCGACCAAAGTGAATATTTAGTCAACTAAATTACATAAGTATTTTTTTGCACAAATTCACACTAGAAGATTCAGTTGACTGAATCCAAGAATCAGTCGACTAAATGACTTTGAACAAGAATCAACCTTCTACCCTCTAGGACAAATCAGTTAAGTTCTTCAATCGACTGAATCATAATTCAGTCGATTGAGTTTGTTAATCTGGCACTTTCAAATTCAAATTTTAAATAGATCAAAAGAGAGAGGGGGTAACTAGTTTTTAAATCAAACGACTAGTAATAAGTATTTATTACTAACTCTTACCATCGCATACTTGCTCTTAGATTCAAATCTTTCAAAGTGACTTGAGATTTTATATATTTCAGATCTAGATCTCAAAGTTCTCTCATCTCTTAAGTACTCAAGCATTTATTGATCAATCATTAGAGAATGAACTTTTATTGTACCATTCAGCTCTAAAAGAGAGCATTCTTTAGTAAAATCTTTGTATCTTCTCATTACGGTGGGAATTACGGGTAGGTGCTACCCGTGTGAGGCAAAAAGGGATATTTTGTTAGGCAAAAGGTTTGGAGCTCTCATAGTAAAGGTTTTACCTCCACCTGTGAAGGAGATCAAAATAATGGAAAAATTCAAGCGAGGATGCTTGAGCTGAGCACATTGGAAGTTTTTTGAACCTTGTAAAAAATGTTATTTTTGCTCTCGCTTTCTCTCTCTACTCTTTTACATACTTGTGCATACATTGCATTTATTTTTAAAGTTTGTAAAAGTTTTCAATATTTACAAAATATCTTATTCATCCCCCTTCTAGCATAAATATTTAGGCAACAAGTGGTATCAGAACCTCGTCTCTTAAAAAATAAGAAAAAGAAGAAATAAAATAAAAGATAAAAATGCAACTCAAAATTCTAGGTTAGATCCTTCAAAAGAATGGAGGTTTGTCAAAGATCACCACAAATATCAAATCATAGGTGAACTAATTTAAAGAGTTACGACTAGAGCCCCATTAAGAAATCTATGTAATAATTTAGCATTTCTATCTCAAATTGAGCTATAAATATTTAAGAAGCTGAAAATGATGAGTCTTGGATATTAGTTTTGCAAAAAGAGGTTAATTGATTTGAAAGAAATGATGTATGGACCTTTGTTCCTAGACCTAGAGACCAAAGTGTAATTGGAACTAAATGGGTCTTTAGAAACAAACAAGATAAAAAAGGAAATATAACTAGAAATAAAGTTAAGTTAGTAGCCCAATGATACAATAAAAAAAGGACATTGACTATGAAGAAACCTTTGTCCAAATTGCCAGATTAAAATTCATAAGAATGTTACTTGCCTTCGCATGTCATAAACATTTCAAACTATTTGTGCTTAGGTCCCGATGTGACACTAACCTAAAAGGGGGGGTCGAATAGGTATATACTAATTTTTCAATCTTTACAAATCTTCAACCACAACACTAACAACTAATTTAAATGGAAAAAATATGAGAATTGCAACTACAATATATGTTCAACAATTGTCTACAATTCTACAATTATCCCAAGCCATTCAATTATGCAATCAATTCGTGTTGATCAATACATACCATTCATCTAAGTCCAATTGAATCACTAGTTCAGTTTTAGTGTTAATTATTCAATTTAACTCAAAATTCAACTAAATGCCGAATCAACAATTCACCAATTCAAAATACAATTCAATTTGTCCAATTAATGTTTTTAATTATCAATTTTATATTTAATGAACATAATCATGAAAACCTAATTGTCAAGTTAGCAGAAGCGATTAAATTTAGCAAATTAGGAATTGTAAAGACAAAGAGAGAGAGAGAGAGAGAGAGAGAGAGAGAGAGAGAGAGAGAAATGCAAACCACAATGATGACGGGGAAACTACTTTGGAAAACTATCTTTGGTAGAAAACTCCGAAGCTGGCTATGCTTGGGGAAGCAATTCACTATGACCGAGATTGAATTACACCTAAACAAGACACGGTCTAAGTATTTCTAGCACCGTTCTATGCATTCACATTATCAACCTCCCTTGAATCCACAAGCTCCTCATAAATGAATTCTTCATACAACCAGATCCTCCTTCGGTCTCGGACTCCTCCGATCGGGCCTCTTTATAATTATGAACCCACACAACCTCAGTATCTACCTGATTGCTCAATGCCGAATCCTCAAGGTTGAACTCTCTTGTCCAATGGTGAGATCAAGTGAATTGGGGACTCTTTGTGATGATTAGGATCATGTGAAATTGATCAAAATCAATCAGTGGATTAAGTAGAAAAATGCATGATATGTAATATATGTTGTTCTGTCATGAAAGCTCCTAGATCTAACATTTCAAAGCTCTCACAAAGATGAATTGTCTCTGCTCTGTTCTCTCTCTATAAAATTAAATTTTTGTCACTTTATATTAGAGAGATCGGATCTAAAAAATTACTTAAAAATTGTCACGACCCAGCACCCTACCCTACGCGGATGCTGAAGACGTGATGCCATTTGGCCACCTTGCCAGTTTTTCTCACTGACAATGCAACCAACCAAAGGTGACTTCTGAACTTTACAATGATTTACATTCCAAATGTAAGGTCAAAGCAGTAGAAATTTAGACTTTTTTTATTCAAAAATGTAACTTATCCAAACACATCAGAGCATGTCTAAAATCAGTCACCAAATATCTCTAGAGTACCATTTTATTCACCATGACTCACTAATCAAATTTAACACCTCTATCAATGATACAATATTAAAAATACCTATTATCTGATCAGCCTTACAGAGTACGCATTCAAATCGTAACTTAGAGTTCAAGTCATCAATATTGTTCATAGGCTCGCCACTAGCTTTACCAGTTACCCTATTCGGCCTATTCTGTTCATTTTCTTATAGAGCTACCTAAAAAATATATATAAATATGGAGTGAGCTAACTTAGCTTAGTAAGTAAATTCCTAGCTTTGCCATGGGTTAAGGTTAGTCCACAAGAATATAGAAGAAAAAGATAACGGATAGCTAGTCACCAAAATAAAGCAACAATGACCCTGATGGTCCAAAATGGCATATCCCACAATATGATACAAGGAAGTGATCATAAATCATCTAAATGGGATCTAGCCTATCATGATGAATTGATGCCACAAACAATACGTTAGCCAATCAAAATGTATCATGCTTACAAATAATATGATCATCCATTGGGTACAGAATATGATCGTCCAAAAGTATATAAAACCTCATTATGGAGTTTTAACAGAACAGATGTGTAAACAAAACAGGGCCCAACATACCCCCAGAACGCTCATTCAGGTTCGCCTCTCTCTCTTGGGCTTATTGAATAGCGTGAGAGCTCTTTCACCACAAGTCCTCAAAGGACACAAATGACCACACGGGTCCAGACGCATTCTGTGAATAGATAGGCATTGTGACTGAGCACAACCCCAAGAACATACAAAATGTCATGATTATCAAAATTCCACATGAGATGTACAATCGTATGAAATAACCAAACTCTCAATCAATGAGACATAAAATGCGTGGAACAACAAACTCTCCATCAATGAGATGTATCACAAGATCATGGCATGGTATACATGAAGGCACAATTATTCTTAAGTATTAGAAATCAAGTTCTCAAAATGATATAGGCAAGCAAATCACATCCAAAGTATAGGCATAACAAATAATTACAAGTCGATTAGCATCAATTCAGGAAATCGAGTTCATTAGGTAAGAGATAGAGTACAAAATTGGCAGCACTTGAAAGTAAATGTGACTTGGCTAGGAATAACCCATATTAAAGCATAGGAGTTACTTACCTCAAAATAATTTCTAGCAGTTCTACTAATCTCAAGTTTCCTTCTCTTTTCCTTTGGAGGTTCCTATAAATTAGAAATTTAATTATTAATAATTCATTGCCTTTAATTGTCTAGGTCGATACTAATGCTTGTGTGTTCTACTTTAATTATTCCACTCCCCAGGGTATCATTTAACATGTTTTCGAGTTATAAATCTTACCCATCAGTTTTCAGAATATCATATTTGGGTAAATGGACCCCATTATTAAGTCCGGGACGTCTAACAAAATAAATCTAGGCTTTCACGGTCACTCATTTGGCTTTGGGCATCTTCGAGGGCCAAAATGGTAATTTACATTTTATATGACTTAATTTTTTGGGACCCCCATTCACAAAATGAACCCCACCATTAGGTCCAGAATGTCCGACATAGTCAAAATATACTATTCATTTATTCAATTTGGGCGTCGGGTTCTTTTTCTATTTTTAAATTAATTAAATTAAATTAATTAACATAATATTTTTATTATACATTATATATATATATATTCGGTTCAATATATGACACAGGTGCAGTGGTGGCATAGTGGGCTGAGGCCTTACTATAGGATCCCATCTTATGCGCAGTCAGTGGGTCAAATTCTACTGATCGCATGTTTCCTCCCCTATTTTTTATTTTTCTAAGTAACCCAGAGCCAAATGGTGGACAACAAATTAAATCGGGAATGGGGTTATCCTTGATCCAGAACAGGGTTAAGCAAATTTGGATTTATTACATGTGTAGCCAAATAGAACAGAATCATTTAAGTTAAGAAACCAACCCTCTAAACGACACCGTTCTAATTAAGTCGTATGTATGATAGGGTCGGGTCCCGACCCGAGACCGACCCAACATGGTTCAACTTCTTCCCTCAGCTTCGGTTTACTGTCACCCTAATTGCAGAGAATTATATTTTCAATTTCGTGAATTTTTGAGGGGTATTTCTCTTTTCCTTTGATCATGATTCGATTACGAGAACCGTTCCTATCGTTTTACATTGGTTTCATGCCTTAAATCAAGCTCAGGGCTCAGTTTTTCTTCACCATGCCCGCACCTGCAACTCTTTGGTAAACCCTCATGTTAATGCCAGATCGCTTCTAGTTTGGTCTATTGTTGTTATTTGGTCATGGGGTTTCATCCTCCGTCCTCAAATTTAACTCTTGGGGTAGTTTTATGAGGTTGGGTCTCAAGGACCAAGACTTACAAGTCACGATCACATGACCATCCTTGGTCTTCGTGGTCGCGGACCACTGTTTTTCGGACCCCCGTAACACCTATTTTAGGTCCCAACAAGCCAAATTCAGTTTGGCTTTGGTTGGTTCAGACTTGCCCCAACAGAGGTCCATCCATGGCGGTTTGTGTACTGGTATAGTGCTTTTTGGGTAGTCTAGGGTCCAAATCTCATTCCTTATGCAAGAATAGCATTACTAGACATCATGCATACAGTCTAGGTCTCATAAAAACTAAAATAGTGCTAAATGACTAAGAGAAAGAAATTAAAATTTTAGTGTTTTATACCTTCAAAAGACTCTTTCCCTCTCATAGGCTCAAAGTTGAAATCCTCAGTGCTGCCTCTTGGCTGTATGGAGTGTTCCAGCTTTCTTTTTCCTTCCCTTCTTCTCCCCTCACCCTTTCTCTCACTTCCTCTCTCTAGGAAACACATACACACTCACCACTTGTCTTTCGCGAGCACATACATTCAGCATCACTCATACACTCTACATATGCAACACACAACACATACGGTATTCTCAAACAAGGCTCAAACACATGGGCCTATATATATATCATACATATAGACATGTATATACATAATAGGGCTGAGGTGGTGGCTGAGATGGGCTGAGGTAGAGGGGTTTAGTGGAGGATGAGGTGTTGCATGAATGGCCATTGGCCAATTTTGGAGGTGGACTTAGTTAATTAGGGGTTATATACATATTAGATGCATATTTAGGCACAAAAGAGTTGGCAAGCCACTTGGTAATTTTTTGGGTGTTTAAAACTTGTCTCACTTGGTCAAGGGTTTAAAAACCCTTGGCCTCACTAATGGTTATTTTCCTCCCATTTTATGCTTATGCCTCGTTTGGCATGCGCAGTTTACCGTTTTAGCTTTTTCCCTTATATTTTATTTTCTATTCCTCTTTTTACGAAATGGTTTCTTCTGATCATTTCCTACTTGGATTAGCTTCGAAGTTCAAAGCCTTGCGTTGATTACCATTTCCTTGTGGTCTCCGTAACTTGCTAATTCAAATTTTTGTAGTGTTAAAATTAGGTTAAGATGACCAAATTAACGTATTAAATTCCAAGAAGACATCATTACATTAAATAAATCGGTAAACTAGGTTCGGGCGTATTGCAAAAATAGAAATTTTTTTGTTATTATGCAAGGTTCGTTCGAACGAAGGATGCTCGTTCAAACAATCTACTTGTTCGTTCAAACGAGTATGAAACGGATATCAAACGAGCAAAGTTTAGAGGTTGCAGTCCTTTGTTTGATTCAGATAATTCGAACGAATGAAAACGAACAAATCTAGATTCAATTGTTCGTTCGAACAAGCCACTTGGTTTGTTCGAATGAGCAATAGAAGGTTGCTCATTTTCACCTTGTCTTGTGAAATCAATTTCCTGTAAGGTTTTAAAATATACATATTTGGGAAGTTTGTTTCACAAACACAAGACCACTACACACATGATGATATAGAGACTACTATATGCTATGCATGCAATGTGTGAGATCCAAATTACAACAAAAGTCCAAATTACTCAATTACCCTTCAAGTACCAAGACGACCGGTAGATGATCACGACAATGAAACTTGATCATTCTTGACATAGAACGGACATTGAGGTACACTAAGCCTAAGACTAATGTAGTGATTACATTGAAAGCACGTGTTGTTAAAATTTGGATTAGCTAATTACAACAATAGATCCCATGGTCCTAACACAAACTCTATCAAATGGATGTGAAAAGTTCATTCTTAAATGGATATATATCCAAGAAAATGAATGTTAAACAACCTCCCAGATTTGAAAAACTTGAAAATCCAAATCACATATACAAGTTAATAAATGTTTAATATGGTTTGAAGCAATCTCCAAAAGCTAGGTATGAAAGACTTAGTAGATTCCTCACCAAGAATGAATTCATTAGAGGAAAAATAGATACCATTTTGTTTCTAAACACAAAAGGAAATGAAATGCTCATTGTGAAAATATATGTTGATGACATTAAATTTGGCTCATCAAATGAAAATTTATGCAAGGACTTTGCTAAGTATATGCAAGATTAAATAAGCATGATGGGAGAATTAAACTTCTTATTAGGATTACAAATTAAGAAATCTAAAGAAGGAACATTCATTTATCAATCTAAATACATTAAAAAATTACTTAAAAGGTTTGACATGGAAAACACAAAACCCATGAGTACTCCTATGAGTATAACTACCAAACTTGAAAAGAATAGCAAAGAAAAATATGTATACATTAAGATATATAGAGGTACGATTAGAAGTCTCTTGTACTCACAGGAAGTAGACTGGACATTATGTTTAGTGTATGCTTATGTGTAAGATTCTAATCATGTCCTAAAAAATCACACCTAAAAGTTGTAAAAAGAATCTTTAGGTACTTAATATGAACCACAAACTTAGGATTATTCTACCCTAGAAACAGATCATTTGATCTATTAAGCAATTCAGATGCTGATTTTTCCAGTTGCTAAGTTGATAAAAAGAGTACAAGTTAGACTTGTTACTTTCTAAGACATTCCCTAGTGTCATGGTTTAGCAAAAAGCAAAATTACATAGCATTATCCATAGTCGAAGTTGAATATGTATCAGTCGAGAGTTGTTGTGCTCAAAATCTTTACATAAAGAAACAACTTTAAGATTTTAAGCTTAATTGTGGTCACATTCCAATTGAGTATGAATAACACTAGTACCATAAGCATAAGTAAAAACCATATATAACACTCTAGAACCAAACACATAAAAATTAGACATCATTTTCAGTAGGGATCATGTACAAAATAGTGATGTAATCCTTGAGTTCATTGATAAAAACCATCAATTGGTGAATATATTCACCAAACCACTTCAAGAAAAAAGATTTTGCTTTATTAGAAGAGAACTTGGAATGGTTGATCCAAAGAAATTAAGCAATTAAATAATTTAGGGAAAACTCTAGTGATTTAGTCAACTGAGTTTATAACTCAGTCGACTGATAGTAGAATTAAGTCGACTGAATAGGTTAAATCGAATGATGAAGCTTAGGAAACAAATCATTGAAAGATTCATCGACTAAATCTTCCCAATCAGTCGACTAAATTGATTGATGAAAATATACTAGATAATCCAATCAACTGAATCTTGACTTCAGTAAACTAAATGTGCACAAATGAGAAAATATGTTGCTTACTAGACAAGTTAATCGACCAAATAGTCAACTGAACTAGATCTAGGGCAACATTCACTCGACTAAATGACGGGTTCAATCAATTGAATAATCGAATCTATAAATAAAAACCTCGATCTTAAACATTTTGAAATCACACCAAAACCGACCTTTGGGTTCTATATTTTAAGGAAATCATTCCAAACCCTAAAACCTTCGCTCAAATCATCATTAATGGCTCCTAAGACCAAAAACCCATCTTTTAAGGCTAGGTCTAAACATCAATGGGATGATTTCTCTCATGAGCAATGCATAAAATCATGCCACGACTCTTTAAAGCTTCCACACCAAACAAAGTTGCTTAGGCCTTCGATGATGACTTCATCCACCGAAACATTATTTTCGATAAGGTCATCGACTTCGTCTTTGTTAACGCACAAAAAATCTTTATCCACACGTACTTCCATTGTCTTGGATGTGATAAACTCCTTACCCACACCAACCTTCAACATACACACTTGGTGAGACTTTTCTACGCTCACCTCAAACTTGTTACCTTTGCCTCTCTCACTTCATGGGTTAATGAAACTCTCATTAGGCTAGACTTCTCTACCCTAGCCTCTATCCTTTAAATCCAAAATGGGAAATTTCAAAAATTTATCACTAATGTTTGGGTGCAAATGGAGGGATTTGACCTATTTGAAATTGTTTGGTTCATATTTTGAAATCTTAACATGGAGGAACCCTATAAGCCTAAGGTCGCTGAACTCACTTTTGAGTCTTAGACTATCCATAGTATCATCACCTATAATCTCATCCCTCAATCTGAAGGAAGAGATTACATATCCTAGATGGATATTTTCTTAATGTGGTGCCTATTTAACAATAGGGCAAGTTAATCTTGCTCATATAATCATTCATCACATGAATAATTGTATAAAAAAGAAAAATGGTGCCCTACCCTATGGACTCCTACTCAGTACCATTTTCAAACACTTTGAAATCAACCTCACTTTTGAAATTGACATCAAAATCATAAACACCAAAGACACATACTCCACTTCCACCTTTAAACTCATGGGATAAAAATCCATTCCGGATGGATATGTTCCCAAGGAAGGCCCTTAACCTAATCACCCACATGACTTTGATGGGGATGAAAATCTAGACAATCATCAAGAAACTAACTCACCCTCTCACACTTAACCTCTATCTCAACCCTTCCGGTGATTTTGTTTATGAAGATGAAAGGGGGAAAAGACATGAAGAAATGAAGAAGAACTGAATGAAGATTAGAAGATTATTTTTAAAAATAGATTTTTTTGTATCTTTTTGAAACATTAATCTTGTAAAAATCCATGATGATATCCTTGAGTTGTATTAGATCATGTTTAATGAAATATGCAGTTAAATATTTTGCAACTTAAGTCTCTTTTCTTTGTGCAAATTGTATGATAATGTGCTTCAGTGAACTATGCATAATCAAATTAAAATCATTCACATACAATGCCTTTAACATTATTGAATTCAATTTATGACATATATTTTATTATGTTCATGTATGCATATTGATAAAGGGAGATTAAAATCTAAATGCATTAAGTGTAAAACATATTCCATCTAGGTATAAAATTGAGCTATTGAAAACTGTACATATTGATAGGGGGAGATCTATAAACTTGATTATTTATGCCCCATTTAATAGCAAGGCATTGATTATGTGGACTAATGATCTATCTTAAGTGATACTAGGTCAATAAGCTCAAAGAATGGTTGACCGAGGTTTTGACTAGGTATGAAAATGATCAGCATCATGGAGATATTCTCACAAGATTAAGCATCAAGTCAAACACAAGAAAAATGAAAGCACTTAAGCCTAAGGAATCAAGTGAAGACTTTATTTTCTAAAATTCTGGGTTTTTGAGTGAACTAGGATTGATTGATCAAATGCATAATGCTTAAGTATTTAATTGATCAACTAAAATCAATCAACAAAATGATTTTTCGAAAGTACGACATTCATAAACTCTAAGATTTGAAGAGTCAATGTATTTGAAAAAGAGAACATTGAACAAAATAAGCAATGATGCAAAACTGTCAAATTCAGTCGACCAAATTGACAATTTAATCGGCTGAATCATGTTTATAAATCATGCCTACTTTACCTTTATTAAATTTAGTCGACTGAATGTGTATTTGTTCACAAGGCCTCATTATATTGTCCAATTTAGTCAACCAAAGTAAACATTCAGTCAACTAAATTACATAAGCCTTTTTGTACAAAAATTCACACCAGAAGATTTAGTCGACTGAATTCAAGAATTAGTCAACTAAATGACTTTGAACAAGAATTAACCTCTACCCTCAAGACAAATCAATTAAGTTCTTCAATCGATTGAATCATAATCCAGTCAATTGAAAGATGAATTCAATCGATTGATTTTTTCGATTTGACACTTTCAAATTCAAATTTTAAACATATCAAAAGAGGGGGAAACAATTAGTTTTTGAATCAAACAACTATATTCTTCAATGGCCTATAAACAGAAGTTGTTCAAAGTATCTATTGCTAACTCTTATTGTCACATACTTTCTCTTACATTCAAATCTTTTAAAGTGACTTGAGATATCATAAATCTTATATCTAAATCTCAAAGTTATCTCATCTCTTAAATAATCAAGCATTTATTGATCAATCATTAGAGAATGGACTTTTATTATACCATTCAGCTCTAGAAGAGAGCATTCTTTGGAAAACTCTTTGTATCTTGTCATTGAGGTGAGATTTACAGGTAGGTGCTACCCTTGTGAGGCAAAAATAAATATTTTATTGGGCAAAGAGGAAAAAGCTCTCATTGTAAAAGTTTTACCTCTCCTAGTGAAGAAGATCAAGATAGTGGAAAAACTCAAGTGTTGATGCTTGAGTCGAGAATGTAGGAAGTTTTTTGAATCTCATAAAAATCACTATGTTTGCTCTCTCTTTCTCTCTCTACTCTTTTACATACTTGTGCATATATTGCATTTATTTTTAAAGTTTGTAAAAGTTGTCAATACTTACAAAATACCCTATTCACCCCCCTTTAGAGTAAATATCTGTGCAACACTAACCTTCAATCAAACCCTCAATACCCTAGGGTATCACATTCCGTTACGAACAACCCTTTTGTGTCGATACACTTAAATCGATGCCTCTTTTTGTTGCAATATTTTTTTAATCGAAGTAAGTCACTCTTCAACTAAGTATGATATAAGGTAACTTTATTTTGTTATTTTTCATTTTGGGGATTTAGGGTTTCTATCTTGGGGTTTAATCCCATAATCGATCATATTTCGTTTGTGGGTTGGAATGTTTATTAGGGTTGAGAGTTAAGCTTTGTCTCTCAGTTATTGATAAACTTTCGATTATGAATTAGGCTTAGTCTCTATATTAGTCTTAGTCTCTCTATTTGGTTTATTTTTGTTAGTCTTTATTTTTAATCATTTAAAGAGTGTGTGGGGAAGCATTGATATCACTTTGAAACAAGATTTAGTGATCAAAATGGTGAAGATTTGACGTAAATTAGGGGATAGGTCAATCAATCGATTTTAGTTCAATTTCAACCAAGTTATCCTATTTTAATTAATATCAACATATTTTAAATTTTTTGATTATGATTTAAGTTTATTAGTGTGATAACTTAATGCTTATGTGTGTGTAATAGCAATTTGTGAATAAATAAGCAGTTTAACAAGTATTCACACAAAGAGAAGAATACTAAGATTTTTTTTTATGTGAAATACCATATAAGGAAAAACCACGGGACCTTGTCCATATGCATACCAATCTACCATGTAAATGACTCAACTTAACTTACCTCCAAATCAACTCTTTAAGCCTTACCGACAATGATTCGGATCGCCCATGACTTGAATCCACAAATTTTTTTTGTATCTCTAACACTGAATTCACAATCATCTACTCAAATTCACAAGCCACCCCTCTATAACCCGAATTCATGAGTCAGGATGTCCTATTAATTGTAATAGATGAAATCATCGACACTAAAGTTCCTAATTATCATAATAGAAAGATGAATCTTCAGTTTTGATTCAAGAGGCCAAAGTTTTTTTTTTTTTTTATTTAAAATGATTAGGATTATGTACAAGACTCAAAAAAAATTTAAAATAATATCTCTAAGTTGTGCATATGGCTCTCTCCCTCTCTCTAATAAATTTTCCCTAGTTCCTTTTATAAACAATAAATAAAGTTAATTTAAACTAGAAAACAGTTTGGGATCAATCCTAAGAGAGTTGAGCCGATCCCGAAATACTGGTGTATTATTTTTTCAAGTGGGTTTGATCCCAATCCACCCCAAGTTGCTGGAAATCATTTTTTGTGAAATCAATTTTTGGGATCGATCCTAAAGGTTGTAGGATCGATCTCAACTTAATAAACATCCATCTGAGATCGAACTCTATCCATCTGAGGTCATAACTCACTCATACAATCTTCAAATTTGATTTCCACCTATCATTGGAAAGCTTATTAAATATAATATCACGTGAAGTTGGTCTCACTCTAAAATCCAAAGAAATTTTTGAGTTATTACTAAAATAGCCCAACAAGGTCTCTTTAAAGATAGTTTTCAAAATCAGTTTTGGTTGTTGTTGTACAAATTCACGAGCCTAATTCTACATGCTATTAAACATTTAAAATGGATTTTTAAAGCTATTAAAAGATAGTATCAATGAAAAACTTAGTGTGTGTATTATCAAAGCCTAGGTATTTTGGTGTTTAAGTCAACTGACCATCAAACCTACTGCAATCAGCTCTTAACTTGATCTTTAATGATGCTCTTGTGTCTTTAAACTACAAGCCTTGGTATGAAAAAAAAACTAATGGACCTTGACTTAACCTCATAACCATTACAACCAATATTTTGACCCACGAAAGTTGCCAATGCATTATGATTTGACTCAAAGTCTTAACAATCTCCTCTTTTTGAAATTCCGTGACAAAACATAAAACATGATGATTACATGGGTTACATTGAAAGAAATAAATCCCAAACTCAAAATAAAGGAAATACAACTACGTACTATGACTCTAGATTCAATCAACTCTACAGATGCTTTATGATGATCTATATCTCTGCTTAACCTTTAAACACAACACTAAACATATCTCATGAATGCATAATGTGAAACATATATAACCATGAAAACAAGATAAGTTAAGCATGAATAAAAGCATAAAATAAAGCATGCCTAGAAATTTCCACAAATAGTACTCCAACTTACTCACTCACCTAAAAACTTTTTCTTTTTGTGGAGTAAGAGAGAAATTCCTTAGTTATGGAGGTAGATAGTTTAAAGAAGAGTGTAGGCTCTAGTGAAGTAGAGAAGAAGAACCTCTAGGAAAAACTTCAAAACTTTGAACTTGAGCTTAAAAAAACTAAAAAAGTAAAAGTCCTACTTAAGGACAAATCAAATAAACTGAGCAAAATGGTAAACACTGTCCAATTCAAGAATGACAATGTTGGTCTAGGCTATGATACTTTCAAAGATCCTAAAAAGCCTACTGTGACCAATCAGTTAAATCGATCTACCTTCAAGTTTGTAGTGTTTGTCCTTCCAAAGCAAAAGACTATGGAGGCACCTGCAATCAAAAGCATTTTACTACACTTATTACAAGGTTGATGGTGACTTTAGGAAGCTATGTAAAGTTGCGAAGCAGGATCAAACAAAAAATGTATCCAATATACAAAGGAAAAAATTAACTTTCATGAAACAGGAGTTGAACACTTTTGTTTAGAAATCTAGAAGTTTAGCTACAAAATTCATTCAAATAACTAATGCAGCAACGTCAAAAAATAACTCCAAGGTTGGAACAAAACAAAACAAGATCAAGCCACATAAAGTAGAATCTAAACCCAATCCACTTAAGAGGATTAGACCAATTTGGGTTAGAAAAGATAAATTGAAGGGTCTTGAAATTCATACTGCTACTAATACTCACAACATTAATCAATCGAATGTTGATAGTGGTTGTTCTAGGAACATTTCACAATTTGCTTCTTCTTTTAGAGAAGTGAATTCCTCACTTATGTGATTAGGTGGGAGTCTAGTATTTTAGGATTAATGATCTTCATGATTTTCTTGTATTTCTCTTTGAATTGCTTTGTGTCTTTTTACTTTAAATTTTCTTAGGTTTTATTTTCTCTGTCCTTCTTAGAAAATTTCAAAAAAGATTTTGTCATACACTTATAGCTTGGGGTGTGCATCATTATTTTATATTCCTAGATCAATGACTTGTATTTAGAATTTTTTATTTTGTTTATTAGATTAGTTTACTTTTCTTTATTTTCTTAAAACAAAAAATCTAGAAAGATTTTTTTTTAATTACATGGTTAATTTGATATCCCCAAATTTTGAAAAAGAGTTTTTGTTATGTACATTTGAGTCTTGGATATTATTATACATGATCTTTAGATTCTTAAGCTTCATATGTAGTCTTTTATACTTAACTTGTATTCAGTATTTCCAGTTGCACTATTTCTCTTTGCACTTACACATGCAAGTTTGTTTCATTAGGACTTGTTGAAATGTTTTAGCAAAATAGTTTCATGTTTAACACAACTTAGGTTAATTGTCTAAAAGACAAAAAATAATTTCACAAATACGAAAAGTGTTAAATTTTTAGTGTACAAGTAAAAGGCTACCTATGAGATCGTGCGTATGCTATCAAAGAGGTGTTATTAGAGAGGTGTACCTTTGAAAAGAGCTGTCTCCTGAATTGTGTGAAAACCACCTTGAAAAATGAAAGGATTGAAAATTTTGTAAAAAAAAAAATTCAAGGTTGGCAATAATTGAGAGAGAGCTTGGTTGGTTGATTTGGTCTCACATCACCTAGGGTTGATTCACTACAGTTTTTTTTTTTTTTTTTGTGATTATTGTATGTTATACCATCCAATATTATAGTGAACACATTGAGATAAGGACAACTCATGGAACGAAATTTAAATTTTCAATGTCAATTTACCACAAGGGAGTGTGTTAAGGAAAAGCCCGAGTGTGATTAAGTGTTCTAAAATTAATTATGAAAATTAAGAATTTGAAGAACATTAATCATTATCTCTGATACATAAGTGTCCAAATCTATTTTTGAAAATTTTAAATTTTTGGGATATTAAATTAAACTTTGTAATTAAAGTTTTCATTTGATTAAGTTTTCAAAATTTTAATATTTTATCTCCCTTATTTCTTCTATATATCCATATGTTCTTTATTGATGATGTATTGCCTTACTTTTATTCCATGTTGATGATTGACAATAGATTATTTTGCCTTCCTGTTTCAAAAAGAGAGAGAAGTTTTAGACAGAGTACTTAGTAAGGGGGAGTGCTTTTGATGCATTATATAAGGAGAATTTTAGGGGAGATATCTTAAACTTTTTCTTGCTTCATGATCATAGTGACTATCTCTGCTTTCGTGCTTTACTATAATAGTTCTATAACGGCATGCCTTACACTTGTCTATTTTATGCATTTTATACTTGTGTTACATTTGCTTTATATTTTTTTTTTTTTTATCAATTGATACATTTCATGGGGTATGGTTTAGTGCTTTTATTTGCAGAATCAATAGATATTGAACATCATGAAGTCAAGAGCAGTGTTGGTACAATTATGAAACATAGTATAAAAAAGTTGTAAATATTTCTTTTTGGGTTTTTGGGGTTTACTTATTTGCCTGGCCCATGAGGCCCATAAATATTCCTTTAGCAAATGATGTAGGACCCAACACTACTACATTACTACACTACAATGACGCCCATCATAGGACCATGGTTTACTTTGATACCACTTATAATGCCCCAAGTGTTAGGACCTTGTGTCAAATTTGTGTTGGTTAATCCGTATTGATAAAACTATATGTGTTGTAATGTGTCCAAGTTTATGTGTGTCAGTTTTCAAGCCTTGTGTTCTTCATCCATCCAACCTACAGTGACCAATTCTACAGTGTTGGGTTCGTAAAGGTAAGCATGAGGGTAAAGGGTCGGATACATTGCCTAGGGTTAACTTTATTAAAAAATCATGTATAAAATGTTTTTAATTTAGATTTGATTTGGAAACATCTTTCTAAAGCTTAAAAATTTGTTTGAACATTTTTCAACATTGAAGAATGCTTTTATGACTTTTTGAAAAAAGGTCGATCAAAATGAATTTCGAAAATAATTTCTATAATGATCTATCTTTACTATTTTGATCATAACTTAAAAAATACTTTTAACTTTTGGGTGAGACCAATTTTATATGAAAGTAGACTTCAAGAGCTTCCAAGAATAGGTTTAATGCCCCCAACCGACTTCATATGAATGAGATATCATTGTTTTAAGTTGAGGTGTTGCGACAACGAAGGTAGCTTGCTCTAGCGAGCTTCAGTGAGTTAGTCGCTCTAGCTCGCTCTAAAGAGATCTTGCGCAGACCAGTTTTTTATTTAGTGATTTAAACTGTGTTTACATGTTTTTAACCCTACATATAAAAGACTTTTGATACAAGAACAAGATAAACTTTTTGGCTGCTCAATATAAAGGTTTCTAACCTTTCTAAAAATCATTTCATTGCATCTCATGTAAATCATAGATCATTAGCCAATAGATCAAAAATCCTTCTAATCATAGATCATTAGCCAATAGATCAAAAATCCTTCTATCATCATCATCATCATCATCATCATCATCATCATCAATACCATTGTTAGAGTGTAAACTTATGGAGTTCAAGACTTGTGTGATTGGCAGAGTTCGAGACTGCGTGGGGATTCACAATTATGATTGAGTATCGTTCGAGGATTCAAAGTAGTGAAACTCACGAAGAACGCTTGAGGATTCAAGACTAGGGAAGTTCAGACCATGAGCAAGACTTGAGATACTAAGTTTGTGTGTCAGTAAGTGTGTAGAGATCTGAAAAATGAGGGTAAATTTTTAATTTTTTCGGTAGGGCACTATTCATGCGCAGTTTTGCCGGTAGGGCATTTACAAGCATCATTTAAGCGTAATTCATATTTAGAAGCATATTTTGAGTATTCCATAGAAGAGAAATATGCTTAGAATATTAAAATACACCTCCTGTAAAAATGCGAGCCTATTCGGAGATAGTTTCAAAAAATTGGACCAAAAGGGCATCAGGGTGGCCCGAGTGGATCAGGCCAAACCCGGCCACAGGCGAAAATTTATTTATTTTTTTTGTAAATTTTCATTTAAAATACTTATAATAACTTTGGCTAAAAAAAAAATATCGAATTGAGGCGTTTCGGGATAGGTTGTAGTGTAACGGGGCCCGGATTCATTAAGGGCAAAAGGGTCATTTTGCCTCCTTGCCCCTCCACTATAAATACAGCCCCATTAGTGTATTTTTTTCATTGTTTGGTCTGAAAATCAGAGCAGCACACGTTCATGGTGAAAAGGTGAAAAAAAAGCCCTGGGTTCTCCAAGCTTCAAGCCGCCAAAACACACTCCTAGGCCGGGATTTTTGTGAGGCTTCCTTCTCGGAAGTTGTTCCTCTCATCAATACATATATTCTCACCAATCATTTTGGCTATGCAGCGAACACAACTTCCCTCGATTTGAGAAAAACTATTCTAGGTATGATATTTTGCTAAGTAAGGAATATGATTAAGTTTAGGAGTGATTTACATGTTGATTGAATGATTCATGTATTTATTTGATGTTAGAAAATCACTTAGGATATAGTTGCTTTGAAAACTTAAAGTTGGTAGTTTAGGTACTTTAGTGTACTTGAGTGTTCTTTGGGAATTTGGAAAAGTGATAAACATGAACCATGACTATAAGTGAAATTCATTGTATTCTAGCTTAGGTTCATGTAGACAAAATCTTGTAGTTTGAAAGTTATGATTTATTTAAGGTATTGGTGCTTTATGTATTTTGTAATCTTTGAGAATTTGTCAAATTGATGAACATGTAACTTGTTTATTTGTTTGATTGATTGCATTCTAGCCATTGTTCATGTAGAGAAACTTTTGTGGTTTGAGAGTTATGATTTATTCCATGAGTTGGCGGTTTGTGGATTTGTATTTTCTTTGAGAAATTGTTAAAGTAATGAACATGAAACTGGATCATATACTTAATTCATTGAATTGTGACTTACATTCATGTAGACGAAGTATTGTGAATTTGAAGTTATGCTTTACTTTATGCAAGAGGCATATTTTTAAGTCATGCTCCATGTGTTGATGAAATGTTTCATTGAATTGTGTAAGAATGAAATCAAAGCATATTGGCATAGTGTGAATCCTTGGAGGAATGGCGTGAGTTGAGCACTTGGTGCTATGCATTATGAGGGTGTAAATCCTGTGGTGAAAAACCAAAAATTAGCCATTGCATTGGTGCCTGCTTACCCAACGGGAGCGATCCGTAAACTGATACATGGTGGCATAGAGTTGACATGGGTGTGTCACGCATACCGCCTTTGCATTATGTTAATGAATTGAATGGCATGTAGATATAAATGTACACTTGCACATGCCACGCCTTAATTTTGTTCCTTGCATTAGCATTATGTCATACCAGCAATTGAGCTAACCCATTCGTGGGATATCATATTTCAGATGAGGTTCCGAATGTCTGAGACTTGTTTAAGTCTTGAAAAGGAAGGAAAATGGATCATGAAGCATATTTGGCCCTTGGGGCATGTTTTTGTATGTATGGGCATAAGCCCAAATAACTTGTATTTAAATTTGAAAAATAGTGGACTATAGGATTATAGGCCTTGAACCATTTTAAAGTGTAAGGGCTTACGCCCAAATGACATGTAGAATATATTTATTTAATGTGCCTTACATGTATGTATATTGAAGGAAATAGGATGTATGTTTAAGTTTAATGAACTTGTGGCCATCGAGGGAGGATGGAATGTAAAATGCTTGTATACATAAATGGTTGTAAAGTATTAGGTAGAAAAATGCTTAGAAAACAAATGAGACTATGGTGAAATTTTTCAAAATATAGCAACTAGATTGAGTGAAGCAGAAGAGCTTGCCTATACTTCTAAGTAGGGGATTAAAAGGACTCAAGAAGAAGGAAGAAATGTAAGGAAATGAAAATAGAGGCATAGGAGGAAACTTGAGGCTAATTGGTCAAAACTTACTTGAAGTCAAAAAATAAAGGAAAAAGGGTAAAACCAGTCATTTTACATGTTATAGGGTCCCACTACCAAGTTTGGTGATGAAATAAATTGAAATGGGTAGCAAAATATCAAAATCAAGATTTTTGGCCAAAGTTGGAAAAATTGGTTACTGTAGCATTTTTAGCTACTAGTTTACTGTAGTAATGAATAGTAGCTACAGTAACCAATAGCAGCAGCGCAGGCCAAGCCCCAGCTGCCAGCCGCGCCTACGCTGCGCGCCGCAAGTGTGCCGCGCGCCCATGCGCTGTCGCCTGCCTTGCCTTGTGCGCCTGCCGTGCAATGCCTGCCCCTTGCGTGCGCACGCCTGCAGCCCCACGACGCCTCTTGCGCGCCCATCCTGCTACCTGCTGCTTGGCAACCCTTGTGCATCCAACTCCTTGCCCTTTTGACATCATCCTGTTGGCCATATTTTTGAACCATGTTTGGGCACATTTTTAGACCATGTTTGGGCATCCTATTGGGCCATGTTTGGCCACCCTTTTGGGCCATTTTTGGCCATCCTTTTGGGCCATGGTTGGATACCTTTTTGGGGCCATGTTTGGCCACTTGTATGGGCCATGTTTGGCCTCTTCCTTAGACAATTTTCGGTAGATTTCTTGAGCCATTTGGGCCATTATTTCAAGGCTCGTTTAGAAAGACTTTTGGGATATTTTGGAGTCCTAATTTGGACACGACTTAAAATATTTTTACCATTTGTTGGAAGAGGCGTTTGACCACTAATTGGAACTCACCTTGGGTAAGATTAGTAATACATTTTCATCTCAAATCTTAGGGAGAAACATGGGGAAATGAATGAATGAGTAATTAAATCCACCTTATGACCTTTCGTTTACTTTTCTCTTTTCATTTCACTCACTCCCCGGGTTCGTGGAAATTTGGGGCGTGACATTGTGTATGTATTCATTCGAAAGTTCTTCTAATAGATTGTGTGTATTTGGGTTAGAACATCCAGAAAAAATTGAATGAAATATTTTACTCATTTTCATATATTATTATTATATCACATATTGCAATTACACATGATAATCCTAACTACCACATAGTCAAAGTAGAATCTCAATCGCGTTCAAAGATATTTAGAATCTCAATTGCAGACAGTACCCCTATAATTTATAAAATAACACTGTCCCCCTTTTGGTTCTAATGTAGGTAATAGATTCCCCCTGACCGTTAAAAATCATCAGTTGACTTAACAGAATCACATGATGTCAACATGAATTTTTTAAAAAATTTCCAATTTACCCTTTCAAATAATGTAAGGAAAAGATTTCTTGAACAAACCAAAGCTAAATGCCAAAATTGTCCTTGTCAAAATAACTCTCTTATCAATTTTTTTTTCTCAAAAATCAATCTCTAAATTCTTGTAAAATTATTATTTCTCTAATTAATACTAGTGAGCTGTAGGCGCCAGAAAAATGGAGGAGTGTAAAACAAACCCTCATGACTTTAAAAGTCTGCTCCTCGAGGTGGGAGAGGAACACGACCTCTTTTCGGATTGAAGTATACAATGAATACACAATGGAGTCGTCAGTTTATTTTAGGCTAAATAACAAGCAAACCTGATACAACCCATGAAGAATACATGTAAAAGGAATAACAAAGAAAATTGAAATTACAATGCTTTGGTCTTATTTACATTCTAAACCCTTTGACATGAGTTAAAATAAAGTAAAGCAAAACTAGTTTACAATGAACTAAAGAATTCTGAATCCGAGAGCTAAGGTATGAGATGGGAAGGGGTTAGGCACCCTTCCTTCTCAGTCCGGATGGATTGGCCTCAAGTGTTCATCCACGAGACTTATATTCCATGACATAAATAAGATAAAGTGAGTAGAAAGAGATAATGATAATAATGACATGAATGAATAGAATAAACGAAATACATAAAGTAAATAAACCGAAAGGAGTAAAGAGAGAGAGAGAGAGAGAGAGAGAGAGAGAGAGAGAGAGAGAGAGTGAGAGTGATAACATGAATAATACGAAAAAAGACATAAAGTAAATAAGATTAATGGAAAAGAGTTGAATCTGGCCCATGGGGTGACTTACCATTCAGATAATGGAATTAGAGCCAACTTAGTTCTCTATTTCAATTAATTCTATCAAGAGTGATAGAGTGAATTGAATTACGGAAAAGAGAAAAAAAAGTAAGATTTTAGGGAGCGTACCTGATTGGTTGTGTTGAACCAGACAAGTCTTGAGCTTGAACTCATTGGATTAAATCTTTAATAGTGTAGAACTTCGTCTTCAATGGATTAGAACTCTTGTTTGTGTAAAACAAGGCTTAAAAAATATGGAAGAAGAAATGTAGAAGAGTGAGAAGAGAAAGAATTATTACAGCAGCATGGCTACTAATTTTTCTATCCTTCAATATGGTGGCCAGTGGATCTTATTTATAGGGAAAAAGTAAGAAGGTTTGAGCCAGGAGGTTTACAATGAATCCTATGGATGAATGGTCAAGATTAATGCTTAATGTGTAAGCCATTTCGATATAGAAATTATTTTGTGCATAAATCTAGGAAAAATCCTTTAGAAGAAGAAGTGGAGGAAAATAGGCAAGTATTTGGTGCACAAATCTAGGTAAATCCCTTGGGATAAGGAAGGGAAAGAAATTGGTAAGTTTGGGGTGCAGACTTATATTTACTATATCGCCCCTAATTTGGTGGAAAATTTAGGGACAAGAAAATTATAAAAATGCCACTAAGGCATAAAAAGTTAAAATTATCCCTAAGGAGTAAAATGGCATGAAAATCATATGTATGTCCATGAATGACCAAAATAACCTATTTGGGATAAGAATATGCCTATAATTACCAAAGAGCCCTCCAAAAGGCAAAATGACACTAATATTACGAAAATTCTCCTATAAGGTGGGAAACCTCTAGTATTTATCAAACTACCCCTAATATGTAAGGAAACACTAGAAATAACTAAAAATGTCCTCAGTGAGTAGAATGACCAAAATGCCCTCTATGGGCAAAATGAACAAAATTTCCTTTGTGGGTGGAATAACAAAAATGCCCTCTATAAAAAAAATGACCGAAATGCCCTCTATGGACGAAATGACCGAAATGCCCTCTATGGGCGGAATGAGAAATTACTAAAATACCAATAGATGGAACATATTGTAGCAACTTACCAAAAACAACAAAGCTAATTTTATACGATCAATGGTTTCAAAATGAGGTGTGTACAAATACACGATTCTATCTCTTTTAATTTTCCAATTTCTTTGAAAAAAATTAATCCCTTACTATTAAATTTTCTCTCTCTAAACGTTATCTAAAATATTACAAAATTACCTTTTTTTCTCTCAAATATTTATAGATATATTTATTCCCTCTAAAAATTTCTCTAAAATTAATTTTTTTCCCTCTAAAATTATATATAGTCTCTCTAAAAATTCATCTATCTCTAAACTACACTCAAAAATCAAAATTTCTCTAATTGTTTTTTGTAAAATTCTATTTTTTTCTAAACTAATACACAATTCTCTCCTTTTCAAATTTCAAATATTTTTTAGAGAAAATTAATCTCTCACTATTAAACTTCTCTCTCTAAACCTTATCTAAAATATTTATAAAATTATTTTTCTCTAAAATATTTATTGAATAATTTTTCTCTAAAATATTTATTGAATAAATTTTTCTCTCTAAAATTAATTTTTTCCTAAAATAATATATAGTCTCTCTAAAAATTAATAGCTTCTCTCCAAATTTATCTCTATAAACCTTTTCTAAAATATTTTTTTAAAATAGATTCTCTCTCTAAAAAAATGTCTCTAAAATTATTTTTTCTCTAAGTAAATCCATTTACTTCATTTAATTGGAATTAGCAAATTTGTCACGCCTCGAATTTTCATAAACCTAGGGAGTGAGTGAAATGAATTAAGAAAAATAAATAATAGGCAATTAAATGGATTTAGTTGATTACTCATTTATTTCTCCATATTTTCCCAAAAGTTAGAATGAAAATTTGCTACTAGACTTACCCAAGATGGGTTTCAAATGCCAATCAAATATCTCCCCCAACTAATTGTCAAAATTAGTCTAAGTCGTGCTCAAGTATGGTCTCCTAAAATAGCCTCAAAATGTCTCTAAATATACCTTGGAACAATGGCCCAAATGGGCCCCAAATGCCCTAAGACATAGGCCAAGAATGGGTTAAAACTCCCACCTAAGGTGGTCTAAGGAGGTGGCCAAACATGGCCTAAGGATTGGCCAAACATGGCCCAAGGTGGTTGTCACGCCCCAAATTTTCATAAACACGGGAATTGAGTGAAAATGAATTAAGAAAAAGAAATAAAAGACAATTTAATAGATTTAGTTGATTACACATTTATTTCCCATGTTTTCCCAAATTTAAGAATAAAAAATTGCTACTAAACTTACCCAAGATAGGTTTCAATTGCCAATCAAATATCTTCCCCAACTAATAGTCACAATTAGTCTAAGTTATGTTCAAGTATGGCCTCCAAGATAGCCCCAAAATGTCTCTAAATGTACCTTGGAACAATGGCCCAAATGGGTCCCAAATGTCCTAAGACATAGGCCAAGAATAGGTCAAAAAGTCAACTAAAATTTGTCTAAGGAAGTGGCCAAACATGACCCATAAGGGTGGCCAAACATGGCCTAAGAATTGGCCAAACATGGCCCAATAGGGTGGCTAAACATGGCTCAAAAGGGTGGCCAAACATGACTAAAAAAGGTGATTAAAGGTTGGTGTCAAGGGGCTGTCAGGCTGGTGTGCATGGGGGGCAAGGCAGCAGGCTGGTAGGGCGTAGGCGTGCAGGGCTCGCGCGGGGTGAGCGACAGGGGCTGGTCTAATCAGGTTGTTTTCCTGCAGGTTTACTGTAGCAATTGCGGCTAAATTTCTCTATTTCTACAACAGATTTTCTCTGTTTTCTTAATTTTTTTCCAAAGTGTTTCAAGCCACTTTTTCCCATTTTTAGCCTATTTTCTTGAGGTTGTTAACCCCCCATCTTTTGGCATTTTTCCCACCTATTTATAGAGGTGTTTCACACACCTGACAAATCTTTTAATTTCACAAAATTTTAACATAGTCTCCTTTGTTTTCTAAGCCTTTTCCACCTAATGTTCCACAACACAATCCATCATTTCTCAACCTAGCAACCAAAATACATCCTTTAATTCAACTAAATACTTATACATCATTTAAAACATACACTCCTCCATACATACACATATACTTAACATTCGAAATGTCACAACCTCATGCTCATTACAAATGTAGGGCCTTGCTCATAGTTTCCATACTACACAAGGTTTTACAAGTTAATTACATATGTCTTAGGGCTTATGCTCTCATACAACTCAAAAATAAGCTCTAAGGGCCAAATGTTCTTCATGGTCCATTTCTCTTCCATTCTTCAAGACTTTATCAAGTCTTAAGTACCGGGAACCTCATCTGTAATATATGATCCCATGAAGGGTCAGCACGACTGCTGGTATGACATAATGCTAATATAAAGAACAAAGTTAAGGCATGGCATGTGCAAGTGTACATTTATAAGCTATATGCCTTTCAATTCATCAATATAATGCAATGGCAATATGCATGACACACACATGCAACTTGTAAAGACCTGAAAATTTAGGGTGAAATTTGTTTTTTGTTGTTTTTGTTTTGTTTTAAATAATAAGGTACTGGCTGTAATACTCTGACCAAAGGACTCTGTGACATAAATGATCCGAACAGTAAGCCATAACGAGATTATTTTTCGAAGAGATAAAATAAATCCAAAACACAAATGATAAATGTTCAGAAAATAATTAACGCGGTCAACCGAGTGCTGAGACAAATAAATGGGACTGATACGAATCATAGTTACAAGAATAAAAATAAAAATGACATAAGAAGCGAACGGACATCCAGAGACGGTAAAACAAATAATACTGATATTGAGCCGGTTTTATGCCAACTTTATTGACATTCATAATTAATATATTTGAAAAATAAAATAAAATATGTATAATAGTATATATAAAAAAATGTAAAGTATTGCATATATATATATATATGGGTATATGTATATATATGTGGTAGAAAATAAATAAAAGAAGAAACAAAGAAGAGAAAAAGGAAAAAAAAAAAAAGAGAAAAGAGAAGTAAAGGAAGGGGCGGTGCAGGTCGCGAGTGAGGGAGAGCGGTAGAACAGGGGAGAAGGAAAGGGAGAAGAAAATAGAGAAAAAAAAGGGGGGGCGGAGCTGCGAGTGGCAGTGTCCAAGATCGAGAGGCACTGGGAAGTTGTTGGGAGGCCTTCGACGTTATTCTCTGTCAGCGCCGACGAGCAAATCGAAGGTGTTGGCGGATGGGTTTCAACAGCGATGGGTTTGGGATTAGCAACGGTAGAGGAGACGATCGTCAACGGTGTGGCATCGGAGGTCATTGATCGGATGGTAGTTGAGATTATTGGAAGGGAAGAATGCAGAAGCAGCGGTGGTCACGAGGGGGATCATAGCCGATGGCCATCGCGTCTCGCGTGTCCAAGCTTGAGTCGGAGACGGGGGATCGAGGCAAGGGGGCGACGGAGATGGTAAAGGCATTGAGCGGCGGTGACGACAGTAGCGGATGTGATGCTCGGGAAAAGCATGGAGACGATGATTTGGTTGTTGAGTTGGGCTTCGAAGCTGAGATCTTTGCGGCTAAATCAGTCAGTTGGGTTGAGATCGAATGGTGACAAATCAATTCTATGGAAACTCTGAAGTGTATGATTTGGTTAGGCAAATATTTATGAGTATATTCACGATTCTCCCTTTGGGATTTATGGGTCGATACCATTTATGGCTGCACATGGTAAGGCTTGAAGTATTTTTGGGTTTTTTTTTTTGGTTGGATGCTACTGAAATACGGATTGATGTGCTCGGGTCTGGTCGGGGTGTTGAATCACCCATTTTCTCCCTCCCGATTAGAATAGGATTGATGCTCTATGGATGAGTGAAGCCGGTGTTGTTGATGTAATCTTGGAGATCGATAGAGTGTTGCTGCCACTGAGTGTGTGTGATCTGATTTCTACTCCAACGTCTCTGAAATTCAGAGTGGGTTTTGAGGGTTGTTGATTCAGTTGGGTGAAGAGTCTTTGGGGGCTTCGGGTTTTGGATTTACCTGCAGCAAGTTGGACCTACCGTAGCAAACTTGAGGCGGCAGTTGTGGGCTGACCTTGATGAGCAGTGAGGAGATGACTGTAATCGTGGCTGCGGCTGTTACAAGGGTGTCGATTGGGTCAGTTTGGATACTATTGGAGCAGTGGTAAGGAGGCGACGCAGGATTTGGGTAGAGATAAATCCAGCGTATAGCAGCAGACCTGAGGGAAATTGTGTTGGGCTTGGGTGTGTGACCAAGATTCCGTCCCAGCGTCTCTGGGATTCAGAATGGACTCTTGAAGCATCAAGTGTGAGCCGTTTTATTTTTGTGATAGATTTGACGTGTTCGCAGATTTGAGATTGAAGGTGGGAGACTTTTATTTTGATTTTTCTATTACAAAGTTGGCTTTGTGTGAATCTTGAAATAAAACTTGAATGGATTGAAAGGGAAAATATGTAATGGAGGAAGGGAATTTTAGCTAATGAATTTATGTTGAATCTTGAGGAACCGAACAAATCAGTGTTGTTGGAAGGTTGTTAGATGAGCGAAGCTAGAGCAGAGATACTTTTGGCAGTAGTGAATATTGGTTGAAGAAGTTCTGTAAATATAAACCTGTAGAAGTTGAAGTCTTCTGGGATGACGGTTACCAAATTGCCAAGCTGTTATGATATTGACGACGATTTGGATTGGCTTCAAGAATGCCATGGAATTTGAGAAATGTTTTGAAGCTGACCACCACAGTAGTACATTATCACCGATTGGTTTGACTTCGTGGCAGACACGACTCCCGAGGTTTGAGACAAACCCTTCAGGTATGGTATTTTACTAATGTGAGAAATGAGGTTAAGCTTAGGAGTATGTGGTAAGATGATTGAATGTTCTCTATGCTTAATTATTATTAGGAAATCACTTAGAATTTGATTGTCTTGATAGCCCTAGATTGGTTGTTTGTGCACTTATGTATTTCTTTGAATTGTTAGGAAATTTATTTGAATGAGAAGTATGGTATTTTGCTAAGTAAGAAATAGAATTGGATTTAGGGGTAATTGCTACATTGTCTGATTAGTTCTATGCCTATGTGTTTCTTATTATTTTCCTGAATATTTGATTGAATGATAGATGTGGGCCATGACTATATGTGTATTCCATGTGTTATCATTGTGTGCGATTTATGGGATTGTTAAGATGATGAATGTGAAAACCGAACATGTGATCAAATGGATTGTTCATGATATGTGAACTTGTGGACTGAGTTGTGTGATTTGATTATTGCTTTAAGTAGAATATGCATAACTTAAAGTATGCTTCATGTATTGATAAATTGTTTCGTTAAGATCATATCATTGCATGGTGGAATCAGGGCATATTGGCATAGTGTGATTCCTTGAAAGCATAGTGTGAGTTGAGCACGTGGTGCTATCATTATGAGGGTGTAGATCCTGTGGTGAAAAACCCAAAATCTTCCATGGTACTCATGCCAGTGGGGACGGACCGTAAAGTGAGAACAAGGTATACTCAGGCCTTCGGGGAAAGACCGTAAAGTGAGACATGGGTGTGACATAGAGTTTGCATGGGTGCGTCATGCATATTGATCACTGCATTGCATGGATGACACTGCATGACATGTAGAGATAAATGTACACTTGCACATGCCACGCCTTAATTTTGTTTCCTGCATTAGTATTATATCATACCAGCATGTTGGCGCTGACCTATTCATAGGCACAGGTTTCAGATAAAGCTCCTGGTACGTGGGACTTGATGAAGTCTCGGAGAAAAGAGATGAAATAAATTTGGAAGAGTATTTAGCCCTTGGGGTATACTTTTGTAATATAAGGGCTTAAGCCCAAACAGTATGTAGGAGATAACTATTGAGTGTATCTTATATGTATATATATGTTAAAGGAAAAGAATGCGTGTTTAATTTTCATGAATTGTGGTCATCGAGTGAGGATGGATTGTGACGTGTTTGTATATATATATATATATATATATGATGTATTGTGATTATCAGGGGAAAAAGGGCTCGAAAAACAAAGGAGGTTTTGTCAAAATTTTTTGAAAAATTTAAGAACTCAAACTATTATAAATGTGAAACTTATCAAGTCTTCCACAGTAAGTTAAATCTAGTTTATTGTATTTCATTTTGTTTTTTTTTTGGGTTTTCGTTTCCGCATCTGGCGCCCTGGGTTCCTGCGGGAAATTCAGGGCGTGACACAACTTTATGCCACACTCATGTCTCACTTCACAATCCTTCCCCGATGGAACGCAAGTACCAATCGTATGTCTCGCTTCACGGTCCATCCCCATTGGATTGCGAGTACCATGGCCAATTTTGGGTTTTTCACCACAGGATCTGCACCCTCATAATGCATAGCACCAATGTGCTCAACTCATGCTATGTTTCCAAAGATTCACGTATGCCAAGATGCCTTGATTTTTCTATGCAATTCCAATGAAGCGTTTCATCAAACACATAGAGTATGCCTTAAATAATGCATTATACATAAAACAACTATAACTTTTAAATCACAAAAATTTGTCTACATGAACTTAACATGTAATCCAATCAATTACACATATAAACATATTACATATTCACAACCTTACCAAATTCTTAAAGATTACAAAATACATAAAGTACCAACACATTGAATATATCATAACTTTCCAATTACAAGACTTTGTCTACTTGAAAATAAGCTAGAATACAATGAATTATATATATAGCCATATTACATGTTCATCACTTCAACAAATTCCCAAAGAATACATAGGTACATAAGGTACTAACCCTAGGTTTTCAAAGGAACTATAAGCTAGGTGGTTCTCTAATAACAAATAAGCATGTAGGTCATACAATCAACATATAAAAACACTCCTAAACTTAACCCTATTCTTTACTTAGCAAAATATCATACCTAGAAGGGTTTTTCTCAACCCTAGGGAGTTGTACTCTCTGTGCAGCCAAACCAATCAATAAGAACGTAGCCCTTGACGTGGGGAACAACTTCCTAGAAGGAAGTCTTGTGAAAATCCTAAGCCTAGAAGTGAGTTTTGGAGGCTTGAAAGTTGGAGAAACCTTGGTTTTCTTTACTTTTCTCACCATGAACGAGCTGCTGCATTTTTCTCAGACCAATTCTGAGAAATTTAACACTAAGGGGTCCTATTTATAGTAAAGGGGCTAAGGGATAAAATGACCCTTTTGCCCTTAATGAGTTCGGGACCCCGTTACACTACAACCCGTCCCGAAACGCCTCAATTTGACATTCCGCTTTAGCCAAAGTTCTTAAAATTATTTTCAATAAAAAATTTTCAAAAAATTTATTTTTTCCTGTTGGCGGTTTCGGCCAGGCCCACCCCGGCCACCCTAGGAATGCCCTTTTCGGGTCCATTTTTCAAACTATCTCCAATTAGGCTCAAATTCTCACAATAGGTGTATTTTAATATTTAAGAATATTTTTCTTCTATGACATACTAAAATTATGCTTCTAAACATGACTTATACTTAAATGATGCATGTATAGTGCCCTACCAGCAAACAGTACATGAATAGTGTCCTACTGGCAAAAATGAAAAATTTAACCTAATTTTTCAAATCCCTACAGTGGTTGACCAACATGGTCTAGGGGTTGGCCAAACATAGCCTAAGGCAAGTGGCCAAGGGTTGTGGCAAGGGGAGCAATGAGGCTGGGCGCGCAGTTGTAGGCGGTGGCATGCATGTGCGCGAGCGCGAGGAGGCATGGCAGGCGTGGGGCACAAGCGCGGGCGTGTGGGCTGGGTTGGGCTGGGCTACTGGTCTACTGTTCATTGCTATAGTAAACCAGTAGCTAAAATCCTACAGTGCCAAAATTCTAACTTTAGCCTAAAATCTTGATTTTGACATTTTTACACCCATTTCAATTTATTTCATCACCAAACTTGGTGTGAGGCCCTATAACATGTAAAATGACCATTTTACCCTTTTTCCCTTATTTTTTGACCTTAAAGTGATTTTTGGACTAATTGGCCTCTATTTCTATTTCCTTACCTTTCTTTTTCTTGTTAAGTCATTTATTTCTCTACCTAGAAAATCTAGGCATGCTCTCTCACTCCACTCAAACTAGTTGCTATTTTTTGAAAAATTTCACCATAGTCTCTTTTGTTTAGTAACCTATTTTCTCACCCCATTCCTCCTCATCATCCTCCTCAACACCAACACAACACCTAATGGAATAATTATTCATACAATTTTGTAATTCTAACATTCACAAGTATATTTAGAACATAAGTAACTACATGGAGCTCCATGCTCCTCATTTACATCCAATACTCAATTACATACAATCCAACATAAAATTTAGTTTATAGTTTACCCAAGGTCTAAATTTTTTAAACATACAATAAATTTCATGGTACTTATGCCCTTATATACCAAAAATATGCCCCAAGGGCCAAATACTCTTCAAAGTCCACTTTCCCCTCTATGCTTCAAGACTTCATCAAGTCTCATGTGCCGGGAGTCTCATCTGTAATATGTAATCCCATACAGGGTAAACACAATGGCCCAATATGACATAATGCTAATATAAAGAATAAATTTAAGGCGTGGCATATGCAAAGTGTACATTCATAAGTTATATGCCTTCCAATTCATCAATGCAATGTAATGGCAATATGCATGACACACCCACGCAACTCTATGCCACACCCATGCCTAGCTTCACGGTCCTTCCCTGTTGGAATGCAAGTACCAATCGTATGTCTCGCTTCATGGTACGTTCCCGTTAGACCACGAGTACCAATGGCCAATTTTGGATTTTTCACCACAAGATTTGCACCCTCACAATGCATAGCACCAATGTGCTCAACACATGCCATGTTTCCAAAGATTCATGTATGCCAAGATGCCTTGATTTTTCTATGCAATTTCAATGGAGCATTTCATCAAACACATGGTGTATGCCTTAAATAATGCACTATATATAAAACAACTATAACTTTTAAACCATAAAACTTTGTGTACATGAACCTAGCATGTAATCCAATCAATTATACATATAAACATATTACATATTCACAACCTTACCAAATTCTCAAAGATTACACAAGTACACAAAGTACCAATACATTGAATGAATCATAACTTTCAAACTACAAGACTTTGTCTACATGAACATAAGCTAGGATGCAATGAATTATACATATAGTAATATTACATGTTCATCACTTCAACAAATTTCTAAAAAATATATAAGTACATAAAGTACCAACCCTAGGTTTTCAAAGTAACTATAATCTAGGTGGTTCTCTAACAACAAATAAGCATGTAAGTCATACAATCAACTTACAAAAACACTCATAAACTTAACCTTATTCTTTACTTAGCAAAATATCATACCTAAAAGGGTTTTTCTCAATCCTAGGGATTTGTGCTCGCTGTGTAGCCGAACCAATTAGTGAGAATGTAACCCTTGACGTGGGGAATAACTTCCTAGAAGGAAGTCTTGTGAAATTCCAAGCCTAAAGATGAGTTTTGGAGGGTAGCAAGTTGGAAAAACCAAAGTTTTCTTCACCTTTTTCTCCATGCACGACCTGCTGCTATATTCTCAGACCAATTCTGAGAATTTTATGTCCCAAGTGTTGTATTTATAGTCAAGGGGCTAAGAGAGTAAAAAGACCTTTTTGCCCTTAATGAGTCCGGGACCCCGTTACACTACAACTCGTCCCGAAACGCCTCAATTTGACATTCTGCTTTAGCCAAAGTTCTTAAAATTATTTTAAATGATATTTTTTCTGAAAAATTTATTTTTGCTTGTTGGCAGTTTCGGCCGATCCCACCCGGGCCACCTAGGATGCCCTTTTCGGGTCCATTTGCCAAACTATCTCCGATTATGCTCAAATTCTCACAGGAGGTATATTTTAACATTTTAAGCATATTTTGCTTCTATCGCACACTTAAATTATCCTTCTAAGTATGACTTATGTCTAAATGATGTATGTATAGTGCCCTACCAGTAAATAGTGCGTGAATTGTCACGCCCCGGATTACCGACCGAACCCGGGGACGCGACTGAAGGAAACAAAAGAAGAAAATGAATAGACGAGTAAATAAATAAATAAATATTTGACGAATTTTTTTTTTTTTAGATAAATAAATGAATACCGATTTAACTAATATAGATACAACCCTATTCCACTAACATAACGCTACATCCATATATCTCTGTCAATACACATACATTCCCGGTTTATAAAAATTTCGGCAGAACCTCCTTTGTTTTTCGAACCTTTTTCCCCCTGATAAACACAATACATCATATATCATCATATAAATATAAATACATCACAATCCATCCTCACTCGATGGCCACAACCTTATCAAAGTTAAATATACATCGCTTAACTATACAATCAAAATTATACAACTATGATACAACATCTATGTCATTGGGCTTAAGCCCGTACATCACAAAACATGCCTCTCGGGCCAAATGTCCATCTACAATCAAGTCTCCTCCACTCAGCTAAACTTCCCCAAGCCTCAGGTGTCGGGAATATCATCTGAAATATGGTTCCCACGAATGGGTCAGCGCCAACATGCTGGTATGATACAATACTAATGCAAGGAACAAAATGTAAGGCGTGGCATGTGCAAGTGTACATTTATCTCTATATGCCTTCTGAATCATCTATGCATGGCGATAGTAACAATCCACATGCCTTCCACATCATCTATGCAATATAACGACAATAATCCGCATGCTTTCCAAATCATGCATACCACGTAATGGTAATGAATCCATATGCCATCCAATTGTCCATGCAATGTAATGACAATGCACATGAACCACCCACACAACTCTATGCCACATGACAATGCATATGAAATACTCACACAACTCTATGCCACATGACAATGCATATGAAATACTCACACAACTCTATGCCACATCCATGTCCACTCTATGCATGTCATGTCAACACCATGCATGTCATGTCACACACCCATGTCTCGTTTACGGGTACTCCCCGATGGCACGAAGTACCAATGCAATGGCCAATTTTGGGTTTTTCACCACAGGATCTACACCCTCATAATGCACCAGCACCTCGTGCTGACCCACACTATGCTTTCAAGGAATCACACAATGCCAATATGCCATGATTTCATCATGCAATAATACAGTTCAAATGAAACATCACTTTCATAAGCATATGCAACATGCTTTACACAATGTATTACATTTAAAATTAAATCACAAGACTTCATCCTCAATCTACGTGTCATACTCAATCAATCTCAACACTTACGCAAACCCACGTGTCACAATATCAATAAACCGTTTAGAACATAAATCACATATGATAATAACTCAAGAAGTAAATCACAACTCCCAAATAATCATAAAGAACATGGAAACATATAAACAATCCACTCAAAGAAGCAATCATTCCTATGTGATCTTCTATCAGCAGACAAGCACAAAAAGCATTCAAGCAATATGCACATCAATCCTAATTTAATTCTATTCCTTACTTAGTAAAGTACCATACCTGATCGGGTTATCTCAACCCCAAGAAGTCATGTCCACTACTCAGTCAATTGGTGAATAACGCAATCCTCCTACTGTAGCTGTTTAGAGAGTCCTTACCTTTCTCTTCGATGTTCCTAAAACCACAAAATGTAACTCAGTCGGTTGGTTACTTGAACAATGCTATTCATCAAATTTTATGTCTTTTTATGATTGGTATTTCTTTTACTCGATTAGGCTTCACCATTGAATCCGGAACGCCGAACAAAGTCGGTTCAGGCTTTCGCGGAATTCAATTTGGACATTTGTACCCTAAAGGGTAAAATGGTCATTTGGTCTTTTCACGGTTTCCCAATTCCCGAGGTCTCTTTTCATAAATTGGACCTTACCGTTGAATTCAAAACATTCAAAATAATAAAAATCCACTCTTCTCTTGTTTCAATCAAGGTTCGTTTGATTAGTCTTTCAACTCAGTGGCGTTTTGGTCATTTTACCTTTTAAATTATCATTTAATTAAATATTATTTTATTCACTTGGATCAATTCACAATTCACTCAAATTTCTGGGTATAATTAAAATCTCACGAGGTTCTATTCATTGCCCATAATTTTTCCAATTCCTATAAGTTTATTTATATTATTTTTTTCCGTACGTTTCCAATTTAAAACCAATTATTGGATAGCTTCTCCTTTTCAACCAAACACTTCCCGAACTCAAATCTAACATTTTACCCATACAGTAATATTGTTAGGCAGCTATCTGAATGGTTGAGTTGGGTCGGACTCAACCCGGTTTGGCCCGAATAAACATACAAAACTCAATCGTTAAATTCTGTTCGGATTATTTTTCTGCATTCCCATTTGATCTAAAACAATTTCTATATTTAATGAAATCCCACAATCAATTTAATTATTCATGTTTCTAAAATTTCAAGATTAAAATTCAGTGTTTTACCCTGTTGTTTCGCGTTCCTTCTTCAATTTTCATCAAGTTCCTCAAGCCCCTTCTTGTGACCCTCTGCTTCAAGCATGAGACTCAGAAATTGACTGTGCTCACTCTAGGCCCCATCATAACTCATAGAACTTGCCAATTCATATAGTATTCCTCTCACTCACAACTTCCGCAGCAAGTCCTTCAACAGCAATTCTAACTGTTGTTGTAACTGCAGCTCCAATTGCTGCACCAATCCATGACCATCGAATTATCAAAACTTGAAGCAGAAATCAAATTCAGGTCTCGATCTAGCGACATGGCCGAAATTGACAACTCCTCTTCCTTCGATCTGCTGCACCGTCACACAACCGCACACACACATATACACATCATTCATTAGCATCCCTCCAAGTCAAATCGACCCCTCAATCACCCATCCAAGCACCGCCGCTATTTCTCCCTTGTAACGCTTCACCCAATTCCAAGCTACGCCTCAAGCCGCAACACTTACACCCATATATATCATCCTTGCTACCAATCACCGCCAAACCCATTTAACAACCCATTACAATCAACCACCGCACTATCTCTACTACAATCAGCGAAACCCTCTGCTGGTTCACCGGTCTGAGAAGACACTGAATTAGACTTGCTCCATTTCATCAAACTCCTCAAGCCTACAAGAATTAATTCACGCTCAACACTTCCCAACTCAGTTCCTGCGCCACCTAACTGCAATCCTTCTTGACGGTCAGGTCTCTTAGCCGTTTACTCCTTCCATGGCCAGCACCAGATCCAGACAATTTGAACAACCAAACTCTCTGTTTGGCCTTCCCGATCAATGTGCTCCATCCTGTATTTTCAAGGAGAACAGGGTAGGGGAGGCGGCGATGGAGGAGAGTCTCGGCGAGAGAAAGGCATGCACTTGAGAGTGCACCGCTGCCTCCGTCACGCAGCAGCTTCGATGCAAAGAAGAACCCACAACCGCACTCTCTAACTCTCTGGAGATCTGTTCATCGACGGAGCACCGCCCCAAGCTTCTTTCTCCTTTTTTTTTTTTTCTTTTTCTCTTTCTCTCTTTTTCTCTCTTTTTTCCCTCTTTTCTTTTCTTTCTCCCTTCCTGTTTTCACGCGGACCTGTCCGCCCCTCCTTTATTCACTTTTCTTTCCTTTTCTTTGTTACAAACCTTTTACAACCACACACTTCATATATCATATTCATATATTTTTCTACTGCACCCTACAACCACATATTTTAATGCCCCCTCCCAAGGCTGCCGACACTCCCCTTTTTATATCTTTTTTTTTTTTTTTTTTTCAACTTACCATATTAAATATTTTATAAATATTTTTATGCCACAAAATATTATGAAATACTAGTAATTTTGATATAAAGTCGGGGCTCAATTTAATTATTCATTTACCAATATCGGATATCGTTCAGGTCCCATTTTATATTCCCTATATTTCATTTTATTATTATTATTATTATTTTTTTTTTCAAGTCTCTACATGAATAGTGTCCTACTGGCAAAAGGAAAAATTTACCTTGATTTTTTAGATCTTTACAAAATTAATTCAAACCTATCAACTTAAGTCCCAAGTGAACCACCTAATAGCAATAATTCTAATAAAATCATAATCAATTCTAGTGGACTCTTCTAATACTTGGGTGTCCACCATCAATCTAGAAGGAAGAGTAAAGAAAGAGTTGACAAGATACCAACTCTTGAGTTGTAATCTTTGGGATTTTAAAAGTATATAGGGAAGAATAACAATGATGAATATACAGAATCAATTCATTTGCAAAATTATAATGACTGTCTGTAGAGATTTGAAAAAAAAATGAGGGTAAATTTTTCATTTTTGTCGGTAGGACATTTCGCATGCGCAGTTTTGCCAGTTTTATCGGTAAAACGTTTTTTTTCCACAGTTTTCACTGAACGACCCACTTAGAGACATAATTTGAGTGTTTCATAGAAGAGTAAAGTGCTTGGAATAATGTCAGGTGTCCACTGTATGAAAATTAGCCAAAACGGAAACAGTTTCCGAAATTGGACAAAAAAGGCACCCGGGTGACCCGGGTGGAACGGACCTAAGCCGACCTCAAATGAAAATGTTTTATTCTAAGAATTTTTATTTAAAATAATTTTATGAACATTGGATAAAACATAATTTCAATTTGAAGCATTTAGGAATGAGCTGTAGAGTAACGGGGTTCATGGCCTCATTAAGGGCAAAATGGTCATTTGCCCTTGCCCTTTGATTCCCCACTATAAATACAGCTCATCTAGTCCATCCTTATCATCAAATACATTCTGAAATTTCAGAAATCTCGTCCATATAGAGAGAGGGAGAGAAAAGCCCTAAAATTTCACATTTTCAAGCTAGCCAGAACACACATTTCAAGCGGGAATTTGGCTAAACTTCCTTCTGAGAAAGTGTTCAGCTCAATGAGTACTATATCTTCACTAAAGCAGTTTGGCAGTCCAGCAAACACAGCCACCAAATTTCATGAAAAACTGATTTTAGGTATGATGTAGTGCTAAGCTAGCAATAGATTTAAGTTCCTTTGTGTTTTTTCATGTATTTGAACTGATGTAAATGCATATCTAATGTTAGGAGATCACCTAAGAAGTAGCTCCTTTGAAAAGCCCAGAGTTGGTAGTTTAGGAGTATTTTTGTTCTTATTGATTTTGGGTGATTTCTTGCTTTGTTTGGTGTGTATTTGATAGATAGAATTGTGCCATGGGTTGTCAACCCGTGAAATTATTGGCACACCTTGTGGTTTGGACCATGTGATGAATTGTGCTTTAGTGCTTTATGGAATGTTTATATTCTTTGTGAATTATTGGAGTTGTGAGATTGTGGCTTAAATATTTGTTGATATGTGTAGCCTTAATATATATATATATATATATATATATATATATATATGATGAGCATGATGTTTTGGTATTTTAAGTTATGTATTTTGTGGGATAAATGGCATGACTTGAAAAAGGGGCACCACGTGTTTGATAAATTGTCACATAGAGTTGCATGTTGAAGATCATGGCATTTTGGCATGTTGAAATTCCTTGGACACATGGTGTGAGTTGAGCACGAAGTGCTATGCATTATGAGGGTGTAGATCCTGTGGTGAAAAACCCAAAACTGGCCATTTGGTACTCGCATGCCAATGGGGTCCAGACCGTGAAGCGAGACATGTATCGGTGCTTGATTGACCCGACGGGGGCGGTCCGTGAAACAGGTGTGCTACTCGATGGACCATCGGATGCGATCCGTAAAACCGAGACATGGGTGTGGCATAGAGTTGACGTGGCATAGAGTTGACATGGGTGTGACATAGAGTTGACATGGGTGTGGCATAGAGTTGCGTGGGTGTGTCATGCATAATTTCATTATGTCGTATTAATGAATTCATGGATGTGGTATAAAGTTTGTATGGATGCGTTATGAATGTTGTCAGTACATTGTATGGATTGATTAGTGAGGCATGTAGAAATGAATGTACACTTGCACATGCCACGCCCTTAAATAAGTTTCTAGTCTTAATATTACATTATACCAGCAGTTGAGCTGACCCATTCATGAGAATTATATTTCAGATGAGGTCTCGAACACTT
Organism: Nyssa sinensis; assembly: GCA_008638375.1. Classification (NCBI taxonomy): domain Eukaryota; kingdom Viridiplantae; phylum Streptophyta; class Magnoliopsida; order Cornales; family Nyssaceae; genus Nyssa; species Nyssa sinensis. The sequence continues at coordinate 31,035,688 of CM018034.1, forward strand.
GAGACTTGTTTAAGTCTTGACGAGTGGGAAGAAATGGATAGTGTTGAAGATTTGGCCCTTGGGGCACTTTTTGGATGTATGGGCATAAGCCCAACTTGTTGTAATTATTTTTGGAGATGTATTTATTTAGTTTTGTACTTGAAAAGAATTGTAAACATTAGGCCTTGGGCCACTTTGAATTGTATAGGTTGAAACCCAAGTAAATGCATGATATTTCCTTAAATGTATTCTTACATGGATGTATGTTGAATTGTGGAAATTGTGGCCACCGAGTGAGGGTGGATGTTTATGAATTTTTACTCTTAAATTTTATGGTTATTAGGTGAGGAAATACTTGGGGAAAACAAGGGAGGTTATGCCCAATTTTCCGGAAAGCTTAAATATTAAATAGGTGGGTAAAGGTCTTTTAAGAGTAATGAAAAAAAAAAATATCAAAAAGTAGGATTTAGAAGCCTTGGACAAGGAGGCAAAGGGTGGGAAAAAAAAGTAGAACTGAAAACCTTGAAAAAAAAAAAAATTGAAGTAACTTTAAATTTTTTTTTGTCATATAACAAGTGTTTAATTTAAATTTTTTGGGGATGATTTAAGATTATTTTAAGAACTCTTTTGGGATGTGATTTAAATAACTTTAAATATTAATTGGGTGAGACATTGAGGCAATACTCGAATATTTGTTTGTCATGCCAATTAACAAACGTTAATTTTAATCTTTGAGGAAGGTTTGAGGAAATAATGAGTGAATTTTTAATTTAATTTATTTAATTAGCGATTAATTGTTTCTTTTAATTTTTTGTTTCGTTCACCCCGGGTTCATGGAAATTCGGGGCGTGACAAATGGTATCAGAGCTTAGGTTCGAATACCTAGAGACCGTGGGATGTTGTTGAATACAATAGGACCACGACGCGTGATTTAAATTTCTTTTTTTTTTTTAGTGAACGTCGTGTAATGTGTAGATTTTGACAGCTTAGTATTGGAGTCCTAGTAGGAGAATACTTGACGATGGATAGGTGTTGTTGAACACCATGGGACCCTCGAGGAGGGCATTTGATTTAGTGTAAGCTGTCAGTGGTATGTGATAGGACTTTGTGTGCTGTGTGGTTATTTTTATTGGGAACATGACTTGTTGCGATTATGTGTTAGTTGATGATGTACAATAATGCGTGATTACGTGATTTGATGCAGTGTGACGTATAATAAGAATGCTATGTAGATTGGTATGACTATATGTCTTAGGGGATAGGCTGAATACCTAGTTGGTAGAGATATAGGTTGTGCACCTAGTTATCCCTATAGTAGATAGTATGCCTAGTTATTTATGAGGTAGGCGGTGGGTCTAGTTATATACCTTATTGGCTGTGTTCTCATGTGTATGTGTATGTTCTTAGGATGGGTTGTGTATTTTCATTGCTTATGTGGTTGGCCACGTGTTCGCTGTTGATTATGGCTTGTTGATTATATATATATATATGTATGCTAGGTTAGTAACCGATATTCATGGGTTATAGTACTATGACTACGTTATCTATACAAACTGGATTGGTCTCAGGTCTTGCGTTACAGTTGATGGATGGCGCCCCATCAGCCATTAACAAAAGAATGATAAAAGAATTATAAAGGTAAGGAATGATAAAAGAATTATAAAGTCTTAAATGAACAAATGCCAATGAGGTAGAAAACTATAAATAAAATGACACGTAAGGCCTTAAAATGCTAAAATAAGAATTTAGACTTGTGGGGATTTTTGTGTATGGACTGGATAATGGATACTCAGAGCATTTGTGCGAAAAGTTTTAAGGATATCATTGTGTTGAACTCTTTTGTGGAGAGGTGTATTATTTTTGGATAGCATTCACCTAGGGTTGAGTATTGGTAGATTCGTTGAACACTAGCATGACTTGAGAATGTGAATATTGCGTCGTTTAAATGAATTTCTTACTTGCAAAAGACTGAGTCAGAACTCGGTATTAACTGTTTAATGTAAATAATGGAGGGAGAGGGTTGACTTGAGTGGTATAAGTGTTGATTAAGCAAGTACTTCTATGAGATGTGTTAGGTTCTCAGGCGCTGATTAATGACTATTGTGTAAACAGGAATAGTTTGAAAATAATATTGTTATGGATTAATCCAGCTTACGATGTAATTGGATTTTGATTTCGTGCTTAGGATAAATATTGAATTAGAATACGGAGGCGAATCTAAAATTAGGGGCTGTAATGATTTCTTTATTGCATTGGAGTCAATTATATTGTGGTAGACTGCGGATGTAACCTAGAGATGAATGCTATTGTCTCACCTAGTTCTATAAGATGATCGATCCTAGATGTGATAAGCAGAGTGGGGTGACTTAGTGAACTTATGAATGTACACTTTGTGAAAATAACGAGTTGCATGAATTGGGTCAAATTGAGGTGTCAGTTATGAACCTAGTTCTAGCTTAGTTTACGAGATTGATTCCAGAGTTGTGATCGAATAAAAAGGTGAGCATTGATTGTTATTTTGGAGGAGATTGTATATCGGGTTAAGAGTTGGATGATACGAATCTCTTGACTATGAACCTTATGTTTAAGATGCAAATTTTGTGAACGTACTTGGAGTGAAAATATTGAGGTTGAGGCACTAGAACTTGAGAGCTTGCATTGTTTTATGAAAAAAAGTGAATGGTGGCTTTCACTTGTCATTTAGAAATACGTGGGTAAAAGTTATGAATGAGTTTGATTGGTTTGGCATAAAGCTATAAATGATTGTGTTGTTTGGAACTAGATAATAAAGGTTGCACTTGGGAAATTTTACTTTATTTAGGAGCTTGCGACGATTGCCTCGTTCTACCATCGTAGGGTTCACTAGTTGGGGTAATGTGATACTAATGAGGATTTGTAGAGATTTCTTGATAGGGATAGCTGATTGCATCCTTTCTTTTGAGTTTGTTATACTTGGCATGTCTATTCTTGATGTTATATTGGGGGTGGATTGGTTGCTGCTATTCAGGTAAGTATATACTGCCACAGGGGGAGAGTGACTGTGTGTACCTTAAGGGAGATAGCTTCTATTTCACGGGGGATCGTGGAGATTTTTTTGCACCACCTTATATGACTCTAGGAGTTTAGGAGGTCAGAGCTAGTGGTTGGCTAGTTTGATAGCAAATAGGGATGGGACTATAGAGAGCGTGTTATCGCCAATAGTGGACGAGTTTCCAGATGTTTTTCCAGATGACATGACTAATTTACCACTGAGGTGAGAGATAAAGTTCATGATAAAGGTTAACCCAGGCATTATGTCTATTTCTTATCCACTTGACTACATGGCTCTAGCTGAGTTGAGAGAGAGTTGAGGGACCAGTTGATTGATTTATAAGATAAGGGTTTTACTTGTCCTAGTACTTCGCTGCGAGATGCTTCGGCATTGTTCACGAAGAAGAAGGATGCGACATTACGTTTGTGTATGGATTATGGGAGATTGAATCGGATTGTTATCGAGGATAAGTGACCATTATCAAAGGTAGATGACTTTTCTGACAAGCTTAGGGGTTCGAGATGTTTCTTGAGAGTCGATCTTAGACCAGGATACTATTAGTTAGAATTATGGAAAAAAAAAATGTGGCGAAGACAGCTTTTCACCCTCATTATGGGCATTATGAATTGTAGCTATACCATTCAATGTGGCGAATGCCCTGACAGCACTTACGAACTTGATGCATCGAATCTTTAGTCATTACTTGGATCTGCTTGTCATGGTGTTTGCTGATGATATCTTGATTTACTCATCTTCTGAGAATGAACATGTCTTTCACGTACGGATTATGTTACAGATTTTGAGACAGCACCGTTTATTTGCTAAGTTTTGGAAGTGTGAGTTTGGCTACAGGAAGTGCAGTTTATAGACTATGTTGTGACAAGTAGTGGGGTGTTTGTGAATCTTTCTAGGATGGACCTTGTTATGTGATAGGAGAGGTTAGACCTCGACTTGATTAGACTGGTTGAGATTATATGATTGGGTGAGTGCTTGTTGCTTTAGTGTGTGAAAAACTGTACGATATGTGGTATGCTGGATTATTGATGAACAGGGACTAGATGCTTATATTTATGCAGTAGACTGAGTGAAAGTAAGCGGTAGATTATGTGTTATTGTTTGGGAGATGAGCTAGAAGCTTGGATATCCATAGGGTTGGGTGTATGCCTAGTTACCTATATAGCAGGTTGTATGCTTATTTATGTACATGTATATCCTTGGGATGAATCTTGTAATTGGGTGTTGATATTATGGACTATGTATTAGTTATTAAATGTTGCTTGTCAATTCTAAATATACATGCTAATTTAGTAATCGTTATAGCACTACGATTATGATTTTTACGCGGGCTAATTTGGTAGTAATGCATGTATAAGAGTATGTTTAAACATGTTTATATGTACGTGTGTTATGATACATATGAGTGAGGATTGATGTGTATTCATGATTTAAATTAGTGAAGAGTTTCACTAAGAATCTCAATCAGCATGAGACTTTATTTAATATGTTGACTACGATGATGATGAGTCGGAATAACCTTGGATGAAATTGGGATTTTTTTTTGTTACCTTCTCTGATGTTTTGGATTTTTAAACCTTGATGTGTTTCCTTTGATTTCAAAATTGGAAGACATGGACTGCATTATCTACATTGCGATATCTGATGATGGTTTTACTTTAAGATTATGATATTGATGTCTTATGGATGATTATGATACTTGGAGGATGTTAGATTACTGAATTACATTGAAGTGCGAGTGATATATATTGATGACGTACTAGATGATGTCATGACTTGAATTAAGGTTAGTTAGATGGTCATCACATGTGTGAGAGACTTTGAGGGTCCTTGTGAACATTGAGGATTTCCCTTTACTTTTATTATATTGTTTCATTATTGAGGTGAGTCATGATACTTGGGTGAAATTGGAGAAATTGGCATTGATGAACCAACATATTTTGAGGATTTCATTATGTGTTGTACCATGTGGATGAGCCGTTATAGATGGGATCAGAACCAGACCCTAACAGGGAGTGTGGAGATGGCTGTACACCGCTGCACGTCCGCCCAAGTGGATGTGGTTCCTTTGGGGGGAGGGGGTAATGGGTGAGGGTAATGCATTTCACATCGCCTGGCTAAGGGAAAGGTGAATGATTTATAAGTAAGGCTGTATGTCTCCATGTTACAATGCATTTTGAATTGATCTTTTATTATTTTTTCGAAGAAGTATAATTTTAAATTTCGGGATGAAATTTATTTAAGGGGGGAAGGATGCAGAGATTTGAAAAAAAAATGAGGGTAAATTTTTCATTTTTGTCGGTAGGATATTTCGCATGCGCAGTTTTGCCAGTTTTACTGGTAAAACGTTTTTTTTGCACTGTTTTCACCGAACGGACCACTTAGAGACATAATTAGAGTGTATCATAGAAGAGTAAAGTGCTTGGAATAATGTGAGGTATCCTCTGTATGAAAATTAGCCAAAACGGAAACAGTTTCCGAAATTGGACAAAAAAGGCACCCGGGTGACCCGGGTGGAACGGACCTAAGCTGACCTCAACTGAAAATGTTTTTTTCTAAGAATTTTCATTTAAAATAATTTTATGAACATTGGATAAAACATAATTTCAATTTGAAGCATTTAGGAATGAGCTGTAGAGTAACGGGGTTCATGGCCTCATTAAGGGCAAAATGGTCATTTTCCCTTGCCCCTTTGATTCCCCACTATAAATACAGCTCATCTAGTCCATCCTTATCACATATACATTCTGAGATTTCAGAAATCTCGTCCATATAGAGAGAGGTAGAGAAAAGTCCTAAAATTCCACATTTTCAAGCTGCCAGAACACACATTTCAAGCGGGAATTTGGTTGAACTTCCTTCTGAGAAAGTGTTCAGCTCAATGAGTACTACATCCTCATTGAACAGTTTGGCAGTCCAGCAAACACAGCCACCGCAGTTCGTGAAAAACTGATTTTAGGTATGATGTAGTGCTAAGCTAGCAATAGATTTAAGTTCCTTTGTGTTTTTACATGAATTTGAACTGCTGTAAATGCATATCTAATCTTAGGAGATCACCTAGGAAGTAGCTCCTTTGAAAAGCCTAGAGTTGGTAGTTTAGGAGTATTTTTGTTCTTATTGATTTTGGGTGATTTCTTGCTTTGTTTGGTGTGTATTTGATAGATAGAATTGTGCCATGGGTTGTCAACCCATGAAATTATTGACACACCTTATGGTTTGGACCATGTGATGAATTGTGCTTTAGTGCTTTATGGAATGTTTATATTCTTTGTGAATTATTGGAGTTGTGAGATTATGGCTTAAATATTTGTTGATACGTGTAGCCTTAATATATATATGATGAGCATGATGTTTTGGTATTTTAAGTTATGTATTTTGTTGGATAAATGGCATGACTTGAAAAAAGGGCACCACGTGTTTGATAAATTGTCACATAGAGTAGCATGTTGAAGATCATGGCATTTTGGCATGTTGAAATTCCTTGGACACATGGTGTGAGTTGAGCACGAAGTACTATGCATTATGAGGGTGTAGATCCTGTGGTGAAAAACCCAAAATTGGCCATTTGGTACTCGCATGCCAACGGGGTTCGGACCGTGAAGCGAGATATGTATCGGTGCTTGATTGACCTGACGGGGGCGGTTCATGAAACAAGTGTGGTACTCGATGGACCATCGGATGCGATCCGTAAAACCGAGACATGGGTGTGGATGCGTTATGAATGTTGTCAGTACATTGTATGGATGCGTTATGAATGTTGTCAGTACATTGTATGGATTGATTAGTGAGGCATGTAGAAATGAATGTACACTTGCACATGCCACGCCCTTAAATTTTTTACTAGTCTTAGTATTACATTATACCAGCAGTTGAGCTGACCCATTCATGGGAATTATATTTCAGATGAGGTCCCGGACACTTGAGACTTGTTTAAGTCTTGAAGAGTGGGAAGAAATGGATAGTGTTGAAGATTTGGCCCTTGGGGCACTTTTTGGATGTATGGGCATAAGCCCAACTTGTTGTAATTATTTTTGGAGATGTATTTATTTAGTTTTGTACTTGAAAAGAATTGTAAACATTAGGCCTTGGGCCACTTCAAATTGTATGGGTTGAAACCCAAGTAAATGCATGATATTTCCTTAAATGTATTCTTACATGGATGTATGTTGAATTGCGGAAATTGTGGCCATCGAGTGAGGGTGGATGTTTATGAATTTTTACTCTTAAATTTTGTGGATATTAGGTGAGGAAATACTTGGGGAAAACAAGGGAGGTTATGCCCAATTTTTTGGAAAACTTAAATATTAAATAGGTGGGTAAAGGTCTTTTAAGAGTTGTGAAAAAAAATATATCAAAAAGTAGGATATAGAAGCCTTGGACAAGGAGGCAAAGGGTGGGAAAAAAAAAAGTAGAACTGAAAACCTTGAAAAAAAAAAAATTTTTTTTGTAGTAACTTTAAAATATATTTTTGTCATATAACAAGTGTTTAATTTAAATTTTTGGGGGATGATTTAAGATTATTTTAAGAACTCTTTTGGGATGTGATTTAAATAACTTTAAATATTAATTGGGTGAGACATTGAGGCAATACTCGAATATTTGTTTGTCATGCCAATTAACAAACGTTAATTTTAATCTTGGAGGAAGGTTTGAGGAAATAATGAGTGAATTTTTAATTTAATTTATTTAATTAGCGATTAATTGTTTCTTTTAATTTTTTGTTTCGTTCACCCCGGGTTCGTGGAAATCCGGGGCGTGACACTATCCCCTTCAGGAAATCGAGAGCTAGAAGCAATAATCTATATGAAATTTAGCAAAAACTTACTGAGATAAGAATGATTTGTGATCATGGAAATCTGTGTGATAAATTGGCAGAGTCAAGATATCATCCAATCAATTCCTAAGACAAAGAACGTGGAAGGAGAGACTATAAATACACCAAATTAGAATTCTAAAGAGCACCACTAGATAATAAGAAAATTTGAGTAAACCTATGATTTGTAGACCATTTCCATGTATTGTATTAAAATTCTATACCGTAGTCTCATTCCACTGCCAAAAAGATATTGTATTAATCAAACATGGTTGATTTTTATTATGTGAAAAAAAGCCCTAAAGGCTACTACAGATTGAGGAGAAGAAAAAAAAAATCAAGCATGCCAAAGATCTCCAATTTCAAATGCTAGTAAACAAGATCATGAAAATTAGAGTTAGGAAGAAATACAAACATGAAATTCAAAATTGCACAATAATCCAACATACGTTTCAGAAACTCTAAAAAGCGTACAAGTACCCAAATTGCCAAACCATCCAAACATGAAATTGAGTAATCCATATTACTCTTATTTGAAATGGCAACCATAATATATCCCCAAATTCTAGAGACTCCAACCTTGTTTTCAAGTCTTAAGAAGACAGAATCAATTTCCCCTATGTGTACTCATTTTCTCTCTATCTATTATTTACTATTTGAATGAATGTTGAGAGATCAGAGTGAAAATGATGAGACGATCCATTTTGGGTCTATCCCGTCACTCTCGACGATGACTCTCAGGAATAATAAGACCTTCCCGTCGATTTCCTTGTGAATCTTAGTTTGGTTTATATATCCATGGCTACTTGGGTTTCACAATTACCCATTTTTTTGGTAGATGATGGAGATAAGGTTAGAACTTTTGGAGTTAATTTTTGTAAAGATGACATTGTCAAACAAAGTGTTGTTTTGGTCTTTTGAAAACAATAAAGAAAATGGGAAAGAGTTGTAGAAGGAGAGGGGGGGGGGAAAGAGAGAGAGGCGATGAGGAAAAAGTTGAGGAAGAAAAGATAAAATGCTTATATAATATCTAAGGGTAAAAATGTAAAAGGGTAAAATCGTTAACATCCGTTAGTTCAACAATTCTGACAAAGGGGACAATGTTTTTTTAGAAATTATAGGGGTACTGTCTGCAATTTTCAGAAATGCCAAGGGAGTTAAGTGTAATTATCCCTAGGATAAATTATTTAGAAATGCTACATAGCGATATTCACCCCTTCTAGGTCTATTCACTAACTCTAGACATTTTATAGGGCCGTCTTAAAGTGGTGTCAGAATAGTAATGTTAAGAATTAGATTAATTCGAGTTGTGTCTAGAGTGATAGTTTTAAGAAGGGCAGATCCATTAAGCGACCTCCATTATTTAACGGTTCAAATTATGTCTATTGGAAAATGAGGATGACAAATTTTCTTAGGTCATTAGATGAGCATGTTTGGTTAGAAATTGAGATTGGTTGGAGTCCTTCTATCACCATGGTCACTGTTGATAAACCATCAACCTCAAAACTTGCTACTACTTGTAAGTAATGAAACTGAACTTACAATTAACAAATACAATACCAAGGGGCTGAAAGCTATCTTTAATGTCATCATTGTCGAGGAGTTTCGATGTATTATAACATACGAAACTTTTAAGGAAGTTTTAGGATATATTAGAGACTACCCATGAGGGTGCAACAGTTGTGAAAAGATCTAAAGGTTGAAAGACAATGACAATAAAGATATTGAAAAATATTGTGATGCAAAAATAGAGTTAGTCATAATTTTTATGCACCAAGATTTCCTTAACAAAATGGTGTAGTTGAAAAAATAGATCTCTCCAGGAAATTAGTAAAACAACTCTAAATGAACATAATCTACCTAAATAGTTTTTGGTTGAAGTAATAAAAATTGTTTTCTATGTAATTAATAGTGTATTGATCTGTTGTGAAAATCAATCAAATTACCAAACTAAACTACTAGTATAGTAGAGGGTCGAACCCACAAAGACTGTTAATTGTTTAAAAACCAAAGTTGAGATTAACTTTAATTCAAATTAACAAAGAGTGATTGTTTGTTGATTTTTTTAAAAAAATTAAATGAGAACTATAATTAAAGCAAATATTCAACTGAATTAACGATGAATCAAATTAAAAGAGGATTCCTAGGGTGTTGAATCCACCAATAATCTTGTAATTAGCCTCAATTGTATTAATTCTTGGGCCATTAAATTTGGATGTAAAAGATGTATTTTGGCTACAAGCCTCAATACAATCATCAAGAAAACCATGCACCAAAACCCTAAGCACGAATCATCTTTGGTCAACACAAATTGTCTACGCTAATTCTAAGGTCATAGTCACAATTTGTTTTTCCTGAGTTATGACTCGTCCTACGGTTTTGATGTATGTACAAATATTACTATTGTATAACCACATAAAAAAAATCATAGAAATTGATTATGTGAAACCGAATAACTCAATCATTGCCTTAATAAAATTCTAAAGTTATACAATCAACATCCAAACCTAATTAACCCAAAAATAAAATACAAAGAAGCACGATTACTTGACTAGGGTTTCATCTAAACCCTAGGAATGAGAGAAGCTTAGCCCATCATGGTGGAGGAGGAGAACACCCTAGCCATGGAGTTCTTCATCTCTCTTCTTTAGAGTCGTCCCCTTCTTCCCTTCCTCCAGATCCCCAAAAACGGCTTCCTCCCTTTCCCAAAACCCTAGCTCACAATATTATCTCCCTTTTTCCAGAAATACCCCCACTATATAAGAATTCAGGAAAATAAAATAAAATCCCGTAATTAGACATTAGGGGCTCAAAAAGGGAGGCTAAAGTGCTCCAAAATAGAGTCTGTAGTGCTAAAATGGGCCCTGGTCCACCTACATATGGATCAGGCCTCTCTTCTAACCCAAAACCACTTGTTTTCCACTTCTTTTAGCGCTTCAAAGCCCAATATTTCCCTTTTACTCCAAATCCACCACCAAATCATCAACTTTGTCAAGTTTTCTCTACAAAAAGATAAAACAAGAATTAACTAGGAAATGCATATAGATTGGAGGAATTAAAATAATAAAATGCAAGAATATCTAGAATTAACAAAATAAATATGCACTTTTTAACCAGTTATCACACCCCTTAACTTACACTTTGCTAGTCCTCGAGCAAAGCCAAGGAAACAAGAGATAAAATACAACTAACTAAATCCTTTTTCATGGGATACACGATTGCATTTACCATATGCAATAAGGCTTTAAACCCCTAGGTTACCCTAGTGGACGAGTTACAGTCTCGTGAGGGTTTGTAGTGAATTTACCCACAAAATTCGACACCCCCCATGTAACACCCCGACTTTGTATAATTAATAATTAAATAATTAATTATTAATTAGTACCGGCTTAGGGAATAATTAAGGAAATTAACCTTAATCTCCCGGTGGTCACACTAGACCAATAGAACAATTAAAACATGTTCGGGAATAGGGTATAATACCCGAACCTAATTACCAATTAATTAGGTGAAATAGTGTCAATTTAACACTGACGGAATTCGAATTAATTAACTACGGAAATTCCGAATGACTAATAAATGACACGGAACCTCTGACATTGAAGATAACGGAAATAGGAACTGACCGGAAGAAACTGCATCGAAAAAGGAGTTACAGATTGGGAGTTAAGGCCAAACAGTGAAACTGGAATTTAGCGACAACCAAACATGGCCTTAACCAGAAAATAGAGAAAATGGCCACTTGGGAGGCCAAGGGGAATTGAACCCTTGACCTACCAAGGTAAGCAACTTTGTCCCAAAAAGTTACCAACTAGGCTGTTGGTTACTTTGTGCATAAATACAGCAAAATATGTATATAACCTATAATCTGCTCAAGCCACCACCCAAATTGGCCAATGGCCTTGCATGCATTCCCTTCATCATAGCCCTCCATCACCTCCATCACCTCCCTCAGGTCAGCAGTCACTAACCCCACTAAGGGTAGAGATACACTCACATGTGTATAGCCCTATATGTACATATATATAAGCTATAACTTGCATCAATTCTCTCTTTAGAGAATTCTGAAAATACAGAATTGTGTGAGTGTGTGTGCATACGTGAGGGACTGTGAGAGAGGGTGAAGTGTGGAGAGAGAGAGAGAGAGAGAGAAGGGAGATTGTGCATGCAAGTGAGAGAAATTGGCCATTGAAGTGCAAGGAGAGGGAGCTTGAAGTTGAAGTCCATGACCCGAGGAAGCTTGAGGAGCACTGTGAGGATTCTGGACCGAGCCACTGAGAGAGAGAGGGTCACTGTTGAAGGTAAATTTCCAAATTTGCCTCATTTCTTATTTTGATTTTTGGAACTGTTTTGATGGGTTATTGAGGGTATAGGCTGCATGCATGCATTTATCGATTCTAGGATGTATATTATGTATGCTGTGAGAGTCATAAGTGTCGGGTTGGCCAAAAACCATGAAACCCGAAACCAACCTCCATTAAAGGACCTTGAAACACCAAGTCTGATTTGACCGAAACAGTTTTAGATTTGGCATATTGGAACTCAGAACAGACCCCAAGGGGACCTTAAACACCATGATCCAGACCCTAGAACTCACCACAGCCCATCGAATTTAAAAATAAAGCCACGGGTCAAAAATACAATCTGCCAAAACATGCAACCAAACCGAAATATAAAAACGAGAACTTGAACCTTATGATCCGTAGGTCATGCAGCAACAAATTCGGTGTAAAACGGTTGAGAAATGAGCATGTATTGTTGACTTGCAGGTTCGGTTATCCCCTGTTGAACCGAGCCATTGTGCTTGATTGGAAGCACCAAATCGATGCCAATTTGTTGGCTTGACATCCAGAGATATAATGGGATGGATGGCAGTTGAAAACCATGTGTCAAAACTCACGAAATAGAAGCTAAAAATCTGCAGAAAATAGGGCAACATCGAGTCAGTTTGTGGAGAAGACGGAGTTGACTCGGCCGAGTCGACCGAGTCGATCGAGTCGAGATGGGTTGGGCCGAGCCAACTCGGACACGTGTCTGTCCCAGGGACTGCCACTGCATTAATAAAGCTACGTCGTTTTGAGTAAACTAGTTTTTAAATTATTTAGGGCTGACGTCATCGTGACGTCAGCAATGTAACAGGACCGGTCAGAACCGGACTGAACCGGACCGGTTCAGTTGCAAGGAGACTGAACCCTTTGGTTCAGTTTTGAACTTTTAAAGATTTGCAAACTGACCCCCACTGTTTGACAGAATTACACTAAGGCCCAGATTTTGAAAATCTTATGCAATTATACCCCTAAAAATTAATTAAAATAATAAAATAATTATTTAATTATTTTATTAAAAGGGAATAATTACTATAATGCCCCTGGACCTTAAACAAGTCAAACCAAGTCCGAATTTAATGATTAAATAGTGTATTTTCACTATTTCAAGCATTCTGGACTCAATGGTACAGTCCGATTTTGGAAATACAGTCCCGAAAAATACAGACGTAGGTGTAAATTACTGTACTGCCCCTGATGGTACCCAGACCCAAATAAAAATATCAGATAGCCTATTTTGACTATCTCGGGCATTCTGGACTCAACGGTGAGGTCCGTTTAATGAACCGAGGTCCCGAAAAATACAGACACATAGTGTAAATGACCGAATTGCCCTTAATAATACCAAGGCCGATTAAACATAACAGATAGTCCAATTACTTATGTTGGACACTCTGGACCCAATGGTGAGGTCCATTTTATGAACTGACGTGCCGAAAAATACGACACATGAAATTACCAAATTACCCTTGATACCGTACGAGACCTAAACAAAGTCCGATTGGGACGAAATGATACCGGTAGGAGCCCAGACACTGGTGAGAGTATAGTTGATTAGATGACGAATCGGGGTCAGAATTACACAAAATAAAATGACCAAAATACCCCTGAGCACTGTAAGTGCAAAGTAGAGGTCGAATAAAGGTCAAACTGATATGATAAATTATCATAGGGATAATTATGAACACTGAAAGGCTAAATAAGACTCCGAGACAGTCAACGCGTAAAACGAGAAATGACCGATGTGTCCCGACGATCTAAAGCAGATACCAAATGAAGTCCAAGGGACTTACAAATTTATACATGAGATATATGGGACGTTCTGAGGACCATGATAGGGTCCGGGCAAAAATGACAAAATTACCATTTTGCCCCTAAGACTAAATAAGTACCCAACTGATACCGATTAAAGTCTAAAAGACTTAAAACTTCATATATACGATATATGGGATATTCTGAGGACCATAACAGGGTCCGGGATAAGAATGGCAAAATTACCATTTTGCCCCTATGGTTAAAATGAGAACCTAACTAATACCGATTGAGTCCAAAGGACGTAGAACTTTGTACTTAAGATATAAAGATTATTCCGAAGACCACGACAGGGTCCGGGACAAAAATGGTAAAATTACCATTTTGCCCCTAAGGTTGAATGAGTGCCTGACTGATAACAATTGAAGTCTAAATGACTTAGGATATAATCCTAATAACTGCTAAGCCTAATTAAAGAAAAATAGCCTCGAGTGAGACCCAATGAAGGGCGATAGGCTACTAGGCTATATTAGGTAATCCGATAGACACCTAAGATGACGAATAAGACCTGAATGGATGAATTCTGATCTATCTATGATTAATGATGATTATTCAGGATGTACAAGGATGTACCTGAAACAATGTTTGGAGGTTGTCAGATTATTTGCGCAAGGAGATAAACCTAAAAGTTTGTGAGTAACTTCTGACACTGTTTTGATTCTGTCCCTTGATTTATTGATCTGTTTTGAATGCAATTATTTAAGTGCAATTATTTAAATACATGTTTTCGTACTATATCACTTATGACATGGTTTTAGTCTTTTTAAATAATTGACTATATTCCTGATCCCTGTGCTAGCATCCCGTACTGTTTTGCCTGTTTTGAACTGTTGAGATAAATGGATGTATTGAACCATTATTCCCGAAATGATTAAACTAACCATGTGATATAGGCAAAGAACGATATTTTGTCGTACCGTACTACTTGTATAGTATACTGTTAAATACTATATCGTTTAAATGTACGTACTTAATGTAGGCCCTTTGCACTACATTTCACACGATGTGATTGTGTCCTTTGAATTAGGAATTCCGTTCAGTTCGGTTATGTGTTTCCGTTAATGCTATGTCTATGTCCCTGATTGATACGTTCGATTCCGTTATGTACCGCCGGTCGATAATAGGTCTGTTTGGATTGATGTATTGTTCAGTTCCGTTATGTTCTACCCGTGATGACATGCCCCTGTCTTGATTAAAACGTTGTTCAGTTCGGTTATGTGTTATCCGTTAATGCTATGTCTATGTCCCTGATTGATACGTTCGATTCTGTTATGTACCGCCGGTCGATAATAGGTCTGTTTGGATTGATGTATTGTTCAGTTCCGTTATGTTCTACCCGTAATGACATGCCCTGTCTTGATTAAAACGTTGTTCAGTTCGGTCATGATTTGTTCCGCTAGTGAGATGTCTCCGACTTGATTGTTATATCGTTTCTACTTAGCTCCGTTATGTTTCGTTCCGTTCATGATGTGCTTGTGTCTTGATTAGTATATTGTTTTGTTCAGTTCCGTTATGATCTAGCTATTGAAAGTATGCCTTCGTCTTGATTGATGTCTTGTTCAGATCCGCTATGTTTTAGCCGTCGATGATATGCCTCTGTCTTGATTGACTTATTGTTCCCACTCAGTCTTAGCTGTGATTCATTCCGTTAATGAAGAGTCTGTGTCTTGATCGATATATTGACAATGGTTATTGTTTTTGTCCGATTGGTTATGTTGTGTTCCGATTCGTTGTACTGTTTGTGCAATCTTGTTCCATTGTACTAGACTGCTTATGAAATGGATTTAGAAAATTGTTATTTGAAATGATTTAAATTATCCACGTGCCTTGGAAGCACAAAACTGGTTTTGAAACCCATGATAGGGAATCTGTGTTACTCACTGGGCTTATTTAAGCTCACCCCATTATTCTGACATTTTTCAGGAATTACCCTCCATTGGATTAGGAGGGTACTATGACATGACGTGAATAGGCCAAGTGGCATTGCAAATAAGGATCAGATGGCACTGATTTGTAGAGACTTACATTCTTGTGAATCGAATCCGTATATCCAGGTAAGTGATATGATACGACTGACTTGATTGACATGCACTAGATATTGGAACATGGCTCATGGAACTAAATGGTACTCTAGAGATATTAGATCTGCTATGTTGTTATATGCTTGATTTTAGATATGCTCTGAGATTAGAATTGTTGACTGATTGGAATTAGTCTTGCTCTGTGATACATATTACTTATGATGGATAAGTGAGTTGCATTCCCGTGACACAAAGAAAAAAGTTTTAAATTCCGCTGCATCTGACCCTACAGTTGGAGTGCAATTCGTCGGAAAGTTCAGAATTTGCCTTTGGTTGGTCGCGTCGCGACCGACTGGCAGTCACGTCCTCGACATCCGCGTATAGGGTGGGGTTCGGGATGTGACACCCCCAACTTGAACACAATATACTCCATAATTAATAAAAATGAATCTTAGTGAACGTATAGCTAAGTTACAATCGAAGCAAAGTAACAATTATCTCACTAAAAGCAACCTATGAATTTCCCAAGTGCTTCATAAATGGATAGAATCAATGTGGACAAAACAACAACCATGACAAGATGTCTAGGCAATGAAACTTCGTTTCAAACAGGCATTACTTTGACTCCAAATCTCACCAAAAGATATCACTCACAAATGAAGCTCACAGAGATGGAGTGCATATGTATCCTCTCATACATGTGGATAGAATAACTGTTGAGTGCAAATCAAATAATCCACATGCAAATATGAATGAAAGCACAACAAGAAAACTATATAGAGATTCTAACCACTACGAAAATCAACTCCCAATGTCAAATGTTCACTACAGTCACATCCTCAATCATTAACTACTATACCTTCGGGGTCGGCTAGGTCTTTGTTTCTGGTTGTAACGTAGGTCAAGGTTAAGGATAAAGTAGGGGCAAAGTGAACAATAATCTCCATGTGATAAGTGAAGAAGCTGAAGTGAATAAACTGCAATTTTCTAAACACATCATCTCTTTTGAACAGTGCAACACCACTCCCAAAATTCCAATAAGCATTCCCAAACTACTCACAACTTTCTGCTTGAGCAAACCAAAAGAAAAGGAGAAGGCAATGAAATATTTTTTTTCTTTTTCTTTTTTTTTTTTGAAACCGAATAAAATTACAATAAAAGAAAAAAGTACATCTTCACTTCTCTACTTTCACAACACCAAATTCTCAAAGAAAAATCACCCAACTTCTTAATCCAAACGAGGCTACTGGCTATGAAAAGAAAGATATAATAATGAAGGCTCAACTTGGTTTCCAATCAGGTAAATAATGTAAAGATGCAAGAAATAAACGAACAGGCTCAAAGTAGAAAGAGGGCCTTAGTTTCATTCCCCAAAGGCAAGAAGTGTCATCCGACATCTGAACTGACTGACCTTAGACATGTGACAATGGCAGTTGATAGAATGGCGATATGCAAACTGTATAACCCTCAAAATAAAGTTCAAGCTTAAATCTACATACATGGGTTATAAGTCTCAGTCAATGTCCATCATGCTACTAGAGTCTCACAGTCTAACCATCAAATCATAGAGTCACAAGAGTAGCAACCCAATTTGTCTCCAATTATGAAAGTTAGGGGAAAGACAGATCACTAGCAGTGCACAACTATCACTAATGATTCTCATGCAAGCTCAGAAATACATGAATATGCTTAAAACAATAAAATTGTAATCACGAAGTATACTGAGCTCAAGTAGGCAAAATAATAGCAACTCCCCCCTAACTTATTTGACACCTTGTCCTCAAGGGGACATGACATCAAAGAACATGAAATAGAACAAAAGAAGTAAAAGGAAGGAGTGCACATGAGCGAGAGAACTAAGGGGGCAAAGAGCCCGTGAATCAGAAAGGCGGAGCTGAGCGGCAAGAATAGCCCGAAGAAAGTGATGAGTCTCTGCGATATCAGCTGATATTGAGCCTCAAATGCATCAAACCGCCGCTCAAGATGGCTATAGTCCCGAATGTGATATATCCTTTGAGGTGGTAGGAAGCAAAAGTGGAGATGAAATGGGAGGAGATGAAGGTCCAGTGGATGTGGATGGAGGAATCTGAATAGGGTTACTAAGCCACACATGTTGCCGGGACAACCTAGGATACAACCCACTTTCCCGAACCAATCTGCGCCAACTGACAGCCTAGAGATGCTAACTATAATAAACACAAGTAGTATCAGACGGCTCAGTAGGAGGAATGTCATATCCATCTGCTCAAACCAATACAGTGATCAAATTGGCAAGGGCAGAGGCCATGCTTGAGTATGCTGTGTGGGCGTCTTGATGAACTGTTTATAACAAGCATACATTTGGTTCCAAATCATGGCAGCAACGTCACATGAAAATCCATTCTCCACAGCATATAGGGCATCAAGGAAATCCCCTCGCCGTTGTTAATCATGACCATTGGGACACACATTCTTCTTAAGCATCGAATCAACAAACCAAAGCCGCCATAGAAGTTGAGAATGTAGAATGTGATTTGGTGTAGAGTGACCCAATGAAACAGTGCTCAAAGCAGTGACTTTTTGGGAAACTGGTAACTAAGGCAAGTGAGCAAGGTGAGACTGAAAAGGAGACCCTAATGCAGCGGCAATAGACTCTTTGGTCACAGCGATCGCCTCATCATCAATTTTAGTAAACAATACCCCCAGGTTGGTTATCGGCTAAAGATACATATTCTGATAGAACAAGCGAACCAACCGAGGGTATGCAACATCGGACGGGGCTAGCAAAGCTTGTAAATGGCGGTTGGAGAACTCTTGGACCGCCCATTCGGTTGTAGGATCGTCCTGAAAGAATGGGGCCACATCAAATGTAGTCTGTATGGCAATTGGTTTTAAGGCCCATTTCTCATTTGGTTGCTCAATGTGAATTTGACGGGTTTGAATGGGGCCGTTTGTGTGAAGTGGATTCAACTGCAATTGCACGACTTTTTAAAGCTTTTGGGCGACCCATGGATCCCTACAATAACAAACTAAACAATAAAAATTTTTAGGGTCATAGAAGCTACACATTGGCATAATAAAACAAATTAGAAAAGGAAAATCAATACGCCAATAAGTGCCAATGCAGGCTGAGGAACAACTAAACCAAATCTATAGTAGAATGAAGTGTATTTGGAACGGCTTACTATACAAATTTTTGCAATCCTCATAAGCCATTCCGATGTGCACAATATAGAAACAGTAAAACATAAATGCCACATATATGCGCAAAGCTATGAAAATAAATAGGCATATTATAAAACACAGAAAACAATATCAAGCCACAGAATGGATGAACAATTGTAAGGCAATCCATGAAGAAAAACAAGGTATTTAAGCTATCTTAAGCACAACACATCATGCTCTCAAACACACATGGCCACTGAATTTGCAGATCACACCACATAGATAAAAACCAAGCTCAGGACTCACAACGTAGACCCAACAGAAAGCACACAAAGACTAAAAAGAAAATAAAAAACAGAATAAAAATAAAATAAAATAAAAAAATAACAAAAACAGAAAAAAGAATAAAAACTAAAAACAAAACAAGAACAGAGGAATAATAAATAAATAAATAAAAGGTTAGTGGTTGGGTTTGAGGTTATGAGAGATGAAGACGGCTTGCCGTTGGTAGTAAATGAGACTAACCCCAGAGATCCCTCATGCGCTCAGATGGATACTGATGAGACTGGAAATGGAAGTCCAAACAATGAAATTGCAGCAATGTGTTGTTCTCAAGGGAAACACCCCTCATGGGTAAAGACCCGAGAATGTCAGGAGGCTCTAGTTGGGGTGCAAAGAAAATCAAATCCAGGATGGTCAGTGCAGATTCTGAATTGGAAAAAATGAGATAATTGGGCATGAAAAGAAACTCAATAGACAAGATAGGATTGAGTTGGGGCGATTATTTCAGGATGCCGTGAGTTCCCACGATTAGGAGCTTGTAGAAAGGTTGATCTTGTTGGCAGATCCACAGACTCTTAACACCATACTTCAAACCCACCTCAACAAATCAAAATTAACAAAATTAAAATTAAGAAATTCAAACCTTAAAATTAAAATTACCAAAGGAACGAAGAGAGATAGATGTGGGTTGATGGAGCTATGGTCGCCGGTGGTAGGCGCAGTGGCGCCGGAGTTGGTGGCAGCGGGCGGTGGTGATGGAGGTAGAGGGTTAGGGGTTCGGTGATGAAGATGATGGTGCGGTTGGAGTTGGGTGCAGCAGGTTAGGGCTGTGGCTGGAGGTGATGGTAGAGAGAGAGATGAGGAAAGAGAGAAAGGTGGGTGATGACGGCGACGGGATGAGAGAGAGAGATGAGGTACGAGGTCACCGATGGTGGTGGAAGCGACGCTGGAGTTGGTTGGAGCGGGCTGGAGGTTTGGCTGGGGCTGTGGGTGATGGAGGTGCGGTGGAGGTACTGGTTAGCGGTGGTGATGGAGGTACGGGTTAGGGGCTGTGGCTGTGGGAGGTGATGGTACGACGCAGAACATTGCTGAGAGATTTGAGGGGTTAAGTTTTTTGTTCATTCTTTTGAATTTTGAATTTTTGATTTTTTTTTTAAGAATAAATTAAAAGTGCTCAAGCTTTTTGAGAATAGCTCGAGATTTTTGGACGGAACCTTAAGGGCTTTGAAGGAAGAAAAAAGCTCTAGCATTTTTTGGAGTGCTCGAGCTTTTTGGGGCAGAATGTTTAAACAATTTTTGATGAAAAAGTGCTCGAGCTTTTTTTTTTTGAAGTGCTCGAGCTTTCTGGACCAGAAACATTTGGAGAAAGAGCATGAGAAAATGCTCGAGCTCTTTGAAATTGCTAGAGCTTTTGAGTCCAGAAAACAGAAATGACTAAAGAAAGACCCCTTTTTTTTTTTTTAAGACAATAGGAATAAAATAAATACTAAACACTTACAAAACAATAAAAGAAAAAATTAATTAAAAACAACAAAAATTTACGTTTCCTCCCAAAAGAAGAGCTAAGTTTAATGTCTTCAGCCAGACACAGCAAGAGGAGAAAAACATCAATCAACATAAATTGGGTCTTCAAGACCAATCTCTTCAATCAAACTCCCTTCCTCCACACCTTCAATAAACAACTTCAACCTTTGGCCATTAACTTTGAAAGTTTGGCCACTCCGAGGGTTATGAATTTCTACTTCACCATGAGACCAAGATTGAACAACCACATACGGACTATCCCATCTAGACTGCAACTTCCCAAGAAACAATCATAACTTAGAGTTAAACAACCATACCCTTTGACCGGGCTCAAAGGACTTATGATTAATGTGAGAATCATGAAACGCCTTAGTCCGAGCCTTGTAAATGCATCAACTCTCATATGCATCACTCCTAAGCTTCTCTAGCTCATTGAGTTGGAGCTTTCGGTTAGAGCCGACAGCAAGCATATCAAAGTTGAACTTCTTAATGGCCCACATGGCCTTATACTCTAGCTCCATCGGGAGATGGCAAGCTCTACCGAAAACTAATCGGTAAGGAGACATGCCAATAGGGGTCTTATAAGCGGTACGACCACAAAGCATCATTTAAATGCAAAGACCAATCTTTTCGATCGAGTCGTACTGTTTTCTCTAGAATTAACTTGACCTCCCTATTCGACACTTCAACTTGCCCACTAGTCTGGGGATGGTAAGGAGTGGCGACTTATGAGTGATGGAATATTTTTGAAGCAAGATTGCAAGTGGTCTATTACAAAAATGAGACCCTCCATCACTAATAATCGCCCGTGGCATACCAAATCGAGAAAATATATTCTCTTGAATGAATTGACCACCACTTTGTGATCATTGGTTCTAGTTGCCACAACCTCAATCCACTTGGACACATAATCCACCGCTACCAAAATATACTCAAAGCCAAATGACGGTGGAAATGGTCCCATAAAATCAATACCCCATACATCAAATATCTCAACAACTAAGATTGGGGTTAGAGGCATCATATCTTTGCGAGACATCGTCCCCATTTGTTGACACCGAATGCAAATCTTGCAAAAATTATGTGCATCCTTGAATAGAGTGGGCCAATAGAACCCATTCTGCAAGACTTTCGCCGCCGTCTTGTGACCACTGAAATGGCCACCGCAAGCTGAAGAATGACAAAAAGTAAGAATGCTATGAAACTCACTCTTTGGAACACAACGGTGGATAACTTGGTCAGAGCAATACTTAAAGAGCACAGGATCCTCCCAATAGAAAAACTTAACTTGCGAGAAAAATCTGTCCTTGTCCTGTTTGGACCATTGAGAAGGAATTTGATCAATTGCAAGATAGTTCACGATATGGGCAAACCAAGGAGGTTTCACTAATGACACAGAAAAGAGTTGCTCGTCAGGAAACGAGTCATGCAAAGGTTGAGTTTCACTCGTGTGCTCAACAAGAATACGGGACAGGGTGGTCGGCTACGACATTTTTTGGAACCTTTCTTGTCCGAATTTCCAAATGAAACTCTTGAAGCAAAAAAATCCACCTAATCAATCTCGGCTTGGTCTCTTTCTTGGAAAGTAAATGCCGTAAAGTAGCATGGTCGGTATAGACAACTACCTTAGAGCCAAGGAGATAGGAACGGAACTTATCCAAAGCAAAGACTACATCAAGCAACTCTTTTTCTGTGGTGGTGTAATTCAACTGAGCATCATGAAGAGTTTTACTCGCATAGTAAATGGCATATGGAACTTTTTCTACCCTTTGTCCCAAAACAGCTCCAACTGCATAGTCGGAGGCATCGCACATAATTTCAAAAGGAATGGACCAATGGGGTGGTTGCATGATCGGGGCGGAGGAAAGAGAGTCACGAAGCTTTTCAAAAGCCACCACACACGCACTATCAAAGACAAATAGAGTATCCTTGGCAAGAAGATTGCATAAGGGCCTAGAGATCTTACTAAAGTCCTTGATAAACCGACGATAGAAACCCGCATGTCCTAAAAATGATCGAACTTGCTTGACCGTGGTAAAATGCGGAAGCTTAGCAATGAGATGGACTTTGGCCTTGTCGACCTCAATCCCTCTCTTGGACACAATGTGTCCCAACACAATCCCCTCTTGAACCATAAAATGGCTCTTTTCCCAACTAAGCACAAGATTTGTCTCCTTGCAACGCTTCAAAACTTTGGTCAAGTTTTGGAGACAATCATCAAACGAAGGGCCAAAATAGAGAAGTCATCCATGAAGACTTCTAAAAATTTCTCTACCACGGTCGGAGAAGATAGACATCATGCACCTCTGAAAGGTTGCCGGTGCAATTACACAATCCAAAAGGCATACGACGATATGCATATGTGCCAAATGGACAAGTGAAAGTGGTTTTCCTCCTGATCCTCTAGAAAGCCCGCAATTTGGTTATATCCAGAATAACCATCAAGAAAGCAATAATAGCTTTGACCCACTAACCTCTCCAAGATTTGATCAATGAATTGGAGAGGAAAGTGGTCTTTCCAGGTCATAGAGTTGAGCTTGCGATAATCAATACAAACTCTCCACCCTGTGGTGGTGTTCATAGGGACAAGCTCACCCTTATTACTCTCAACAATAGTGATACCAAACTTCTTTGGTACCACTTGGGTGGGACTCACCCACTTACTATCAGAAATTGGGTAAATAATACCCGCATCTAGCAATTTGACAACCTCTTTGATGACAACCTCCTTCATGTTGGGATTAAGCCTTCTTTGCATTTCTCAAGATGGCTTTGCATCATCCTCTAAATGAATACGGTGCATACAAATAGATGGATCAATCCCTTTCAAATTAGCTACGGACCAACCTATAGCACCCTTGTGCTCTCTAAGAACCTCAAGAAGACGACACTCTTGCTCACTTGAAAGATTAGAAGCAATGATAATAGGAAGAGTGTCATCGGGTCCTAAGAATGAATACTTAAGAGTAGCCGGGAGTGGCTTCAACTCAAGTTTTGGAGGAACATTTAAAGATGGAGGAGCAGGAGTGCTTGCAAGATTAGGTAGGGGTTCCGGTCTAGACTTCCAAGGAGGATAGTCTATAGAAGGAGAACAGTCAAGCAATGAATTGACTTCTTCAATAGAAGCATCAATATCGAAAGCATCACTATCAAAGTAAGTCAAACATCTCTCCAAAGGATCCTCAATCAAGATTTGTGGGAGAGATTCCTCAACTATCCCATCAATCATATCTACTGAAAAACAATCCTCCTCATGTGGAGGTTGTTGTGAAGCATTGAAGACATTGAGCCTCACAGTCATATTCCCAAAAGAAATATCCGTCACTCCAGTTCGACAATTAATACATGCATGAGTAGTAGTTAAGAAGGGTCGACCTAAGATGATGGGAATCTGACGTTTAGGGTCATGAGCGGGCTCCATGTCTAGAACTAAGAAATCAACTGGGAAGTAGAATTTGTCTACTTTCACCAAAACATCCTCAATGATCCCACGAGGTATCTTGATAGATCTGTCAGCTAACTGTAAAGACATCGTCGTAGGTTTCAACTCACCTAACCCAAATTACTTATAGACAGAGTATGGCAACAAATTGACACTTACCCCCAAGTCAAGGAGCGCCTCTCAATAATGTGATTACCTATGACACAAGAAATTGTGGGGGCTCTAGGATCTTTGAACTTAGGTGCAGTTTGGTGCTGGAGAATTGAGCTCCCTTGCTCTGTCAGAAAGACCTTCTTTGACACATGAGTTTTAACTTTTCGCTTTTGAGTGCAAAGGTCTTTCAAGAATTTGGCATAGCAAGGAATTTTCTTGACTGCATCAAGAAGTGGCAAGTTAATCTTAACTTGCTTAAAAAATTCTCAAGCATCTCCTCCATATTTGTATTATTTTTTCCCAAAAGGAGAAGGGTCGGCCAAGTAGAAAGGGTAAGGGGCCTTTGGGCACATAGGATGCCACAGGAACACTCAAAGGATCACTTGGGGATGAAGAATCCCTTTTCTGTAAATTTTCATTCTCAGCTTCATCCTTTTTAGAAGAACTTGTCAATTCACTCTCACCTTATACTCACTTTGTTTATCTACCACTCTCCCACTCCTAAGAGTAGTTATGGCCTTAGCTTGCTCATGAAATTGATCATTGGGGTTGGCAGACTCTACCCCATATTGGGCCTTAGGGTTGTTCATCGGTTGACTTGGTAAATGTCCCTCATCTCTTTACCCACAGCTTGTGCTAGTTGTCCCATTTGGGATTCTAGCTTCGAGATGGACTGAGTGTGTGAGTGGGAGGAATTGAGTGTTGGACTGATGATTTACTCTAAAGCTTGCAAAGGCACTCAACACCTTGTTCTCAAAAGCTGAATTTTCTAGGGGGAGGAGGTGGTTGTTGATATTGTTAAGGAGGAGGAAGGTAGGACGAATGATGGAAAAGAATTAGGCCTATTTGGCCTTGAATTTTTGTGAGAATGGAGGATTTGAGGCTTGAGGCCTCCAAGAAAAATTTGGATGGTTTCTCCATCTCGGGTTTATACTGGCTAAGAATATGGATCATTAGTCGGTTTGGAAAAACCTTGAAGAGCATTACTTGCTCTTGCATAAACTTCTGGATATTGCGAGGCTAAGGGACAGTCTGACACATAATGAGTTGGGCATGAACATAAAGCACACACCTCTTGAGTGGCAGGAGAAGAAGTTGAAACTTGTCCCCTAGCCAAAACTTGGTCTAGTTTCCTAGACAATGCCGCAACTTGCTTTTGGACATCCACAGCTTGTCCAACTTCATAAATGCCACCTCTTTTAGGGGACAACTAGAGGGAGGTGGGTGGGAACTCTCCGACTTGCCTGAGGCATGGTGCTGTGAATTCTCACTAAGGGTCTCAAAAAGATCCCATGCCTCATCCTGATTCTTGTTGAGGAAAGTCCCTCCACAAGCAGAGTCAATCATTTGACGGTTTTTTCCTGTGATACCATCATAAAAACTCTGTACCAACTGCCAACGCAAGATATCATAATGGGGACACTTCCTATGAAGGTCCAAAAATCTCTCCCAAGCTTTATGAAAAGACTCGCCGTCGAGTTGAGTAAAATTTGTGATGGCTCTTCTCATATCATTGGTTTTGCCTATAGGAAAGTATTTTTTAAAAAACTCTTGTTGAAATTGAGTCCAAGTTGTTATGGAATTTGTAGGCAAAGAACCGAGCCATTGTTTGGCTCTATCCTTCAATGAAAAAGGGAACAACCTTAACTTAAGAGCATTCTCACTCAGATTTTGCACATTACAGTGGTGCAAAGCTCTAAAAATTCATTCAGATGTTGGTATGGGTCCTCATTTGATTTCCTATAAAAAGATGGTAACATCTGAATGGTTTGGGGTTTAATTTCATAATGCCCAGTTACAGTTGGCATTTGAATACATGAAGGGTTGGTATATGTTGTAGGAACAAAATGAGCCTTAAGAGGCTGTGGTTGTTGTTGTCCACCATTATCAGCCATGTTTATAGAAATAGGGTTTCCTAAAACTCCAGACTTAATGGACAAACCACGAAAAGCTCTCAAGGTTCTTTCTAGCTCAAGGTCTAATTTTTCTAAGTCTAGGTTGCACGAACGGCGACCAAACATAAAAAAAATAAACCTACCCAATCAAGTATACCAATTATAGCAAAAATAAAATGCAAAGAGAAGGGAAAGATTTCACCGTGATCGGTTGCAAAGAAGGTAGAATTGTTATTCTTTTATGAATTTTTTTTTACCATCCCGCGTTTGCTCCAGTCGACTCCGCTTCTCTTTAGCTTTTTATAATTGCTGCACACCAAAGACAAAGACAAAGAATAATAGTAGAAAATAAAGAATTAAAATAAAAATCAACTACTAAATTTTTAACAATTCAACAATCCCTGGCAACGGCGCCAAAAATTGATCTGTCATGGAAATCAATCAAATTACCAAACTAAACTACTAGTATAGTAGAGAAGTAAGGGTCGAACCCACAGAGACTGTTAATTGTTTAAAAACCAAAGTTGAGATTAACTTTAATTCAAATTAACAAAGAGTGATTGTTTGTTGATTTTTTTTTAAAATTAAATGAGAACTATAATTAAAGCAAATATTCAACTGAATTAACGATGAATCAAATTAAAAGAGGATTCCTAGGGTGTTGAATCGACCACTAATCTTGTAACTAGCTTTAATTGTATTAATTCTTTGGCCATTAAATTTGGATGTAAAAGATGTATTTTGGCTACAAGCCTCAATACAATCATCAAAAAAACCACGCACCAAAACCCTAAGTACGAATCATCTTTGGTCAACACAAATTGTCTATGCTAATTCTAAGGTCATAGTCACAATTTGTTTTTCCTGAGTTATGACTCGTCCTACGGTTTTGATGTATGTACAAATATTACTATTGTATAACCACATAAACAAAATCACAGAAATTGATTATGTGAAACCGAATAACTCAATCATTGCCTTAATAAAATTCTAAAGTTATACAATCAACATCCAAACCTAATTAACCCAAAAATAAAATACAAAGAAGCACGATTACTTGACTAGGGTTTTATCTAAACCCTAGGAATGAGATAAGCTTAGCCCATGATGGTAGAGGAGGAGAACACCCTAGCCATGGAGTTCTTCATCTTCTTCTTTAGAGTCGTCCCCTTCTTCCCTTCCTCCAGATCCCCAAAAACGGCTTCCTCCTTTAGAGTCATCCCCTTCTTCCCTTCCTCCAGATCCCCAAAAATGGCTTTTTCCCTTTCCCAAAACCCTAGCTTACAATATTATCCCCCTTTTTCCAGAAATACCCCCATGACATAAGAATTCAGGAAAATAAAATAAAATCCCGTAATTAGACATTAGGGGCCCAAAAAGGGAGGCTAAAGTGCTCTAAAATAAAGTCTGTAGTGCTAAAATGGGCCCTGGTCCACCTACATATGGATCAAGCCTCTCTTCTAACCTAAAATCACTTGTTTTCCACTTCTTTTAGCGCTTCAAAGCCCAATATTTCCCTTTTACTCCAAATCCACCACCAAATCATCAACTTTGTCAAGCTTTCTCTGCAAAAAGATAAAACAAGAATTAACTAGCAAATGCATATAGATTGGAGGAATTAAAATAATAAAAATGCAAGAATATCTAGGGTTAACAAAATAAATATGCATTTTTTAACCAGTTATCATGTATGCATAATGCCAAAACTTAACAAAACACCCTATGAGCTATTGAATGAAAGAAAACCAAACATTAGCTATTTCCTTGTATTTAGAAGTAGATGTTATGTGCTAAATGACAAGGAAAGCACGAGAAAATTGGATGGTAAATCTTACAAAGGAATTTTCCTAAGATATTCAACAATAAGTAAGGCATATAGAATATTTAATAAAGGAACTCTTACTAAGGAAGAATCTATACATGTAACTTTTGATGAATCTTGTCCTCTCACATCAAGAAAATATGTAGATGTTAAAGACATCCAAAAAGATTCTAATCAAATTGAATAACTTCAAAAAGAACCTAAATCTAATGATGAAAATCTTGAAGAAGAAAAAGAAGAAGATCAAATAAGAAATGAAAATGTAACTCAAGATGTTGGTTCGGAAAGTTTGAACGGTTGGAAGTTTATCAAAGATCACCCTATAAAGAAAATCATAGGTGAACAAATTCAATCTACAAGATCATCATTGAGAAACATATGTAATAACTTGACAATTCTATCTCAAATTGAACCTAAAGGTATCTAAAAAGCTGAAAATGATGAATCTTGGATGCAAGCCATGCAAGAAGAGTTAAATCAATTTGAAAGAAATAAAGTTTGGACTCTAGTTCGAAGACCTAAAGATAATAGTATGATTGGAACAAAATGGGTCTTTAGAAATAAAGAGGATAAATCTAGAATAATCATTAGAAATAAAGATAGATTGGTAGCCCAAGATTACAACCAAGAATATGGTATTGATTATGAAGAAACTTTTGCCTTTGTAGTAAGATTAGAAGCAATAAGAAAGCTACTTGTCTTTGCATGTCATATGAATTTCAAATGGATTTAAAAAATGCATTCTTAAATAGATTTATTTCGTTTATGTTAAACCACCACCCGAATTTGAAAGCTATGAGCAACCAAACCATGTGTATAAATTGACAAATGCTTTATATGATTTAAAACAAGCTCCTAGATCTTGGTATGAAAGACTTGGTGGTTTCTTAATAAAAAATAAATTAATTACAGAAAAAATAAATACCACTTTATTTATAAAAATAAAAGACAAAGATATGCTCATTGTGCAAATATATGTAGATGACATTATATTTGTAACAACTCGAAAAATTGCCAAAGGGCAATTTGGTAATTTTTGACTCAAGATCGATGTTAGATAATTAACTTATTAAAGAGACCTTGGATAAATTATGAAATTTGCTAATAAGTCACCAGTGTGCTGCAGTGGGGCTAAATTCGAGTTTTAGCAATTTATTTGGGATTGGTATGGGCTATGGGGCCACATTGTTAGATCTCAGATGCAGATAAATATGAAAATTCTAATGATATAATTTGGGAAAATAGACAACGTATTTGGAATCAGCACGTCAAAATTAGTTAGCACACCAATTTTGGTGCGATTTTGAGATAGTTCATTTTTAGGCGTGTGTGGGAGTTGTACAAAGCTGGTCATGTTGCATTTTGGGAGTTGTACAAAGCACACCAATTTAGCACATAAACTAGCCACGTGGCATTTTGGGAGTTGTACAAAGCTTCCAAGAGAAGCTGGGTGGATATTTTATATGATTGTCACATGGTACCACCTTATTGGTTAAGAGAGCATCCAAATGCAAGAAGTGGTTGTGTGTAGGATAGTGCATGGTAAGAGAACATGATGAACTTTGATGGGACTAAAAATAATTTTCTCTTTCTTCCTTTTTCCTTCTCATTTTAGCATACCACTCATTCTTTCTCAAGATTTTGAAATCTCTCTCTCAGCAAGTCTTTCTCTTTCCCCCTCCCTCTCGACTATAAGATGGTAAGGGTGTGTGTGTGTGTGGCTATGACAGAGCTATGGAAGGAAAGGTAAGAAGAGATAGTGTGTGATGATAATGTGTACGGGTGAGTGTGTGCCCAATGTGTGTATATACACGTGTGTTTGTATGTGTCTGTGTGTGAAACACACACACTATAAAACCCGAGAACCAGAAGAAAAGAAAAGAAAGAAAGAGCAAGGGAGAAGAAGAAGAAAAGTAAGATGAAGAAGGAAGAAGAAGAAGGAAAGAGAGATGGAAGAAGATGACTAGAACTAGAGCTACCAACCATTAAAGGAGCTTCGAGCTCTCTCTCCTTAGATTTTCTTTCTAGCCATGGACAAACATGGATGTGCGGTAGAGATTGTTTTTTATTATTTTCCTCAAGTTCTTCAGTGATGCATGCTTGTATATACATATGTGTGTGAATCATGAAATTTATGTGTGGTTGAGGATATATATAAATATATATGTAGAAATGTATATGCATTAATAGAGAGCAGTGAGCTCGAGTTGGTAGACGGTCGACTCTACCCACCGAATGATTGGTCAGGGATTTTAGACAACTAGACTAAACCAGCAAATGACCGCCTTTGTTAAGCGGACGACCAAAAATGCACTTCTAGACAATCATGGCTGACCTTGCAACTAGAAATTTTTGGGATCTCTAACTCGTTTTGATTTATTCGAATAACCTTAAACACTGTTACATGTGGGGGTGAACTGGTTAGAAGCCAAAACAATGGTTGAAAGTGGTAGAAGTTTTGAGTTATAGTGGTTTTCCATTAAAAATAGGTGATTGGATTTTTAGGCGATTTCAATTAATCCAAATCTTAAAACGTTTCTTAATGGATGTCAAATAGGAGTTTAGAATTATTTTGGAGCTAAGAAAACACAAGGAAAATGGGTTGAAAAATTAGGTTTTTGTGGTCTTTAGCAAGCTCGCTGGAAAAGGTAACTCGTAACTCACTGGCAACTGTTAATGCCAATGTTGATTGGTCATCCAATCAATGGTTGACCGTTGACCAATCAATGGTCAAACCGGGTCGGATCATGGGTTCGGGTCTAGCCCACTAAGCCTTGGGCCTAAAGTCTTGTTTGGTCACAGAAAAATTGAAATATCAAGTTTGGTTGGAATTGGAATAGGACTATCCTTATTCCAAAAATTGGGAGCTGAATTGAATTCAGACTGTTTGGCTGTGGGAATAAAAAATTGAAATTTTTGAAATTTAAAAGGGATTGATTAAATTGAAAATAATTACAAATGGGTGAACTATTTTAAGAAGATTTTTATAAAGGCCCACTAGTTTATAAAATTGAAATTAAAGTCAATTAAAATATAAAAAGAGACACACCACATGTTTTTGAGCTTTTCAGACTCAATGGTAGGGTCCATTTGGACATTAGGGAACCCGAGATGGTCCTAGATAAATATGTAAAATGATGCAAATACCCTAGATGATAAATTAAACAATTCTAAAGCGAATGTAATGTTAGATTGAACAAATTAGGACGCGATGGTGATCCCACCCAAAATGATAAAATGACGATTATGCCTCTAGAGTTAGATTGAACAAATAAATGCATAATTAAAATCCAGAAGAGGCGTTTACAAGGTTTTTGGACGACCAAAACCCAATTATGATATCAGATTGACTAAACTGAGACACGGTTTTAGTCCCACATTAAAGTGTAAAATTATGATAATGCCCCTAGGCTTAGATAAAATATTTAAAAGACTTAATAAAATATGAAGAGGGCACCTTTAGGATTTTTGGGCCTTCTGGATTCGATTTCAATGTCTGTTTGATGAAACGAGGTCTCAGTAAAGGTGAAATTAATTCAGAAGAAATGAAAATAATGCCCTTAGACATGGATTAGACATATAAAAGAGTAAATAAAATACTAGAAGAGTAACCTTAGAGTTTTGGGACTGTTAGATCTTATTCCAAGGTTCGTTTTGCGAGATAGTATCTCGGTAGGCATAAAACTTTTTTAATAAAATTACAAAAATGGCCTTATGGGTTTAAAAGTCATTTAAATGATATAGAAAAATTGTGATGGGGTCTCCTTAGGATTTTTTAGGCATACGAACACATTTCCAACATCCGTTTGGGCAAACGGGCACCTGGTGCATTGGTTAAAGTATAACTAACCTTAGAAAACATAAGGAAATGATATAAAATTTAAGTATAAAGGTCTAGAGTGACCTTGGGAGTTAAAACACGAATGTCTAAGATATCTAACGCATATTATGAAAGACACTTATAATGTCTCCTCATAGCCTGATGATGGCTAGGATTAGAATTACATTGGGATTACTTATATTACATACTTTTTATTGAATTTCCCATAGTTTTGATTTCAAGATTTGCTAGCATAGAATCTCCGTAATTTATCATGTCTTTACAAGCATTTAAGTTTACAAGTATACATGTCTTACAAGAACTCAAGATTACAAGTATGTTTACAAGTATGCATGTCTTTATAAGAAGTCAAGTTTATAAGCACGTGTTTAAGAATGACAACAACTTTATAAATGCTTTCGTATGCTATCCTTGGAAAAGTATTTCAGATTTTCCTACAACTCATGAGCTTTTCACAAAGCTTACAGGTTTTTATCCCAAAATTTCAAGTGAAGGTCCCAACACCGATCATTAAGGATAGACATAAATGAATTTTTTGGAAAGGCGTTGAAGTAGGAAAATCCAAGCACCATCTTCATCATATATTTTGTACTTAGATACACGAAGTATAGAAAAATCTAGTTGTTGTAGTAATGGTTGTATTAGACTCAAATGTAAATTTTATAATACTTGGTGAAACCTTTTGTAATAGATGCTCTGCCAAGTATTAAATGTATTCGACTAACAGATGCTTAACTAAAATGGAGAAAAGTCTCTACTACCAAACTGATGATTAAGAATGAAAAATACTTGGATCAAGTTAGAAAAGGCCTTCGGTTGCTTGTATTACTCGTAGTTGTACATCGCAGGTGCATATGATGTTACTAACTGGCTAGTCATAGTCCCTAATCCGCATAGGGTGGGGGTTTGGGATGTGACAAATTAAAAGACCATTTGATGCTTATATTAGGCTTTTTGAGGCTTCTTAGTCTATCTTATGGCTTATTTTAGCCCTTAGGGGCCTTTTGATAAATTTTCCTTTATGTCTTGTCTTTTTTGACACTTGATTTGTCTAAACGAACTTCATTTTTTAGTCTAGAAGGTCCAAATATCTTAGGGTAGGACCCCATTATCCTTATTTGAGTCCATCTTATAGCTTAATAATACATTAGGGGTATAATTAAAATTATCCCAACTTTTTGGAGCTTAATTTGATGAAACGAATTTCATCATTAAGTCTACAATGTAGAAAATAAAATAAAATAAAAAGATAAAATAGGCTTTTCTGGCATTTAAATTGGCTTAAAATACCAATTTATAATTTAGTCGACAAAAGTCGACTAAAGTGTAATTTCCTTAATTAGGGTTACTGATATGGAATTATGAAACTCCACTAATTGGAAATTATTCTTATATTCCTTATTAATTTTGAATTAAACAAACACCATTTTGGAATTAATTTTTCAACCTTTACTAATGTAGAATTAATAAGTCTACTACATTTGAATTACTTTAGAAAAGGCTACCATTTTTGGAATATTTCTGAAATAACCCAGTTATTGGGCAAACTGGGTCAGACCCAACCCCACCAGATAACTTGACCCAACTAGGTCACCTTATTCATTCAAAGGTTTACTATTTTACAGTGCATTTTTGAGCTCATTCAGTAATCGATTTTGGTCTCCTTTGATTCTAATTAACTTCTAGAGCATTAGTGGTTCGTTTGGCATTAATTTAGAGCTTCGAATTAAACCTGGAAGCTTGGTTTGAGCTTATTACCCATTACCTGCAACTAGGTCATTCTGAGTTATTTCTAGACCAAATTTAATGGCCTTTGCTATGTTGTGAGCCCAAAATAAGGGATTTTGATTCTCGTACACAAAACCAAGTTTGATGCTCTATTTTAGATTCGCGTTTTTGGAATCGTGACCTGCAATTGGACCATTCTCGCTTATTTTTTAGCCATATGGTTTGGTTCTTGTTGGGTTTCTTATAACATCTACTTTAAGGCCTTAACAACCAAGTTCCATTTCATTTCTGTTGGTTCTACCTAGTTATGAAGTTGTGTTAATGGCATATTAGGGTTTTGTTTATGATTTCTGGTCTATTTGGCCTTGATTACTTAGTTGTCACCATCTATTTATAGGTTTTCATGTGTACAAATACACACAAACACTTCAAATCATAAAGGTCATAAAGACCTATTTTGTAGGGAGATTAAATTTAGAGTGAGAGACCAAGCTCACCTTCATGGCTGATATCTTTCCACCACGGTTGTGTTCTTCATAAGTTTATCCTACTTTTGATTCATCTAACTCACACATGTTTATACACACATACATGCACACCTAATCTTTCTTCATTGTTTCTTTGTTTCTCTCTCTTGCTCTTTTTGTTTATCTTTCCCTTCATTCAGTGGAGGCACAACAAAATCCATAACATAAATGCATCCAACAACATATATTGCTGTGAAAAGCTTCCTATACACATATCATTTGTCCCTCCACATGTCTTCTTTCCACATCAACTTAGTTATGGTGTTCCCACCTTAAGCTTCCAAGGCTTGTGGTAGTGATACCTCAAGGCAACCCAAATTAGTCTAGGGTTAAGGCTAGTTAATTAGGATTAGCTTAATTAACTCAGATCAATGATTATCTAATCCTTGCTTTTAGTGGGTTATGGTGTATTCCATGATTCCCATACACGTGGTCTAGTTTATATACACTTAGTATGTGTATATTATACTTTATGTGGCATACATAATGTGCCTATCATCAAACACCATGACATTATTCAACATGCAAGTCCATTCATCTCACATTGTTACCAAAGTATTATATTTGGGACTTAGTAATTAATTAGTTGTATTTGTGCACTAGTCACCCCAAAGTCACTTTTAATTGCCTCAAATATCATAATACCTATAAGGTTTTTCTACTATTAAACATAACTACCCAATGCTATTGGATCGGGGTGTTACAGTATTTGGCTCAACTAATGCAGATTTATGCAAAGACTTTGCCAAATGTATGCAAGATGAATTTGAGAAGAGCATGATGAGAGAATTGAATTTCTTCCTTAGGTTGCAAATTAAGCAAACAAAAGAATGAACATTTATTAATCAATCTAAATATTTTAAAGAATTGTTTAAAAAGTTTGGTATGGAAGACACAAAGTTAATGGGTACATCTATGAGCCCTACCACCAAAGTTGACAAGAGTGAAAATTTAAAATCAATGGATTTTAATAGATATAGAAGAATGATTTGAGGTTTATTGTATCTCATTACTAGTAGAACTGACATTATGTTTAGTGTTTGCTTATGTGCAAGATTTCAATCAAGTCCCAAGGAATTACACTTATTAGCTATAAGAAGGATCTTTAGATACCTTATTTGAACAATATTTATTTTTAGCTATTAAGTGTATATCTATCCTCTATCCTAAAGACACATCATTTGACCTATTAATTATTCAGATCCAAATTTTATTGGGACCAAAGATGATAGGAAAAGCACAAGTGACACTTGTCACTTTCTAAGACAATCACTCGTGTCTTGGTTTAGAAAAAAGTAAAATTATGTAGCTTTATCTATAGCTAAAGTTGAATATATAGTAGTGGGGAGTTGTTGTGGACAAACCTTATACATGAAACAAAAACTTAGATTTTAAGCTCAACTATGAAGACATCCCAGTAAAATGTGATAACACAAGTGCTATAAATCTAAGTAAAAATCATGTTACATATTCAAGAACAAAACATATTGAGATTAGAAGTCACTTCAGTAGAGATCATGTTTAAAAAGGTGATGTAGTTTTGAATTCATTGATAACAACAATCAATTAGCTGATTTATTCACCAAAGAAGTACAAGAAGAAAGATTTTTCATTATAAGAAACAAACTTGGAATGTTTAATGAAAAATATTTGAGTTATTGATTGATTAGGAATGTGTCTTAGTGATTTAGTCGACTAATAATAAGAATAAATTGATTGAGAATGTATTTGAGCTCATTTGGTCATATTTTGAAAATATAAAATTTGCATGCTGGAAGATTTAATGAACTAAATCTGTCCACTAGTCGACTAATTAGACTATTGAAATCCAAAGGAAAAGATACTGGACCAACTAATCAACTACATACAAAACTTAGTTGAGTATATTTGAAAACTATAGGATAATTAGAGCTTACTGGACAAACTAGTCAATTGTATTACAATTGTAGTCGACTAACCCAAGACTAAGGTAAATTATAAGTCCACTAAACCCCCCTCATTTTGACATTTCGCTACAGTGCCCTAGTCGACCATTTCTTGTTTCCTCTCAACCGAACTTCTTAACCTCACTCAAATTGACCAAACTAGCTCTCAAAACCAAGAAACCTACTTCCAAGAGGTCCTTTAAGTGTCCTAGAATCAATGAAGACCAAGAGACTCATGCCAAATCACGTCACTTGGCCTAAATGTTATTACTATGACCAAAAATCCAATGGTTGGAAGAAGTGTTTTAGGAAGATTATATTTGAAACAATCTCATTTATTTTAATATTAAAAAGACAAGTTTATTTTTTATGCTTATACTATTATTTGTTCAAATGATAAGTACATAGATTAAGTAGAGAAAATATGTTTTTAAAGAAAAAATATGTTTATTTGTTCGCATGATAAGTACTTATACTTCTCTGTACTTTATTCTTAAATATGTTTCTAGTAATTGTGTAGACACATCATTTTGATACCCTTGATTGTATAAAGTTAGTTTTGCCATTTTTAGTAAGTTGTTACAATATATCCTACCAAGGAGTATTTTAGTAATTTCTTATTTCACCCATAGAGGGCATTTCTATCATTATGTCCAACGAAGGCATTTTCTTCATTTTTCCCACTGGGGGCATTTCAGTCATTATGCCCACCGAGGGTATTTTTGCCATTTTTTCCATTGAGGGCATTTAGGTCATTATGCCCACTGAGGGCATTTTGGTCATCTTGCCTATTGAGGGTATTTGGGTCATTATGGCCACTAACGACATTTTGGTCATTTGACACATTAGGACCCTTGAGGGTATTTTTGGTCATAATGGCCACCAAGGGAATTTTAGTAATTTCTAGTGCTTTCATACCTTTTAGGGGTAGTTTGGTAAATACTAGAGGTTCCCCACTTTCTAGGGGTATTTTCGTAATATTGGTGCCATTTTTCCCTTTGGGGGACACTTTGGTAATTTTAGCATATTCTTATCCCATGTAGGTTATTTTGGTCATTCATGAGCATACATGTAATTTTCATGCCATTTTACCCATATAGGGTTAATTTGGAAATTTTAGCCTTTAAGGACAATTTTGACTTTTTATGCCTTAGTGGCATTTTTGTAATTTCCTTGTCCCTAAATTCTCCACCAAATTAGAGGTATTATAGTAAATATAGGTTTGTGCACACAAACTTGCCTATTTCCCTTCCTTGTCCCCAAGTAATTTCCAAAGCAAACTCCTTATTTTAAGGGATTTGTTTTTACTTGTGCACAAAGCAACTTCTTAATCTAATTGCTTGCATATTAAGCATTAATCTTGGCCCTTCATCCATAGGATTCATTGTGAGCCCTTAGATCAAACCTCATTATTTTTTTCCTAGAAATAAGACCTCCTGGCCACCATAATAAAAGACAGAAAATTTAAAAAACCAGATGTTGCTCCAATCATTCTCTCTTCCATATTTTTGAAGCCTTGTTCTACAAAAGTAGGAATTTTAATCCATTGAAGACGAAGTTCTACACCGTTGAAGATTCAATGCAAGAAGTTCAAGTTCAAGACTTGTCGTTCAACACAAACAATCAGGTACGCTCCCTCAAACCTTACTTTTTTCTCTTTTCCTATTTCAATTCATCTTATCACTCTTGATAGAATCAAATGAATTAGAGAACTACGTTGGCTTTGATTCCATTGTCTGAATGGATACGTAAGACGCCTCATAGGTCCTAGTCTACTCTTTTCCCTTAATCTTATTTGCTTTATGTATTTTTTCCTATTTCATTCATGTTATCTCTCTCTTTCTACCCCTTCTTTTGGTTTTTTTACTTTATGTATTCCGTTTATTTTATGCGTTCATATCATTATTATCATTATCTCTTTATACTCACCATGTCTCTTATTTATGTCATGGAATATAAATCTTATGGATGAACACTTAAGGCTAGTCCATTCGGACTGGGCGGGATGGGTGCCTAAGCCCTTCCCATCTCGCACCTTAGCTTCCGGATTCAGAATTCTTTTGTTCATTATAGACTAGTTTTGATTTATTTTATTTGAACCCATGTCGAGGGGTTTAGAATGTAAATAGGATCAAAGCATTGTAATTTTAGTTTTCTTTACTATGCTTTCTACATGTACTTTCCATGGGTTGTATCAGGTTTACTTGTTATGTAGCCTAAAATAAGTTGGCAACTCCTTTGTGCATTCAATGTACACTCTAATCTGAAAAGAGGGCGTTCCTCCCCACATCAAGGGGGCAGACTAAAAAAGTCGGGGTTGTTTGACTCTTTTTTCGATGCCTGCGCTCATAATAGTGACTCCGTTGGGGACTTAGAGAGCTAGACTCATTATTATGTTCATCTACATGGCTTTTATTATTGTTGTGTATTTAATTCATGTATTATCTTGTTTATTTATTAGTTGAATAGATGAATGGATATATGTAATTCATGTGCTAATGAATTTAATTGGAATACCAAACACATAGTTCACATTATGACATATGCATATATATTACATGCCCTTCTACCCTCAGACGGCTGGTAGCTTGCACCCCAGTTCATTCCTTATTGCTGAAAATGTTGGTAAAAACCCTCCACTCCTAGACCACTTACCAGTTTTATGATGGTGCCTTAGGAGGTATATCAAAAGGATTGTCACCATACCATTTGACCGTAATTTGTTTCTTGAACAACCACAGGAGGTTTATAAGCACATCTTGTCGAGGGGAGCCTAAATCTTATATTACCCAGCCTAACTTCATACATATAGTTCACCTTAGACCCTTGGTTTAGGTGAAAAATCCAGTTTTTGCATAAGACCCACTGACTTTCGCTAAAATTATGTCCACAAGAAAGCCTAAAAGAAGTCATGATTACACAGCCTCTGTGTACCGATCGACACATAAAGTGCCCTTCACCCAGTTTTTCAATTCTGCGAATTTTCAAAATTTCTGACTTTTTTTGGAAAAGACCTCCATTTCTCTCCGAATTGGGCTAGTAAAAGTGACTTTTTTGGGGGCTAACTTTTTTGGGGGCTTTCTTGAC
Organism: Nyssa sinensis; assembly: GCA_008638375.1. NCBI lineage: Eukaryota > Viridiplantae > Streptophyta > Magnoliopsida > Cornales > Nyssaceae > Nyssa > Nyssa sinensis. The sequence goes on from CM018034.1 coordinate 31,075,054, forward strand.
CATAAAAAAATCATTAATGTGGGTTGTCTTCAAAAATAAAAACAAAAATAAAAAGAGAAAGGTAAAGATCTATTTTCTTTGAAAAAAAAAAGTGTCAAAAAAATCAACAAATTCTCGCACAACGTATCTTTGTGCAAGGATCTCCAGGATTACCAACTTGGTAATTGCCATGGCAATTAAAGACTTTTGATCAAACTTTTTCAAAAAGGTGACGTCCAGTAAAAATAAAATAAAATAAATTCAAATTTTTTCCTTTAAATCCTCTAGCTTTTCAAAAACAAAAAAATGGGGAAGAAAATTTGTTTATTTTAAAAGAAGTTGTGTCTTTTCTCTTTTCAAATTCTTTTTTTTTTTCCCTTTTCTAGAACGAAATAAAAAAAGAGACTTTCGAAATCATTTTCTTTATTTTTGTCAAAAAAAAAAAAGAAGCTTTCAAATAGTTTGTTTCCAAAAATGGTGGTGTCCATGAAACCAAAAAAAAAAACTATTTTCAAGGGAAAGAAAGAAAAAATTCAAATGTTTTGTTTTCTTCAAGTTCTCTAGGTTGTCAATTGTTTTTTCAAAAAGAAATTGTCAAAAAAAAAAAGGAAAAATGGAAAAAAGGAAAAAATTCTTTTGTCAAAAAAAAAAAATTCAAATGTCTTTTCTGGAGAAAAAAAAATATTTTTTTTGTTTTCTTTTAAAGTTCTCTAACTTTTATTTTAAATTTTTTTATCTTTTATTTTTTTTTTATTTTTTTTTTGCAAAAACAAAAAAGAAGAAAAAAGGCCTCAAATGTCTTTAACAAAAGTGTATCTTTTCTTTGGCAAATATTATTTTTTCTTTTCTTCAAATAGTTTTTAAAAAAGAAATCAGTTTTTTTCATAGATTTAAGGATCAAGTCAAGTTTAAATTTTTTGGATTCCCCTTTATTTCTCCATGTCATCCTATTCTATCTAGTTAGGATTTTATTTCATGATCCCTCACATTAGGACTCAATTTCAGTCCGTTAGGATTAAATTCCTTTCAGTGAGTCCTCTATATTCTCAATTCTTTAGGATTATCTTCCTCGTCAATTTCTGCTCAAGTTCTAGGGATCATCCTTTCTCATTCCATTTGGGTCTAATCCATTCCATGTCATTAGGATTGCATTTTCCCAACTTTTGGGATTTCCTTCCTCATTCAAGCAAATTTGTGACCCTTTTAGAACTTTGGGACTACCTAGGCATGATGCGCACCAATTTCCTTTTCTTTTCCAAAATCAAAAAAATCAAAAAATAAAAAAAAAACAAAAAAATATGAAAATTCAAATATTCAATATCATTGGTGTTTTCTTTTCCTACTAAGGAATGATATCTTTTTACAATCATTTCATCCAAAGTTTTTTGGAATCAAAAGTTTTTTAGACTATTGGCTTGGATTCTAACTCTTCCTTTACCCATTTGGCATTTAAGGAAAGGTTTGACAAGATTGGACCCCCACATTGAACTTAAAGTAAAAACCACAAAGATGCAGTTTGATTCAATCATGGCTACTATGAATGAGGTTATGGAGCTTCTTACTGATCTCATGGCCCGATAAGATTACATGATAACCCAACAAGCCTGCTTCAATAAACAGTTGGCCTGGCTATCCTAAATAGTCCAAAGTATGACCTAACAACATTGCCCATTCCTGTCATCTCCCAACACCCCTTTAAACATTTTGTCAACCTATCTTACTCTGAATACCCAATTCCCAATTGATAGCTCAGCCTATCCTCTCTCCATTACTCTTCCACCAAACAAGGGCTATCCCCAAACAATGCCATCAGAGGCCTAAACCATATACATGAAACTTTTGATGCCCTTTGGACTAAAGAACATGGAGCCTTCACCAATAGTAACTCACAAAAGAATGAACCTACCAAAGTTGATGAAAAGATAGAACCGATGATTGACATGTTCAACAAGGGTACTAAGACTGTTGATATTCATGAAGGGCTGTCTTTATCTCAAGCTTATCTTCCCCTCAAACTGAATGCTTCTCTGTTCAAGAAATTTAGTGGCACCACTTTCCCAAAAACTCATTTGGAGATGTATGTCTAAGGAATGCAATCTCTAGGGGCTCTTGTTAAACTTATAGCCCAATTGTTTCAAAATACCCTAATGGGAGAAGCTCTCTACTGGTTCCTATGCAACAAAAGTCTCAAACTTGGAAATGCTTCTGCATTGAATTTGTTGAACAATATAAGCACAATACTTCTCGAGGTTTTCAAACTATGAGAAAAGATGTCAAGAAAAAACAAGGGGGAAATACAAAAGGAAACTTTTCCATCAAACCATATGTGTCAAAATCCCAATAGTCAGTGGCCTCACATCATTGGGTGAGGTATCACACAAGCTTTACAAAGAAGAGCATCTCCAACCTTTGGATCCTTTTCCCATTCCAAGTCCTGTACCTAAGAAGTTTGATATAACCAAGTATTGCACTTACCATCCGGGCCTGGGTCACACCACTGATCTTTGCAAAGCTCTCAAACATGCCATTTAAGACTTAATTGATGATAAGATCTTGGCTTCCTTCTTTAAGGGCCTATCACAATTAACCCGCAGTCAAAGAGCGGATTTCAAGAAAGTTTAAGCTTGTCAAGGCAAAGTTTAATCTTTTATTATTCATGGATAGTTTCTTTTTGTTTTTCCTTATGTTCAATAAAAGAGATTTCATACATGTTTTTTAAATTTCCATCTTTTCAATAAATGATTTGACATGATTTTCTCTTTCAATCTTTAAGGAAATTAATGTCATCAAATTCACGATAAGATTGAAACTTTGAATCTGAGTATCATCAAACTTCATCAATTGTCTTGATTTTCTTCGTCTTCTCCACTTCATCTATTTTTCTCAAAAGAGTCTTGTTTGATTCAAACACCATCCCAAGAAGGATAAAGATGATGACCTTGAACATACATCAACATCTTGAGTTACAACAATGTGGTTGTTTCTTGAAAGCAAGCCATTCCAAGGATAAGAGACTATCAATTGGCAAACCAAATTTATCCTATCACCCATATCAAGATATCCACTTGCAAGCCCTTCGAGTCTACTTGATTAGCCTTTTCTTTATTAAAGCCTATCTACCTAACCTTGGGGAGGGAAAAGCCTACTATGTGTGCACTTTCACAATATAATTAGAGAAAAAAACAAAGACAATAAATATCTTTGCCCTATATGAAGGAAAGAATTTTCATGCAAGGAAGTGAAAATAATCATCAATGAAGAATCAAAGGCAAGGAAAATAAAATCTTTGGCCCATATCAAAGAAACATTTTCCCAGCAAGGAAGTGAAAAAAACACAATCATTAGAGAAAAATCAATAGCAAAGAAGATAAAATCCTTGCCTCATCAAAAGAGACATTTTCTAATCAAGGAAGCAAGAAAAAGAGAAAATCAAGTCTTTTATGCTTCGAGGGGCTTCAACACGCAACCGACGACTACGTCAGACTTGATTCTTTAAAGTGGATATGCGTAGGAAACCTAAGAAGTCACTTTAAAATCGGTCACATGCATATAAAGAAGATGCCTATAAGGGGCTAGGTTCGAACACATGCAGGTCAAAAGATGCACACAAGGGGCTTGGTATCATGAACATGGTTTTGATTTTTATATCTTTTCATTTTATTAACCTTACCCTAGCCTACATTTTGTCCCTAATACTAAGATCACTTTGAGGTCTTGCTTGCTTAAGTGATTTTCCACATTTCATCTAAGTACTCTTTCATAGGGTCCTACAAAAATGGATGGATCATGTAACAAACAGTTTCAGACAAAGGGCTTCCTCTTTACCTATTTGTATAATGTTACTTCTTCGTTTGTTACCCACTTTTCAAGGTGACTTATCAAGAGGCTTCCTCTTTACTTATTTGTACCATATTGTTTCTTCATTTCTTACCCACTTTTCAGAGTAACTCATCAAGGGTCTCCCTCCACTGTTTGCAACAAATTTCTTTCTCATGTTTACCCATTTTCTGAAGTAAGTCGTCATTGCTTCACAAAGGGCTCCCTCATTTCTTATCCGTTCTAAGAGCTACCTTCACTTTTCTAAATTATGCTCTACTTAAAGGGCTCATTCGTGCCAATGTGGGAACCTTCTTTCATCTAAAGAGGTCCTATTTCACCCTTTCTATTGCCTCGATAACTTTGCCGACATCTAAAGTAAGTTTTCCATTACTCTTATTTGCCATGGCTCCTTTTCAAATACTCAGTTAAGCAAACAATCTTTCTAAGAAAATCGATCATTCTCATTTTCTCAAAAGATCAAATGAATCACACTCAAAACAATTCTTTGAGTTTTTTAAGGAATCTCCCAAATCATTTAGAAATAAAAAATATTTTATCTCTGAACTTGAGAATAAGTGTTTGGCTAGGCAAGTCTCCTAGGCCTTCATACCCTGAATTCACAACTCAAACATATTTTTTTAAAATCATTGTCAATAGGCAGTGGAACGGTATTTTAAAGATAGGTAGTCTTGCCCTTTGAACCTAAACATTTTTTTTTTCACCCAAATAGCCAAAATGATTGCCAATGATGTAAGGGCTAGTAGATTCCAAGCCAAAAGTTAAAATTTTCTTTAAACGAAAAAATCATTTTTAAAAAATGGCAAGAGCATGTTTTCACAACATTCTAAGAACGTTTCACTCCGATATAAGTTGAGTGCACTTCTTTCACTCATATCTAAGTTTAGTGCATTCTCTTCACTCCTATCTAAATTGAGTGCGTTTCTTTCACTCCTATCTAAGTTTAGTGCATTCCCTTCACTCCTATCTAAGCCTAGTGCACTTCTGTCACTTTTATCTAAGTTGAGTACATTTCCTTCACTCCTATCTAAGTTGAGTACATTCCCTTCACTCCTATCTAAGTTGAGTGCATTTCTTTCACTCTTATCTAAGTGGAGTACATTCCTTTCACTCTTATCTAAGTTAAGTGCATCTCCTTCACTCCTATCTTAGTTGAGTGCATTTTCCTCACTCCTATCTAATTGAGTGCACTTCTCTTAACTCCTATCTAAGTTGAATATATTTCCTTCTGTTAGATATATGGCTTATATTCTTATAACAAGAAAACTAGGTATATAGGTACGATAAGGGTATATTGGAGAATTTCAATATATTTGATTAGGGTTAGGATTTAACTACGATGCAGTATAAATACGTTGTAACCCTATTTTCTACATAGTGGAAAAGATAGCCGGACCCGTGGACGTAGGCACATTGTTGAACCACATAAATTCTCTATGTCGATTACTCTCTTTCTCTCTAACTCTTATTGTATAGATCATTAATTCAACAACACCTTCCTTCCTATCTGAGTTGAGTCCTCTTTATGGGTATCCTATTTTTACTCCTACCTAAGTTGAGTAAGTTTCATACTCCCCTATTTGAGAATGAGAGTTCTTCATAGAAAAAAATTCTTCATGCCTATCATAGTGAGATACATTCGTGTTCTCCTATCCAAGTTGAGTTCTGCCTAGGTTAAGGCCACTTCTTATATATTTTTTCTCTCTTAAGGCTAGTGTTTCCCTAACTCCTATCATAGTTGAGTGCATTACTTTACTTTTAACTAGATGAGTGTGTCTCATTTCAAAGTTAAGTACACTTTTTTGTTCTTCTATCATGACCTAGTTAATTTGACCACAATCTCTCCTATGGAGTTAATTTGACTTCAAACTCATTATTCTCCTTAGTAGATCTTGATTGGTTAAATCCTCAAAGAAACCACTATCATGTCAGATTTTCTCATTGGAGTTAATCTCAATTATCTCCTTAGCAACTCATAACAGCCAAGTTCCAAAGAACCAATTGGGTCTTCTTTCCCCAGTAAATCACAACCACCAAGTCATTTCCATAATTCAAGTCTTTCCCAATAGAGTTAAGTCATTTTACTTACTCTTTCCCATAGAGTTGCACAAAATTCCATCATTCTAGTGGAGGTAACCTAAGTCATCTCCCCATTGAGTCCTAATCTGATACAAAGCAATTTCCCCATAGATTTTAGATCCACAAGAACAGTTCGAAATCATTCCCATATCTTAGAATCTATAAGGACGGAGTTCACTATTAGGTAAGTCGTCTATTGCAATATCTTAAAATCTGTCAAGATAGCCTTCATTCAGATAAGTTGTCTATCACAATATTTCATCAAGCCTACTAGGATCACATTTCCCTATAGGTAAAACGTTTGAGGACGTAATCCATCTAGGTAAAACGTTTGAGGATGTCACCTATCTAGGTAAACATCTGAAGATGTTATCCATATAGGTAAAACGTTTGAAGACGTAATCCCATCTTATGAGGAAGTAACCTCATGAAAGACCTACTAGGATTGTACTTCCTTTTAGGTAGTATACCCATCTCATTAGGGGCATGACCTCATAAAAGACTTATTAAAATCACATTTCCTTCTAAGTGAACCGTCTGTGGATATAAACCCATCTCATGAGGGGCGTGACCTTATGGAAGACCTTTCAAGATCTTAGGTATAGCGTGTAAGGGTGTAATTCATCTAGGTAAAACGCATGAGGGCGTATACCCATAATAAAAGGGACAAGACCTCATAAATTTTTTATGAGAGACACGATCTCATGAGAAATTCTGTAAGGGATGTGACCTTATAAAAGACTTCTTTTCGAGGGACACGACCTTGTGAGTAGTCCTATAAGGGACATGACCTTATGATAGATTCTATAAAGGACTCAACTTTATTGAAAAGATTAGGGACAAGACCTCGTAAGTGTTTCATGCGAGACACGATCTCAAAAACAAGTTCGTAAGGGACATGACCTCACACAAGACCTTTTTTCAAGGGACACAACTTGTAAGTGGTCCCATAAGGGACATGACCTTGTGGTGGCTTCAATAAAGGACACGAATTTATAGAAGAGTTTAAGTTTCATACTTTTTCCGTCATTCATGAACTACGTATGGTCTAATTCACCTTAAGGTGATACGTAGGAGTCTCATACAGAATGAGCCCGACCATAACAATTCCACAATCAAGGCCAAAATGGGTATCATTTTCTTACATTGGCGTTCACTTTCTTGCAAGCTCTACCAACGAGGAGCTATTTGTAGACACTTCATTTTGAGACCCTTGATTGTATAATGTTAGTTTTGCCATTTTTGGTAAATTGATACAATAAGTCCTACCTAAAATGAGTCTAACCACAACAATTCCACAATCAAGGCCAAAATGGGTGTCATTTTCTTGCATTGGCATTCGCTTGATTGCAAGCTCTACCAACGAGAGGCTATTTATAGACACCTCATTTTGAGACGCTTGATTATATAAAGTTAGTTTTTCCATTTTTGATAAGTTACTAAAATATGTCTTACTTAGGGGTATTTTAGTAATTTCTCATTTCATCCATAGAGGGCATTTCGGTCATTTTGCCCATTAAGGGCATTTTGGTCATTTTGCCCATTGAAGACATTTCGGTCATTATGTCCATCGAGGAAATTTTGGTCATTTTTTTCATTGAGGGCATTTCAGTAATTATGCCTATCGAGGGCATTTCAGTCATTATGCCTATCGAGGGCATTTTGGTCATTTTTTTTACTTACGGCATTTTAGTCATTATGTCCACCGAGGGCATTTCAGTCATTATGCCCACTAATGACATTTTGATCATTTGACATATTATAATCCTTGAGGGTATTTTGGTCATAATACCTACCATGTGAATTTTGGTAATTTCTAGTGTTTCCATACCTTTTAGGGGTAGTTTGGTAAATACTAGAGGTTCCCTACTTTTTTGGGGTATTTTCATAATATTGGTGCCATTGTGTCTTTTGGAGGGCACTTTGGTAATTTAGCATATTCCTGTCCCATGTAGGTTATTTTGTTCATTCATTGGCGTATGTAATTTCTATGCTATTTTACCCATATATTTGGTAATTTTAGTCCTTAGGGACAATTTTGACTTTTTATGCCTTAGTGGCATTTTTTGTAATTTCCTTGTCCCTAAATTCTCTACCGAATTAGGGGTAGTATAGTAAATATGGGTTTGTGCTAAAAAACTTGCCTACTTCCCTTCCTTCCTTGTCCTTAACTAATTTCCAAAGCAAGCTCCTTATTTTAAGAAATTTGTTTTTACTTGTGCACAAAATAACTTCCTAATCTAATTACTTGCACATTAAGCATTAATCTTGGCCATTCACCCGTAGGATTCATTGTGAGCTCTTAGATCAAGCCTCCTTACTTTTTCCCTATAAATTAGACCCTGACCACCAGAATAAAGGACATAAAAATTAGAAAGCTAGATGATACTGGAATAGTTCTTTTTTATTCTCTCTCTTCCATATTTATTCTTCTATATTTTTGAAGCCTTATTTTGCACAAGCAATAATTTTAATCCATTGAATACGAAGTTTTACACCATTGAAGATTTAATCTAAGGAGTTTAAGCTCGAGACTTGTCTGGTTCAACACAAACAATCAAGTACACACCCTCAAACCTTTCTTTTTTCTTTTTTCCTAATTCAATTCATCTTATCACTCTTGATAGAATCAGTTGAATTAGAGAACTATATTAGCTCTGATGCTTTATGGGCTCGAGTCTACTCTTTTCCGTTAATCTTATTTACTTTATGTCTTTTTTCTTATTTCATTTATATTTATCTTCTATATTTTTTGAGCCTTATTCTACACAAGCAATAATTTTAATCTATTGAAGATGAAGTTCTACACCATTGATGTCATGCCCTGAATTTTCATAAACTTGGGGAGTGAGTGAAATGAATTAAGAAAAATTAATAAAAGACTATTAAATGGATTTAGTTGATTACACGTTTATTTTCTCATGTTTCCCCAAAATTAAGAATGAAAATTTGCTACTAAACTTACCCAAGATGGGTTTCAAATGCCAATCAAATATCTCCCCCAACCAATGGTCAAAATAGTCTAAGTCATGTGCAAGCATGGTCTCCAAGATAGCCCAAAATGTCTCTAAATATGCCTTGGAACAATGGCCTAAATGGGCCCCAAATGCCCTAAGGCATAGTCCAAGAATTGGTCAACATTCCACGTAAAGTGGTCTAAGGAAGTGGCCAAACATGGCCTTCAATAATGACTAAAATGTGTCCCAAAAAGGTGCCCAACATGACTTGGTATAATGGCCAAAAGTGGCCAAAAAGGGGCTCCAAAATGTGGTGTCAAACATAAGAAAGAATGGTCTTAAAATGGCCTTGGAAGGCAAGTCATGGCATGCCCATGACATGCCCTAGGCAGCAGGCACGCATGGGCAGGCTACAGCGTGCGCAAAGGGGTGCTAAGCAAGTAGGTGCACACACGGGCGGCCAAGGGCACGCGTGGGGGCGACAAGGCGCGCAGCATGGCGCGTGAGGCATGGGTTAGGCTGCTTCATTGTATGAACAATGTATTTATTGTAAGCTGTTTTCCCCCTTTTTTGATTTTTTTTTCCAAAGTGCTGCAAGCTGATTTTTTCAATTTTTAACCTACTTCCTCCAGGTTTTTAACCCCCACTTTTTGGCATTCTTCTTATTTATATTTGGGCATTTTCACACACCAAACAACCCTTTTAAATTCATAAGATTTTGACATGGTCTCCTTTGTTTTCTAAGCATTTTCCACTTAATATTTTACAACAATTTATATGTACAAGTATATGCACAATCCACCCTCACTCGATGGCCATAAGATTAAATTTAACATACACCTATATTATCAAGTGAGTTTAAGGCTCAATGCCTACTTTCCTAATTCCTCATACACTAACATTCACAATTGCATATAATCCTTACCATGGTCTTTTTTCTTACATTGTTCCCAACTTATACATGTGATGCATATTAAACAAAAATACTCTATTTGTCATTTGAGTTTAAGCCCTTATATTACAAAATCGCCCAAGGCCTATAGTCCACCGTTATTCAAATTTAAACACAAGTTATTTGGGCTTATGCCCATACATACAAAATGTAGCCCTTAGACCAAATAAACTTCAAAATCCATTTTCTCCTCCGTGCTCCAATGACTTCATCAAGTCTCATCTGTAATATATAATCCAGTATAGGGTAAGCAAGACGACCCGGTATGACATAATGCTAATATAAAGAACAAAGTTAAGGCGTGGCATGCACAAAGTGTACATTTATAAGCTATATGCCTATCAATTCATCAATGCAATGCAATGGCAATATGCATGACACACACATGCAACTCTATGCCACACCCATGTCTCGCTTCACCGTCCTTCCCCTTTGGGACGTAAGTACCAATCGTATGTCTCGCTTTACGGTCCGTCCCCGTTAGATCGCGAGTACCATGGCCAATTTTGGATTTTTCACCACAGGATCTACACCCTCATAATGCATAGCACCAATGTACTCAACACATGCCATGTTTCCAAAGATTCACGTATGCCAAGATACCTTGATTTTTCTATGCAATTTCAATGAGGCATTTATCAAACCCATAAAGTATGCCTTAAATAATGCATCATACATAAAGCAAACTATAACTTTTAAACCACAAAACTTTGTCTACATGAACTTAGCATATAATCCAATCAATTACACATATAATCATGTTTCATGTTCACAACTTAAACAAATTCTCAAAGATTACACAAGTACACAAAGTACCGATACATTGAGCAACCATAACTTTCAAACTACAAGATTTTGTCTACATGAACATAAGATAAAATGCAATGAATTATACATATATTCATGTTACATGTTCATCACTTCACCAAATTCTCAAAGAATACATAAGTACACAAGGTACCAACCCTAGGTTTACTTAGTAGAATATCATACCTAAAAAGGTTTTTCTCAACTCTAGGGAGTTGTGCTCACTGTGTAGCCAAACCAATCTGTAAGAATGTAGCCCTTGACGTGGGGAACAACTTCCTAGAAGGAAGCCTTGTGAAATTCTAAGGCTAGAGATGAGTTTTGGAAGGTAGAAAGTTGGAAAAACCTAGGTTTTCTTCACCTTTTTCTCCATGCACGACCTGCTGTGTTTTCTCAGACCAAAATTCTGTAATTTTAGCACTAAAGGGTCTTATTTCTAGTAAAGGGGCCAAGGGGTGAAAAGACCCTTTTGCCCTTAATGAGTTCGAGACCTCGTTACACTACAACCCGTCTCGAAACGCCTCAATTGGAAATTCTACTTTAACCAAAGTTCTTAAAATTATTTTAAATAATATTTTTTAAAAAAATTTATTTTTGCCTATGGGCAAGTGCAGCTGGGGCCACCCAAGATGCCTTTTATGGTCCATTTTTTAAACTATCTCCGATTAGGCTCAAATTCTCACAGAAAGTGTATTTTAACATTCTAAGCATATTTCTCTTCTATGGCATACTCAAAATATGCTTCTAAACATGACTTATATGTAAATGATGCATGTGTGGAGCCCTACCGACAAATAGTGCATGAATAGTACCCTACCGGCAAAAATGAAAAATTTACCCTAATTTTTTAGATCTCAACAATTGAAGATTCAATATAAAGAGTTTAAGCTCAAGACTTGTTTGGATCAACCCAATCAATCAGGTACGCTCCCTCAAACCTTACTTTTTTTTTTTCTTTTCCTAATTCAATTCACTTATCACTCTTGATAGAATCAATAAAATTAGAGAACTACATTAGCTTTGATTTCATTATCTGAATAGATATGTAGGATACCTCATAAGCCCGAGTCTATTCTTTTCCCTTAATCTTATTTTCTTCATTTCTTTTTCTTAGTTCATTAATGTTATCTCTCTCTCTCTCTCTCTCTCTATCCCCCTTCTTTTGGTTTATTTACTTTATGCAGTCTATTTATTTTATGTGTTTATGGCATTATTATCATTATCTCTTTATACTCACTTTGTCTTATTTATGTTATGGAATATAAGTCTTATGGATGAATATTTGAGGCCGGTCCATTCAGACTAAACAGGATGGGTGCCTAACCCCTTCCCATCTCGTATGCTTCATGGTAAGGACATCCTTAGACAGTTTTCGGCTGAAGTAGTGAACACTTCATGTCACATGATTAATAGGGTTTATCTTAGACCTAGTTCACACCAAACTCCATATGAACTCTGGACTGGTAGAAAACCAAGCATCAAATACTTTAAGGACTTCTGTAGCAAGTGTTACATTCTCAGAGATAGGGAAACGTTAGGTAAGTTTGACCAAATATGTGACATTGCCATCTTTCTGGGCTACTTCACAAATAGTAGAGCTTTTAGAGTCTATTACCTTAGGAAGAAATGTGTGGTGTAGTTTATTAACGTGACCATTGATGAGGAAGGGGTCACTCCTAGGGAGGATGAGAGACTATGGAGTTTAGAGCTATCAAATGTATAATCCATAGCAAACAACCCTAGTATCAATGCCAATGAAGTGGATGAAATTGTTGATACCTCATCAAATCTTAATAGAGATTTACCACTTTGGGTAAAGAGAAACCATGACCGAGCCAAGGTGACTGTAGATGTTGGCAAAGGGGTCATGACAAGGTCTCAACTTCACAATGAAGTAAACTTCCAATGCTTTACTTCAAAAATTCCAAAAACATTAAGGAAGTTCTTCAACATGAAGATTGGATTCTTGCCATGCAAGAAGAATTACTTTAATTTTCAAAGCTAGATATTTGGGAACTTGTGCCTAGACCTAATCACTATAATGTCATTGGTACCAAATGGATCTTCAAGCATAAATTGGATAAGCATGGTACCATAGTGAGAAATAAATCTAGGTTGGTGGCCTAAGGCTATACCCAAGTGGAGGGTATAGACTTTGATGAGGCTTTTGCCCTCATAGTTAGATTGAAGAGTGTGAGACTCCACTTAGTTGTGGCATGCCATTTGAAGTTCAAACTTTTTCAAATAGATGTTAAAAGTGTCTTCTTTCATAGAATTCTTAAGGAAGAAGTCTATGTGGAACAACCCAAAGGGTTTGAGGAACCATAAAATCCCAATCATGTTTTCCATCTTAAGAAAGCCTTATACAGGTTAAAGCAAGATCCTAGAGCGTGGTATGAGAGGATTTTGGCTTATCTCATTGGAAAACATTTTTTAAGAGAGGGAGCCGATAAGGCGATGTTTATAAGAAAAGATGGGACGAATTTTGTGATTGCTTAAATCTATGTAGATGACATAGTTTTTTGGGTCCATAAACACCAAACACACTCAATTGTTTGCCGAAGAAATGAGAATTAGCTTTCAGATGAATTTGGTTGGTGAGCTAAACTATTTCTTGGGACTTCAATTGAGGAAATTAGTTTATGGGATTTTCATCTCTCAAACCAAATATGACAAGGACTTGGTGAAGAAGTTTGTCCTTGAAATGACTAAACATGCTAGGACTTCAATGAGTACAAGCACAAAGCTTAGCAAAAACATTATAGACAAGGGTGTGGAATATACCCTTTATAAGAATATAATAGGTAGCCTTCTCTACCTCACATCTAGACACCCTAACATTGCCTTTAGTAAAGAAGTATATGCCCCATTCTAATCAAATCCTAAGGAGTCACATGTAATAGTTGTTAAATGAATCATTAGATATGTGAAGATTTGATTCTTGCCATGCAAATATAACAAGGAGTTATGCCTAGACCTAATCACTATAATGTCATTGGTACCAAATGGATCTTTAAGCATAAATTAGATGAGCATGGTACCAAAGTGAGAAATAAAGCTAGGTCGGTGGACTAAGGCTATACCCAAGTGGAGGGTATAGAATTTAATGAGACTTTTGCCCTTATGGTTAGATTGAAGAGTATGGGACTCCTCTTAGTCGTGGCGTGCCATTTGAAGTTCAAACTTTTACAAATAGATATTAAGAGTGTCTTCCTTCATGGAATTCTTAAGGAAGAAGTCTATGTGGAACAACCCAAAGGGTTTAAAGAACCATAAAATCTCAATCATGTTTTTTGTCTCAAGAAAGCCTTATACGGGTTGAAGTAAGCACCTAGAGCTTGGTATAAGAGGATTTTAGCTTATCTCCTTGGAAAAAGTTTTTCAAGAAGGGGAGCCGATGAGACGATGTTTATAAGAAAAGATGGAAGGGACTTTGTGATTGCTCAAATCTATGTAGATGACATAGTTTTTGGGTCTACAAACACCAAGCATACTCAATTATTAGGCAAAGAAATGAGAAATGGTTTTGAGATAAGTTTGGTTGGTGAGCTTAACTATTTCTTGGGACTTCAATTGAGGTAATTGGTTTATGGGATTTTCATCTCTCAAACCAAATATGATAAGGAATTAGTGAAAAAGTTTGTCCTTAAGATGACTAAACATACTAGGACTTCAATGAGTACAAGCACAAAGCTTAGCAAGGCAAGGGTGTGGAATATACCTTTATAGGAGTATGATAGGTAGCCTTTTCTACCTCATATCTAGTCACCCCGACATAGCCTTTAGTATACGAGTATGTGCCCGATTCCAATCAAATCTTAAGGAGTCACACGTAATAGTCATCAAATGAACCATTAGATATATTAGTAGGACTCTAGGATATGGCATTTGGTATCCCTTTAATACCAATGTATCTTTGGCGACATACTTTAATGTCGATTGAGTCAGGAATATGGATAACCAAAAGAGCACTTCTGGTAGTTTCTTCTACTTGGGGAATGCCTTAGTCTCTTGGAATAGCAAGAAGCAAAATTCCATATCCCTATCCACAATTGAGGCCGAGTACATAGTTGCGAGAAGTTGTTGTTCCCAGCTTGTGTAGATGAAACAAATGTTGAAGTATTATAGTGTAGATGTTGGCATGATAACAATGCATGGCGATAACTCGAGTGCCATTAGAATCTCTAAGAATCCGGTTCAACATTCTAGGACAAAACACATAGACATTAGACACCATTTCATTAGAGAACTTGTATAGGAAGGTGTTATTTCTATGCAATATGTCCCCACCAAACACCAACTACTGAACATCTTCATAAAGCCTATAGAGAGCCTTATATTTGAGTATCTCAGGAAATCTATAAGTGTGTTTCTATTGAGTTAGTGTTCATTATCTCCATAGCCTAGGTTGGTCTTCATGATTCCATCTTCTCCTAGGTTTATGGTTATTTTCATTGGATTTCTTGTCTTTTCTTCTTAGTTAGGTTCATTCCCTTGATTTGACTAAAACAAAAATCCAAAAAGTTTTTTCTTTAATTTACTTGGCTAGTCTTAATCCCTTGCTTTGAAAGAAAAATAATTTTTGATGCATGTTAAGTTCTTGAGACCATGAATAGTCTTGGTTACTTAATTGCATATAATCTCTCTAGCTACTCATGATTTCATTGTCCTTATTCTTGCATAATTCATTTATGAGATTGACTGGTTGATTGGTTGGATCAAATGGTTTAATGTTTTCCCTTTAATAAGTCCATGGCTAGAAAGATTGACTTAGATTGGATTAAAAAAAACCTGAAAGAAAAGTGATTCTCAAAGGAAAATGTCAAAATCTCATTAGAAATGAAGGAAATGGCTACCTTTGAACTAGTATGTATGTTAACATTGGATGTCCTTTGAAAAGAGCTGCCTACTCAATAGTGTGAAAGCGGCCTTATAAAAGTGAGAATGTTGCAAAATTCAAAGTTTGCTTGTGAGTACTTGTTGAGGTGGAGTTCTTGGTTGGAATTGTATCAAAATTTCTTGAGTTAATTCATTATAGTTGTTATGCTTATTATAGGTTAAATCATTCAACATCATTGTGAAAACTTTGTGGTGCCTAGATATTTACCATAGAAGGGGAGTGAACAGGGTATTTTACAAATATTGGTTTCTTTTTTTTTTATCTTTAAAAATGAATATTTTAAATGCACAAATAAATAAATAATATATATATATATATCGAGAGAGAGAGAGAGAGAGAGAGCAAAGATAGTAGTTTACAAGGTTCGAAAAACTTCCTATGTCTTCGACTCAAGCATCCCCATTTGAGTTTTTCCACTATTGTGACCTCCTTGCAGGTGGAGACCAAACCTTTATAAAGCGAAGACTGCAACCCTCTTATTCAAGCAAAATATACCATTTTGTCTCATCGGGTAGCACCTACCAATAACTCTTACCGCAATGAAATGATACACTATTGTTTAGAAAAATGCATTTTCTTCAAGAGTAAATCTGGCGTAATATAATGCTCACTCTTTATAGATAGATCTGGATAGGCTCAAAGTATTTAAGATGAGTAGAACTTTTAGATCTAGATTTTCAATATTTTGATCTAAAGTCAATAATAGAGATGTAGAAGTGTAAGCATATAAAAAGATGATATAGAATGCCTTAGAAATCCTCTATTTAAAGCTATGTGAATTTTAAACTTTCAGATCACAATATCAGACTAGATACGCGGTACGATGACATATCGCATCTTCGACTCAAGAGGGTGGCGACCACTTCTCTCTATCAATGGTTAACGAGCCTGTGGTTCGAGTGTTTTACTCAAACCTTAGTGCTCATACAGCCTAAAGGTTATATTTTGTGTGGTTCGAGTGTTTTACTCAAACCTTAGTGCTCATACAGCCTAGGGGTCATATTTTGTGTATGTCTGGGGCATTCATTTTTCTCTCACTCCTACTCTTATGGCTGAGACCTTAGGCATTAAGAGAGAGGCTCAGCCTGTTTACCCATAGGTCCCTCTAGTGAGCTCATTCCTACTACCCTTAGGGTTGATGGGTATTAGGTCTTCTTTACGAAGAAGACCACACTAGAGTAAGGCTATCTTCATGAGGACTACAGGTTTCTTAACCTGATAATTTGTAGTGTATTGCAGCCAGTTAGCCACACGAACATGCTAACATTCTCTCATGGCTGCCTATGGTATGCCATAGGTGTTACTATTGCCACTAATGTTGCCTCTCACATTTTAAGAGTCATCGGTTCCCCCGTCTTTGGTCGTGGAAGGCTATCCTTCCGTTCGACAGCCTTATCACTCGAATATGTGCTGCCAAGGGCATTTTTTTTCCCTCCCACACCATGGGTATTGAGTCTGGCCCCTTCTCTAGTAGGACCTTGTCCTAGTCTTAGGCCCATGTTATTGATCATCCTAACGATAAGAGTGATGATGAAGAGGATGATACTGAGGGTGAGAAATAGGTGCATGAGCAATAAACACACAAGCAGCAGCCACAACCATAGGAGCAACCCCCACTATAAGAGGATCAGATCCATGTGTATGACTACTTAGTCGATCAAACTCCTCCAAAGCATCGGTTCCCTTTAAGACTAGGATTCATGGAGACTGCAAGAGCATCTTCATCGACTGTAGACCAACCTCTCACTCATGTTGACTTGGTTGAGTTTATAGTTAGACCCGCACTGACCTTGAGGATCACTACACCAAGATCCGGGCCAACTTCTTCCTACCGATGATGGAGGAGATGGCCTGCCAGCGGACTGAGCTCTAGCGTCTATTTGAGATTGTGGGCCGCTATTTTCCTCCTCCATCGCCTCCCAGAGCTGATCAGTGATCCAGTTCTTATTTTAAGTGATGAGTGATGTTTTGTAGTGAGATTTATTTATATTTTTCGCTAATCGAGTACATTTTTAGACAGCTTTTAAATTTTGGTTTATACTGTTTATATCAACTTTTGTGATGATGAATAATAGACAGCAGACATTTTGTTTCTTTGTGGATATATATATATATATATGCATGTATGTTGTTTTGCTATATTCTCTCTTTTTATGTTCTTATTGTTCTTCATTAATTATGGTCCTTTTGTCATCTCTTATAAAAAAGGGTAGTGCATATAGTGAGGGGCAGTTTTACTCTTTTTGCATATGCTTGAGATAGATCATCACTTATCTTTACTTGATTGATGTGATTGCCTAGTCCTCTTATTTACTGCACATGATGATATTGAATATGCTAACACTTGATTTGATTGCCTAGTCCTCTTATTTACTGCACATGATGTTATTGAATATGTTTTTATTCTCGCGATTCATTGTGTTTATATTGGTTTATATAACTAGGTATGATTTCACGTGGTATAGTTCAGTGGTGCTATGCAGGAAACATGTATGACTTCTTGCAAATAAGATCAAGTGTTAGGATAGTGTAGAATAATATGTCAAAATTGTAATTTTCATTCTTTCAGGCTCTTAGGGGATATTATGTATTTTGAGTCTTTGTATTCTTGTACTATTGGTACAGTTTTGTTACAGATTGTCAAAGTGGGAGTTTGTTAGTGTAACACTCATTCCTAGTAAACTAGAAAATTAAAACAATGTAATGCAATTTATATCAACAAAATAACTCTTCATTATCGAATGATCCTTGTATCAAGACATCATATTAATCAAAGGACAGAAGTTGACCCAGTCATGGCTTAATCTGACCTAACCATGGTCAATAAAGGTAGTTGATCAGTGATCCAAACATCACCAACCTAATGAGGGAATACATTATACCAAAAATTACGAATTAATAAAAAAAATAATTATTAATTAATTATAGAAAAAATATATATATAAAATAATTATAAAAAATATAAAGAAAAATGAAAGAAAAATATGGAGAATTATTACACACAACACATGATCTATACATGGTGTTAGGAGTAAAATACACATATTCAAGTGTGTATATGTGTGTATATATACATGTAAAAATGTCCAAGAAAATAAAGAGAAATAAAAAGGAAATTTAATAAAAATAATTAAATATTTCTTTTAGCTATCATGTGACTAGCACTTGATGGGTAAAGTTGATACACACACTTGTGTGTGTATACAAGGAAAGAATATAAAAATGAAAGAGGAGTTAAAGAAAAGGGGGAGAAAGAAGAGGGAATAGACACAATACAACCACTCCTGCTTGAGCCACCCCATGGCTGCCACAAATAGTACCTCACCATGCATGGAGCGCCTCTCCTTGAAGGGAATGCATTAATGAGAAAAGAAGGAATTCAAGCTTTATAAGTAACCCAAAATCAGACCCATCACCTTACCACTATAATTGAGAGAGAAAAAGAGAAATTTTAGTGCAAATGAGAGGTCTGGAGGGCTACTGGACAAAGAGAAGGAATGAGAGAGAGAAATTTGGAAACTTTCCCAGAGTCACTCCTCTTTGAGCCACCCCGTGGCTGCCACAAATAGTACCTCACCATGCATGGAGCGACCCCACCTTGAAGGGAACGCATTAATGAGAAAAGAAGAAATTCATGCTCTATAAGCAACCCAGAATCAAACCTATCACCTTACCATTATAATTAAAAGAGAAAGAGAGAAATTTTTATGCAAACGAGAGGTTTGGAGGGCTGCTGGACATAGAGAATGAAGGCAAGAGGGAAATTTGGAAACTCACCCAAGATAGGTAAAACTTGAACTCTCTTTGGTTTCTTTAAAGTTTTGTGTACTTTTAGAATATGTTTAATCACTTAGAGGGACTAATATGCCTCAGTATTGGCCAAACCACACTTAGGCCGCCATTGATAGAGCTTTAGAAATGAGTCTGAATCAACATGACTATAACTGGTTCTTAATGCTTGAACCTTAAACTAGATGCCATGAGAATCACAAATCCACTAATACTCGACCATTTGGCCTACAGAGGGCCAAAATATACCCATGTGCAGGATTAGGTCCAAAAATGATAATGGCCAAACAAGGCCATAAGCTCTAAAATTTGAATATAGGATGAAAGCCCATGATCCAA
Organism: Nyssa sinensis; assembly: GCA_008638375.1. Lineage (NCBI taxonomy): Eukaryota > Viridiplantae > Streptophyta > Magnoliopsida > Cornales > Nyssaceae > Nyssa > Nyssa sinensis. Next base: position 31,094,693 of record CM018034.1, read on the forward strand.
GGATCACAACCAAACAAACCACATCGAAAATGATGGAAGAATAAGATTGAACCAAATCTCAACATAGTATGGCCATGGAATCTTGAGCCAAGCTTTTGAGATTGATTCTAGCTTCAAAAGCAATGTAGAAACTTAAGTTATGACCCTATGAGTAGGTTAAGATACAAAGCAGATCAAATTAGAGCTTGAAACCACACAAAATAGGCTATAAAATTCTAGGGTTTGAAATGAATAGTGACCACCTTTGTGAAAAGGATGACCCCGATGGGTCAGGTTACACGGGTCGGGTCTGGTCGGTGATGGGTTCGAGCCGACCTAGTGATAAACAAGTATAAACTTAAATGATGCGATGTCGTTTTAAGGCATACGTTTTATAAGAGAAGAATAAGTATAAAAACATTGTTTTGCTGATGCAATCATGATGCGTATGACCACTGTTTAGTTACATGGATAATAAATCAAATAATAAACCAACCTAGGATAGGGAGATATCATATCCCTATTTTAACACCGTATCCACTGTTTGGCTTAAGATTTCCTTGAAAAATAAAGGGTGCCTGAAGTACCCAAGATTTGAACCCATGACCTCACTTGAAAACCCACAGGACTTAACCACTGAGCTCAACCAAAGCTATGCTTTGATATCCACCAATAAATTTTAAGAAAATAAAAACAAAAGTGCACCCAAAGGTCAAAATGACCTTTTTACCCTAAACATATAAAGAAATGACATTTATATCCCTAAAAACTATATTTAGCATAATTAATTCCACGTATGACCAAATTAAGATCCCAAAAAACCTATGTAAGGATTTTTCAATGCTCTAGACCCAATGGTGTAGTTCGTTTTTGCAAATGAATTTTTTAAATATATAAATAAAGATCAATAGGCACATTTTGTGCAACTTTATAGATATAGTTAAATAGTCAAACGAATACAAAAAATTACGAAACTTCATACTTAAAATTTTATGACTATTCTGGACTAAATAGTAAAATCTGTTAAATCAAATGAGACTCGTAAAGTATAGGTCCTTATGAATTGCATCATCTAAGCAACACTTAATGAATATTAATCACTTCGATAGGACTCATATAAACTATGGACGATAGTGAATGGCAAAGAAGGATTGAACGAAGAAAATAAATGATTGTGAGGAGGGTCGAGGTAGTTAGTTGGAACCCATTCATCATCAAGACACCTATTGTCTTTAGGGGAAAGATTAAGAGAAGAGGACTTACCCGAGCATAGTCCTAGAACCAAGAAAGTGTGGGTGACAACTTCTTAGAAGTAGAGTCACCTAACAATGAAGAACGTGATAGTGGCTACAAAGAAGCCACAATGGAACCCAAGTAAGAACAAAATGTTAAATACCATGTAAGTAACACCAAACCTTGAAATGGAGACTTCTATTGAAAATAGTTTAATACAGTTTTACGTTACTACATGCAGTACCTTTATAACTTTATGATACTATATCACATATTTTAACTGCATGTTTTTATCAGCCTATCTTTATATGATTTATATGAGATGGATAACTTAGTGAAAATTTTTGTAAGCATGATTTTAGCATTAAAATTTATGCCATACAATGTTCACCATAAATAGTCATGTCCCGTTGGGGGGTTAAGCCATAGTCATGATACAGTCATGCCTGGTTGGGGGGTTAAACTCAATAGTGTAAGTTAAAAGCTCTAGATAACACTTAGTCGCCCAAGTGACTATACAAGACAAGTTAAAGAAGAATTGGCATGCATTGTTTCATCATACTACTTTTAGTTACAACATCATGACTATTATAATTTATTTGCAAAACTGTATGATTATAAATACCAACGACTTTTAATACAAACTCTCTTAACTACTATTCATGAAAGTTTATGAAAGGGATTTCCTCTAAAAACTACAACAAGGAACTCAAGTTACCCATGAGTTTTTCATAAAGCTCCCGGGATTCTTATTCTGTATATTTTAGGTGGAAGCTCATAAAGTGTAGCCTGAGGCGGAAGTCTAATTATAGCTCTTTTAAGGGATTGATAAGTTTTTGCTAGAATAGTATCTTTTGTATTAAAAAAAGGCAAAAAGAAATTTCAAAGCTATAATATTCAAATGTTGTTATTTAATCTAGAATATAGTTATGCTCAACCATGATTTAGATTTTGCAATTTTATATGCATGAATGCATGGAATGCATGTGTCAGTCAAGAGATGTTCGGTTGGACATGACATCAATGTACTATATAAGATTTAGTATATTCGTGAAGTGCCTAACTGGCTGATCATTATTCCTAATTTGCATTGGGTGGGTTTGGGGTGTGACACAGGGTATTAGAGAATTAGGTTAGACGCAATAATACTAATAGAGTTAGTATCAAGCGAAAGTACCAATTATATTAGTACCAAAACATTAGACTATTAAAGTTTAGGAATGCACTTTAGGAAAGTAGGATCCCTACATACGTATAGGACCGACTAAGATAGATAAAATTTAGCTTGAGCTCCGAACTCGGAAACCATTGATAAAGATACCTCACGCAATTATGATAATGCTAAACAATTGCAAATCTATCAGTGAAACATTTCTTTGATTACTAGATTAAATGGCATGACCCAGAAAGAGAGGCTGGAAAGCTAAGACGATTGGAACTACACAAGAATCCGCACAGATAAACCCGCAACAAGAAAACCTAGTTGCACAATCCATTTAAGCTAGCTTTGCTCAGTTTGAATAAATCATGGAAGGATTTGCACTGGCCCAGTAGGTTCCTCAACCTCCACCTGTAGCTATAGTTATGCTTGCACCCGAACTTGTACAAGCTCCTACACTATCAACAATAGGAAACACTATCAACAACGAGTTAATCGACCGTTTCCATAAGGTAAAACTATGATCATTTAACACGGTCATAGATCCAATGGTAGCCGAGGAATGGGTCTTATCAATGGAGAATGTCTTCGAACTACTTAACTGCAACGAGCATTAGAAAGTCAAATTGACCACATTTATACTACAAGATGAAACCCACCGAAGATGGATCATGACAAGGAGAGAGGAACTAGATATGGTGTGGGAAAAATTTGTAGATGTGTTTTACGAACTCTATTTCCTTATCCCCATTAAGGACCAAAAAGAAAGAGAGTTCTTATATCTGAAACAGGGTAAAGTGACAGTAACTCAATACGCCGCCCAGTTCACCCAGCTATCCAGATTCACTCCCCATATGGTGAAGCTAGAAGAAAAGAAGACTAGAAGGTTTGAGCATGGACTACGTCCCAGCCTCTGCACCCGTGTGTTGGCATTTTCCCTACACACTTACTTTGAAACTTTAAAGAAAGCCATGCTCAATGAAAATGAACTGAATAAATTAGGACACAACCAAGAACAGCCAAAGAAAAATGTTGGAAAGAACTTTAAAAAGGGATAGGAAAGCCCGACAGCTAAAAAACGTAGGACTGAGACATTCGGTGGGAATAGCTATACAAGAATTGAAGTATCCTAATGCCCGAAATGCCAAAAACATCATAAGGGTGAATGTTGTCGTATGGGCACTAAGGGGTGCTACTGCTGTAGAAAGGAAGCTCACATAGTCATGAACTGTTATAAAAAGAACAAAGCCCTACCCATGTATGGCTTAGGTCCCACCAACACCCTAGGAAGAAAGTCGGCCATTGCCTCAGCCCCAAATTAGAACAAAGGAATAGACCCAAACCAGGTTTGGAAGAGTATTCACACTAACTCCATGAGAAACCTCCACAACCAACACAAGGGTTGCAGGTACACTTACTATTTATGGTATCCCTGCATATTCATTACTTGATTTTAGTTCTACACATTCTTTTGTGGCACCCAATTTTGCTGCTAGACTATACAGAACATCATACCTGTAGATTATCTACTATCAGTTTCCATACCCATGGGAGTACTACTATTAGAATCCTTAGTGTTCTGGAACTACGACATCATGATTGGTGACCTTCAATTGTCCACAAACTTTGTAACACCCCAACCTAATTATCGAGGATTTAATCGCTAATTAAATATTATAGACTTTAAAAAATAGAATAATAATTATGGAGAATTAAATCAAGACAATAAAGGCTACAAAAAATAATAAGATTTTGATTAATGAAATCGACACATGAAGAAAATGAATAAATAATACAAGTACATGAGAAAGAAATAAAATTAATACAATAAAAAAAATGAAATTAAAGTGTAAAAGCCTACCTAAAGGCAAATAAAAAGAAAAGAAGAAAAGTAGGCCAAAAAGTGTTGGCCCAAGGAATTGAACCCAAGACGTAGTCTCCCAAGAGATTTATGCAAAGCCTAAACCCAATAGGCTATCAGCACGCATGTGCTATAATGGCCAAAAGATAAGCATATAACATAGAGTTGGGTGGGAAAGTTCTGGAGAGCTGATGTGTCAACACCCCATTGCACTTCCCACTCAGGCAATTAAAATGCATGCAAAAATGTAATGATGCATGCAGCTGAATTGAGGTTATATGACCTAAATTAGACCTTGCATGAGAACTTGTGAGAGTCAATTTAGACCTTTTGTGTGTGTGCGGCTAGAGAGAGAGAGAAATAGAAGGAAGAAGGAAGAAGAATGAAAGAAGCAAGAAAATGAGGAAAGGCTTGCATGCAAGCTCTGAAGCAACCCAAGAAGCTTAAGAAATCCAGAACCAAACCAAGGAATGGAGAAGCACCTTGTTGAAGGTAAAACTCTCAAAAATCAAGCTTCTTTCTCTAAAAAAAATATTATATATCACTATTTTCATGTTGTTTGATGGAGCTAAAATGTATGCATGTGTATACAACATGAGATTGTAGAAGATAGGAGTGAAAATGGAGCAGTTTGAAGTAATAAACCCTAAGCCGCCATTGACATACCACCAAGAAAAATGGGTCTGTATCCGACCTTAACCAAACCAATATCTATTAGTCAAGGTTAAAACTAGACACTAAGAGAGCCACAAATCCACTAACCCGTGACCCAAAAGCCCAATGAAAGATCTCTGAAATGTGAGTTACAGGTTTCGGCTTTAAAGCCAAACCGCAAAAAGTGACTCCCAAACCTGATTTTTAAAATGTAGAGTTTCTACCCATGAGAAGAGGATCATCACAGATGAAACCTTAGTCAAAATGGTGAAGAAACAAGTTCAAACAGAGCTTGGATAACCGCTGACCATGGGAGTTCCAACTGAGCTTCACACTAGGTTTCGAGCCACGAAACCAACGGGAAAACTCAAGTTTGGACCATTGAACTTGCAATGAATCGTAAGTAGAGGGGAAAAGGGGCTAGAAATGCATGAAATAGAGAAGAAAAATTTAGGGTTTCAGCATGAACAGTAACTTCACGCTAAGGAATGCGATGAACAGTGAAATGGGTAGGGTCAGTCGAGTTAGGTTTCGGGTTCAGGTCGGAACCCGCCTAGGCGCATAAATGGTTAAGTAGAACTACATCGTTTTGGGCGTTGGATTTTAATTTAAAAAGGAATTTGGTCTGTTTGGCTACGCAGATAGGACCCCTGATCTATAATCGCGCTCGAAACGGGATATCCTATCCCTGTTTTACCTCCTTATCTACTATGTCGCACATTGAAAATTAAAAAAATAGAGGAGCTGCAGTTCTCGAGGTTCAAATGCCAAACCTCACGCACGTGAGGAACTTAAACCCCACGTGTGTGCCACTATGCCATCGTGGCACTTGTGTAATAAAATGAATAATATATATATATATATTATTAAATAAAATGATTTAATTATGATAAAATGTTCTGTTGCCCAAATAAAATAAAAAGATAGGGTATTCTGAATTTTTTCCACAGTTTGGACCTAATGATGAGGTCCATTTTACGAGATGAAATTCTGATAATTAAGATACATAAAATGTAAACAATTATCATTTTACCCTTAATGATGGCTGAAGCCAATTAAATACAAAAAATAGTCTATCTTAACTATTTTGGAATTTCGGACTCGATGGTAAGGTCTGTTTCACCCAAATAAATTTTAAAAAATATGAAACAACCAATGAAGTAATACCCATTACGTCCCATGCATTAATTTAGCTATAAAATAAATTCTGAAAAAAGGGGCAGGACCTAACTTAAAGTTTTAAGGCTGCTAGACCCACGAATAGAATTTGTTAAGGAAAATTTAGATACAAAAAATAATAAGTGGCCAATAGAAATGTTTTAATTATGTGCTAATACGAAGTTATGTGCATTTGACTTATGGATCTAAGAACTAAGGACAAGGGAAAATAGATTAAGGAAGCAGACTGAGGACTTGAGGTGAGTAATCCAGTATCCTCAATCAGTGGTGTTTTATCTCCTGTTTGAAAAATGTTTAATCTATTTTTATGAGTAATCTTGTACTCTGAATCAGTGAATTTCGATATCTGCTCAAAAGGTCTATTCTGCACTTTATGAAATATCTGAAAGCTTTGATCTTCATGACTATATCTTGAAATAATGTTCTTATGTACTAATTTAAAAGATGTTGTATGCTTTGAATCTCGACTAAAATCTTTGGCAAAAATATCTATAAACCATGGCACCCCTTTTAATAAGAGAAATGATGTATGTGAACGAATTTTGACCATGTAACCCAAATCGTACTTATTTTAATCCAATCATGTGTCTGTGTGAGACCTACCTATGCACTCTAACTCTTGAAATGGGACCTACCCACATGATGCTCTAACTCAATGTGTAATTCGATTCTTATGTTTATCCGAGGCCTACCCATGTGGCACTCTAACTCTTGATGAGACTTACTCACATGGCGCTCTGACTCATTATGGAATTACTAATTAAGACTTACCTATATGACGCCTCAACTCTTGATGAAACTTACCCGTGTAGTGCTCCGACTAAATATATGATTCTTTGATGTGTGTAATATGGGTCCGTCATTCGTCTCGTGTGATCCAGTATTCATAATCAAATTTCAGGAGTACCCTCTCATATGTATTCATTATTCGATGTTATGTTATCCGTCCCACATTAATTATCTGAACCATGGTTTAGGAAATGCATGTACTATTATACGTTTTACGAACAACTCTTCATCATCTGCTTTGTCTTTTGATATTCGAACTATGCTATTGAAAATGATGTGTTTTAGAAATGTATGTATTTTATCCGCTTGAACTTTTTGTATGTTTTATGCATGATCTGTTTTGAAAACGTGTTATAAGATATTCTTGAGTATGTGTTATTTGTTTAAGGAAACTTGGTGCCCATGGTATTTTGTGCAAAACCCTGCCTTTGCAAAACCTATGACAGGATGCAGGAATTACTCATGAGCTTAATGAAGCTCACATAGATTTATCCAAACATATTTCAAGTAATTGAATTAGTAAGAAAGTGGTAAAGTCCACTTAGAAAAGCTAAAAGTGTGAATGTGATGGATCTTTTGCACGAGGATCATGATTGAATGTGATGTGAAATCTTTTTGGTAACATATGATGCATTTTTGGACATAACAACAACTTAAACTTTTGGAAATTCGTATTATGCACCTTTTATTAGACACAAACATGGATATGCATATAAATGTTGATAAATTGTGTTAATGAGGGTGATCATAGTGACTTTACCTTGAAAACCCCTTTATAAATGATTGGTGTTGATTAGTTATTAGATGAATTGCATATGTGTAGGCTTCCGCACTTGATAAAATAAAAGAAAAAATTTTATTGTCTCGTGTAATTCATTTGATTCTATATGGCTTGTCTGAGTGACAATGTCTGTCATCAGCCCCTAATCTGCATAGGGTGGGTTTTGGGTCGTGACAGACTTAGTTCCTCTGGGGATAAGAGGTTTTGATGTGATATTGGGCATGGATTTTCTCTCTTCTAACCATGCCATAATAAACTGCTACCATAAGCGAGTTTTATTTCAAAAACCCCAACAGCCTGAGTTCATGTACAAGGGAAAAAGTATAGCCTAGTGTCCGCTATTCAAGCCTATAAGTTATTGAAGAAGGTTCTCATGGATACTTGTGTAGTGTTATAGACACTCAGGCCCAAACTATACCAATGGAAGAGATTCCCATTGTACATTAATTTTTGGACGTATTTCTTAACTATCTACATAGTGAGGTGGTTAACCGAGAAATCGAGTTCTCCATCGACCTGGTGCCCAACACAACCTATTTCTAAGACTCTATATAAGATGGCCCCAACGGAAATGAGAGAACTTAAAGTGTAATTGCAAGAGTTGCTGGATAAGGGATTTATTCACCCGAGTGTATCACCGTGGGGCATGCCCGTCTTATTTGTTAAAAAAAATAATGGATCGATGAGGCTTTATATAGACTACCGAGAGTTGAATAGGGTAACCGTTAAGAATAAATACCCCCTACTTAGAGTCGACATGTTTTTCGATTAATTACAAGGGGCACTAGTCTTTTTAAGGATTGACTTGTGGTCAAGATACCATCACTTGAAAGTGGAAAAGAGGGACGTACCAAAGACTGCCTTTAGAACGCGGTGTGGGCACTATGAGTTCATGGTAAACCCATTCGGAGTAACTAAAGCCCATGTAGCATTCATGGATCTGATGAATAGAGTGTTCAAATCCCATTTGGATGATTTCATGATAGTGTTTATCTATGACATTCTGATTTACTCACGACGTGAAGAAGAGCATGAGGAACATTTGAGGATAGCCTTACAAACACTTAGAGAAAATAAGTTATATGCCAAATTCTCTAAGTGCGGTGATTGACAAAGATGACATATCTAAAGATCCTCAAAAGATAGAAGTGATATTCAATTGGCTACAGCCCACTATGGTCATAGAAGTCCACCGCTTCATGGGACTAATCGGTAACTACTATAGATTTGTGAAAGACTTTGCCAAGATAACTAAGACATTTATCCAATTGACCCAAAGGATACCCCGTTCATATGGATGGATGAAAGAGAGCGGAGTTTTCAGACTCTGAAGGAGAACTAACCACCGCCCCTATCTTAGCCATTCCTTCCAAGAAAGGGAAATTTGTGATCTATTGTGATGCCTCGCACAAATAATTGGGCTGCGTGTTGATGCAAAATGTAAGATGGAAAAATCATTGCTTATGATTCTCGACAATTGAGGATGCACGAGAAGAATTACCCCATGCATGACCTAGAATTGGCAGTGGTGTTGTTCGTCCTCAAGATATGGTGACATTATCGGTACAGGGAAACCCTTGAAATCTTCACTCATCACAAAAGTCTCAAGTACTTATTCACCTAGAAGGAATTAAATATGAGGCAATGTCGATGGTTAGAGTTGATCAAGGACTATGGCATAAGTATTCAATACCACTCTGGTAAGGCAAATGTTGTGGCAGATGCACTGAGTAGGAAATCGATAAGCCTCACCTACATGATCATAAATCAAGTGGAATTGATCAAGGACCTAGACATAATGCAAATCGAGGTGATTCCACCTGGATCACAAGCCTCGTCGCTAGTCTCGTATTTCAATCAACTCTCGTGGAGAGATTATGAAAGTGTCAAAACAAAGATGAGATTATGTTTAAGGTCGGAAAAGAAGTTGAAGAAGTCCGAAAACTCGAATATCAAGTTGGTGATAAAATTTTGTGATTCTGAAATAGAATCTGCATACCCGACCAGCCTGATCTCAAAAAGGAAATCTTAGAATAGGCCCATTGTTCACGATTTGCAATATACCCTGGCAACTGTGATGTACCATTATGCCAAAGGGTGGTACTGGTAGTTAGGACTGAAGAAGAACATATTAGAGTTCATTACACAATGTGCTACATGTTAATGGGTAAAAGTCGAACACTAATGTCCTAACAGACTTTTGCAACCACTTTCGATCCCAAAGTGGAATTAGGAGCACATCACTATGGACTTTGTCATTGGATTGCCCCACTTTAACAAAGGATGCGATGTTATATGGGTGATTGTGGATAAACTGACCAAGTCTGCCCAATTCCTACCAATCAAGAAGATGCACCCTTTGGAAATATTAGCTCGAGCTATCTATACGAGAAATAGTGAAGTTGCATGGAGTTCTAGTGTCGATTGTTTCAAATCATGACCCGTGATTCGTGTCAAGATTTTGACAGACTATACAAACAACCCATGGGACGGAACTAAGATTGAGCATGTCTTACCACCTAGAAACAGATGGTCAGTCCGAGAAAGTAATTCAAATGCTGGAAGATATGCTACGGCTATGTGCGCTGGACTTCAAAGAAAGTTGGGCAGACCACCTTCCACTAGTGGAATTCACCTATAATAACAACTATCAAGCCAGCATTGGAATGGAACCTTACGAAGTGCTATATAGAAGAAAGTGCAGATCTCCAATATGCTGGGTAGAAGTAGGTGAATGAAAATTGCTTGGGCCAGAAATAGTTCAAGCCATAATTGATAAGATTCAGAGCATTCGCCAACATTTGTAAACTGTGCAGAGCAGATACAAGAGCTATATAGATGCACAAAGAAAAGATCTTGAATTTTAGTCTAGCTTTTATTTTTTCTTTAAAGTATCACCATTTAAAGGCAAGTACAGGTTTGGAAAAAATGGGAAGCTCAGCCTCACTACATTGGCCTGTTTAAAATAATGGCCAAAGTAGGACTTGTTGCTTATCAACTAAAATTACCCCAACAGTTTGCCAATGTACATAATGTTTTCCATATATGGATGTTGCAAAAGTGTGAACAAAAACATGACCAAGTGATCAACTCTGAACCATTAGAAATCGAGATGGATTTAAATTACATAGAACGACCAGTACAGATACTAGATCGTAAGGAACAAGTGTTACGCAAATAAGAACATTCCCCAGGTCAAGGCCTTATGGAAGAACCATGTCATCAAAAAGGCTACTTGGGAGCGAGAAGAAGAAATGCGCACCCAGTACCTAGAATTGTTTAATGTTTAAATGATAGCAAGTTTGAGGGACCAAACATTTTTGTAGATGGGGTGAATGTAACACCCACTTTCAATAAACTAGGAATTTAAGACAATGTAATGCAATTTATATCAATACAAGAACTCTTCAATGTCCTACGATCCTTGTATCAATACATTAGATTAATCAAGGACAGAAGTTGACCCAAGACCCAACCTAACCGAACCAAGGTCAATAAAGCTAGTTGGTTAGTGATCTATACATCACCAACCTAATGAGGGAATGCATTATACCAAAACTTAAGAATTAATAAATAAAATACAAAATAATTGCATAAAATACAAAGAAAAATATGAAGAATTATTACACACAACCCATGATCTATACATGATGTTAGGAGTAAAGTACACATTCAAGTGTGTATATGTGTGTGTATATAAATTTAAAAATGTGTAAGAAAATAAAGAAAAATGAAAAGAAAATTTAATAAAAATAATTAAATATTACTTTTAGCCATCATGTGACTAACACATGATGGGTAAAGTTGATACACACACTTGTGTGTGTATTAGTGTATGTATATGTGAGTAAACATACATATATAAAAATGAAAAGGAAAGTTAAGGAAAATGAGGAGGAAAAGAAGGAAAACAATATAAACATTCTTCCCTAAGCCACCCTATGGTTGCCACAAATAGTACCTCACCATGCATGGAGACCTTGATGGGAAATGCATTAATGATAAAATAAAGGATTCAAGCTCTACCATAAGCAACCCAAAATCAGACTAATCACCTTACCACTATAATTGAGAGAGAAAGAGAGAAATTTTCGTGCAAATGAAAAGTCTGAAGGGCTGCTGGACAAAGCAAAGGAAGGATGGAGAGAGAAATTTGGAAACTCACCCAAGATAGGTAAAACTTGAACTCTATTTGATTTCTTTTAAGTTCTATGTAATTTTAAAGTATGTTTAATCACTTACAAGGACTAGTACACCTCGGTATTGTCCAGACCACACTTAGGCCACCATTGATGGAGCTTTGGAAATGGGTCTGAATCAACATGAATATCATTGGTTCTTAATGCTCAAATCTTAAACTAGATGCCATGAGAATCACAAATCCACTAAGACTCAATCATTTGGCCCAAAAGGGCCAAGATATACCCATGTGCAGGTTTAGGTCCAAAAATGATAATGGCCAAACAAGGCCTTAAGCTCTAAAATTGGGACGTAGGATGAAAGCCTATGATCCAAGGATCACAACCAAAGAAATCACGTCCAAAATGATGGAAGAATAAGCTCGAACCAGACCTCAACACAGTACGACCATGGAAGCTTGAGGCGAGCTTTTGAGCTTGATTCGAGCTTCAAAAGCAATGTAAAAACTTGAGTTATAATCCTAGAAGTAGGTTAAGATGCAAAACAGATCAAATTAGAGCTTGAAACCACATGAAATAAGCTTTGAAATTCTAGGGTTTGAAGTGAATAGTGACCACCCTTGCGAAGAAAATGACGTCGATGGGTCAGGTCGATGACGGATTCGAGCCGACCCAGTGATAAACGGGTATAAACTTAAATGATACGACGTCATTTTAAGGCATACATTTAAAAAAAAAAAAGAATAAGTAGAACGCCGTTGTCATGTTGACACAATCATGATGTGTATGACCATTGGGTTACACGGATAGTAAATCAATTAATATACCAACCTAGGATAGGGATATCATATCCCTATTTTTTTACATCATATCTGCTGTTTGGCATAAGATTTCCTTGAAAAATAAAGGGCGCGTGAGACACCCAAGATTTGAACCCCTAACCTCACTTGAAATCCCCCAAGACTTAGCCACTAAGCTACAATCGAAGTTGTGCTCCGATATGCACCGAAAATATATATATATATATATATATATAAATACAAAGAAAAATGATATGGCCTATTGTGTTAAGAAAATAAAACCAGAACCCTATAGTTTCTGTACTTACATTTAGACCCCAAGACTTTATTTAAATTATGATAGGGCCCAAGTTATAAATAAATAATTTCAAAGATGTCCTCTTAAATTAGGAAAAAAGTTATTTTAAAATAGGAAATTCTAAAAATTGCACTAAGGCAACCATATTTTTAGTAAATTACAAAAATGCCCTTAAAAGGTCAAAATAACCTTTTTACCCCTAAACAAATACAAAAATGACCTCTACATCCCTAGAAATTATATTTAGCATAATTAATGCTACATATGATCAAATTAAGATCCGAAAAAAGCTGGATTTTTCAGCCCTCCGAACCCAATAATGGGGTCCATTTTAGCAAATGAATTTTCTAAATATATAAACAAAGATCAATAGGCACATCTAGTGCAACTTTATAGATATAGTTAAATAATCAAACGAATACCAAAAATTATAAAACTTCATACTTAAACTTTTATGACTATTCCAGAATTAATAGTAATACTTAATGAATGTTAATTACTTTGATAGGACCCACATAAACTATAAACGATAATGAATGGAAAAGAAAGACTAAAGGAAGAAAATAGATGACTGGGATTAAGGTCGAGGTAGTTAGTTAGAACCCCTTCATTATCAGGACACATATTGTCCTCAAGGGAAAGATGAAAAGAAGAGGACTTACCCAAGCATAGTCCAAAAATTAAGAAAGTATGGGTGACAACTTTCTAGAAGTAGAGTCACCCGACAATGAAAAATGTGACAGTGGCTACAAGGATGCCACAATGGAACCTAAGTAAGGACAGAATGCTAAGTACTATTTGAGTAATCCTGAACTTAGCATAACTTTACAGATATAGTTAAACAGTTAAACGAATATAAAAAAAATACAAAGCTTATACTTAAGCTTTTATGACTATTTCGAACTTAGTAGTGAAGTCCGTTTAGTCAAATAAGTCTTGAAAAGTATAGGTCCTTAAGAAATGCACCATCTAAGCAATACATAATGAATGTTAATCACTTCGATAGGACCCACATAAACTATGGATGACACTGAATGGAAAATAAGGACTAAATGAAAAAAATAAATGACTATGAAGAGGGTCGAACCCCTTCATCATCAGGACACCTATTGTCCTCAGGGGAAAAATAAAAAGAAGAGGACATACCCGAGCATAGTCCAAGAACCAAGAAAGCGTGGGTGACAACTTCCTAGAAGTAGAGTCACCCGACAATGAAGAATGTGACAGTAACTACAAGGAAGCAGTAATGGAACCCAAGTAAAGACAGAATGCTAAGTACTATACGAATAACCCTACACCTTGAAATGTAGACTTCCATTGTATATAGTATAATACAGGTTTACGATACTACATTTAGTGCCTTTACAGATTTATGATATTATATCAAATATTTTAACTACATGTCTTCATTAGCCTATCTTTAAATGATTTATATGAGACAGATAGCTTAGTGAAAGTTTTTACAAGCATGAAACTTTATGCCATACAATGTTCACCACAAATAATTGTGCCCAATTGGGGTGTTACGCTATAGTGATTATACAGTCATGTCGATTGGGGGGTTAAGCCTAGTTGTGTGAGCCAAGAGCTCTAGATTACACTTAGTCACCCAAGTCAATATACAAGACAAGTTAAATAAAAATGGCATGCATTGTTTCATCATACTACTTTCAGTTACAACATCATAACTATTATGATTTATCTGCAAAACTATATGAGTATAAATGCCAGTGACTTTTAATACAAATTCTCTTAACAGATGAAAGTTTATGAAAACCACAATAGTGAACTCAAGTTACTCACAAGCTTTTCATAAAGCTCACAAGTCCACAAATAATTGTGCCCGGTTAGGGTGTGCTATCATAGTCATGATACAGTCATGCCGGTTGGGGGGTTAAGCCTAGCTATATAAGCCAAGAGCTCTAGATTACACTTAGTCACCTAAGTCAATACACAAGACAAGTTAAAGAAAATTGGCATGCATTGTTTCATCATACTACTTTTAGTTACAACATCATAACTATTATGATTTATCTGCAAAACTATATGAGTATAAATGCCAATGACTTTTAATACAAATTCTCTTAACAAATGAAAGTTTATGAAAACCACAATAGTAAACTCGAGTTACTCATAAGCTTTTCATAAAGCTCACAGGTCCACAAATAATTGTGCCCGGTTGGGGTGTTATGCTATAGTCATGGTACAATCATGCCAGTTGGGGGGTTAAGTCAGGCTGTATAAGCCAAGAGCTCTAGATTACACTTAGTCACCCAAGTCAATATACAAGACAAGTTAAAGAAAATTGGCATGCATTGTTTCATCATACTACTTTCAGTTACAACATCATAACTATTATGATTTATCTGCAAAACTATAGGACTATAAATGCCAACGACTTTTAATACAAAGTTTCTTAATAGATGAAAGTTTATGAAAACCACAATAGTGAACTTGAGTTACTCATGAGATTTTCATAATGCTCATAGGTTTTTATCTTATATATTTCAGATGGAAGCTCATATAGCATAGCCTGAGGAGGAAGTTTAATTACTGCTCTTTTGAAGGATTGATAACTTTTGGCTAGAATAGTTTTTTTTTGGTAGAAAAAGCAAATAAGAAATTTCAAAGCTGTGATAGTTAGATATTATTATTTAATCCAGTATTTAGTATGCTTAGCCATGATTCAGATTCCGCTACTTAATAAGTATGAATGCATGGAATGCATGTACCAGTCAAGAGGCGTTCGGTTGGACACGACATTTATATACTATATAAGAGTTAGTATATTAGCGAAGTGCCTAACTGACCGGTCATTATCCCTAATCCACCTAGGGTGGGTTTGGTGGATGTGATAGTTAGGACCATGGGTCCTTGTTGTAATTAGTTAATCCATGTTAACAAAACTGATTTATGTGTAATTATAACTTAGTCTTAGGCATAGGTTCTCAAGCCCCATTTCTCTCACAAGAAGACTCATGCTTCATTGTCGCGCACATTTTTCGTCTTCTTGGTCTACGAGAGATATATCGAACTTTGTTTTGTAATTGAAACTTAGTCTTAGGCTTAGGTTCTCTCAAGCCCCATTTCTCTCACAAGAAGACTTATGCTTCATTACAGCGCACATCTTCCGTCTTCGTGGTCTATGAGAGGTATGTTGGACTTTGTTTTGATTCAAATCTCACACACTCACGTATCATGCATTGCATATTTAGTATTTTTCTCATATGTGTTCTTATGTGATGCATTGCATATTTAGTATTTTTCTCATGTGATGCACTGCATATTTAGTATTTTTCTCATGTGTGTGTTGTTCTTGGATTGTGAAAAATACTCCATGGGGCTTATTTGAAAAAACCTTGTTTTACACTCCTGAAGTTTCTATTGGTTTTTTTGAATGAATAGGCCCTTTTTTCATTTGAACAAGAAACAGAAATAGCTCGTTCGACATTCGTTCGATAGGCCAATTTGACCTATTCCCATGAGTTTTCTAGAAGGTGTTCATTCGATGATCATTTAATAAGATTGAAAGGCTTGTGCCCACAATTACCAGTAACCTCTTCAATCTCAACCATTTATTTGGTCATTCAAACAAAGGCCAGTTTGTCAAACGAAAGTGTAAAGACTCAAAAAATCATCAACGACAATTTAGAAAATTACCAATATATGCTAAGGACAAATTGGAGATAAATCAAATATGAGTCAAATAAATCATAAAATGAGTCAATAAGTCATCAATATGACACAATGAGACTAAAAAGAAATTTTGGTGATTTATTCAAAATTGGTGTAAGCCTCAGGGCTACATTGTAATATCCCGACCCGGGATACCGAGTCATATGGCACGCATTACGAGACAATGAAAAAGATGTGTAAAGGTTTTTACACTAAAGAGAAAAATTGATTAATTAAATAATTAATTAATTTAATTTATTAGAATATATTTAATTGTTAAAATTAAATTCAAATAAACACATATGCACACATTATGGTGTATTGTGTGTGTGTATATTATCAAGTGTATGTAAATATGTATATATATAAATAAACTTTGTACACAAGGAAGGATACATATATATAATATATATACATATGTGAACAGTGCAGTGTGTCTGTGTGTGTCGGCTAGTGTGTGTGTCTCCATGTGTGTGTGTGTGTGTTGTCTTATATATGTATATATTATATGTAAAATATCTCAAAAACATTAATGTAAAGCAAGCTTGGGAAGAACAAAATTTATGAGATGGGAGGTCTAGTGTAGGGCTACAAATCAGAATGAAGAGAGAGAGAACTGTAGAGAGAGAATGGAGGAGAGAGAAGGGTCGGTCACTTTCTCTTTAAAAAGCCAAGCATGCAAATCATGCTTTCTTCTTGCAAAAGAAACCAAAAGAAGAAGAACTAAGGAGAATAGAGGAGGAGTTGGAAGTAGAACAAGAGAGAAATCACTGTAAACAGGTAAAGTTTTCAATTTTTACATTTTTCTCTCTCTAAAAATTTGAGCATGATAGGGACTGTTTTAAGTTTGATATGCACGTATGATGTTTAATATATGTATATAAGTATGTCAAGCATGAAATGGAGTATTAAAAACCACCAAAAACACCAAACCCATGAAAACCGCCATTGATGGACCTTGCTTGAAGCAGGTCTGAAATCACATGATCAAAACCTTGTTTGGGTTATTGGAACCTCAACTAGACTCCAAGGGTATTCTAAAAACCTATACCCGCGACCATAAAGCTCAAGAAATGACCCTCAAATGTCTAGTTACAGGTTACGGGTTTACACCCCAACCCTTTTAAAACTCAGTTTAAATCAATATTTAAGAACGAGATATGAATCCCCATGAAGAGGGGATCATAACAAATGAAACCCCATGAATTTTGGTTAAGAAATAAGCATGAACCATAGGTTATACAGTTCGGGTTATCATGGCTTAAACCCAACGATTGAACCATATTCGAAGCTTTAAATTGATGCAAAAACATGTATTAAGATGTAGGGAAGAGATTGGAAAAGAAAGCAGAGAAAATGGGTGCTCAAAACACCACGAAATTCAAACTATAAAAATTTAGGGTTTGGTGTGAACAGTGTCGACCTCGTGAGGAAGACGACACTGTTCGGGTCGGGTTGGGTCGGATTCGGTTACGGGTCCGGGTCGAACCAGATCCAACGCTCCGGTTATGTAAACGGTGGCGTTTTGGTTTAAATGTTTTAAAACCCTAGGGCTGGCGTCATCATGACATCAGCATTATGTCAAGAACCGGCTAGACCGGTTGGGTTGTAACTGAACCGGACCGGTTCACTTAAAATTCAATTGCACCCTCTGGTTTTCTGTTTTATTTAAAACTAAATAAACCAAGACTTTTGGTTATTACGGATTGACCCCTGGGCTTTAGAAAAATTATACTGAGGCCCAACTGAGGGAAAATTTATGCATTTAGACCCCTGGAAAAATAATTAAATAATTAAATAATTAATTTAATTATTTAATAAATAAAGTAAAATTACTATTATACCCTTGGGTAATAAATAGAGCAAATGAAGTCCAAATTAAGCATATGAATAGTGTATCCTTACTATTTTGGATATTCTGAGACTAATGATAGGGTCCGTTTTACGAGACGGGGCCCGAAAAATAAAAACACGTAAGGGGTAAAATGACCAAAATACCCCTTGACCAAAATTTAACAAGTTATTAGTGTATTCTTACTATCTCGGACCTTCTGAGTCCAATGGTGAGGTCCACGACACAAGATGAGGTCCCGAACATAAAGACACGTAAGGGGGTAAAATGACCAAATTACCCTTGGTACCTCAAAAGTCAAATTAGAATCAGAGAAGGTCTAAACTGGCTTTCTTTGACATCCCGGACTCAAAAATGGAGTCCAAATTACGAAACGAAGTACGAAAAGATATGACACGTAAAACGATAAAATGACCATTTTGCCCTTTTACATATAACAGTCCGAATTAAATGTTAGGGAAGCCTAAACCGACTTTCTTGGACACTCCGGACTCAATGATAGAGTCTATTCGACCAAAAGAAATGTCTAAAATAAAAAGACATAAAATTTGATGAATAGCATCTGTCAGATGACTATAAATTAGGGTAATGCCAAAGTACTAATACTAAGGCACGTACGAGAAATGAAATACGAAAAGACACGACACGTAAACATGTCAAATAAATAACTTTAATTCAAAGTTAATGGAGCTCCCAGAAGAGTATAAATTGAAGTAAATTCAATTTCTAACACATTAAATTGTGTCATAGGTTAAGAATACGAGTTACGTTAAGTACATATGAATTTATGAAATCATTGTAGGATCTAATACGATTTAAGCATAAGTTAAGGAATATCGAGATGATATTACAATGAATGTGAAGTTGATGAGATATTTATGAATTGTTCTTAGGAACTACAAGGAAAGTGGGAAAGCGCATTATTAGCACTAACCCTAAAGAACCAAGGTGAGTAACCCTGTGTTTGAATTGGAGATTTAACTCCATGGATTTTAAAAGGTTTTAAGTTCAAAGATATGAAGTATTTGAAGTTTCAAATTCAGTATGTACATGATGCAGTTTTAAATTGTTCTATTTTATAACCCCATTGTGACATGCTCAGTGATTGGTTTCTGCAATAGTTTTTCCTTCAAATACTTTTCAGCATGTCTAGTTAAAATGCAATTATTGTTAAATATTCTGAATTTTCTTATTTCAAGTATACGAATGTTTACTACGAATTTATGAAAAGCATCTATGAGAAAAGTCAGATGATAAATATTTTATAAGATAATGGTGCATAAGCACACAGGCAGTATTTTGGGTTTCTTCGGATCTCATTGACCTGTCAAAAACCACATAGTCAGTATTTTGGGTTCTTATTGTAACTCATTGACCTGTCATGTGAAATGCCCGGTAGCAGTATCTAATCCCCCAGGCAAATGAGATATCTCCATTTATAAGTAAGATGGGAGTCCGGTTCGAAACGGATTCCACTAATGGAAGTGATAAGATGACAAATGGTTTAAAAATGGAAGCAGGTTTTTACTCTCATTTTCAATATGCATATGTTTGAGTTTTATATACTCTATTTAAGAAATACATGATATATTATATGTTTTAAAGTTCATATGTATAAGTGTAGCTTGAATACTTTAAATGTTTCAAAGCTACATGTTTTAAGGAATGCATATATTCTGTATTCAAAGTATACGAACAATTGGCGGTGACTATTTTACAAACTCTTATGTACTAAACCACTGCTAATTGAAAACCCCATGACGAATACTGGAATTGCTCACAAGCTTAGATTAGCTTACCCGGACTTTGTTCGGACCCCCCTTTCAGGTGATGCAGCAGACAGGGTCTTAAGGACGACGATGATGAGTCTAGCTGTTTTTGGAAGGATATGTTTAAGTAGATTCTTTTAAAGAACCTATAAACACTAGTAGTACGTTTTGTATTAATAGACAAAGTAAGAATATGTAATGAGCCCTTAGGGCAACCGAATATGTATTGTATTATTGTATGAAGTCTTTAAGTTTTCGTTATACTCTGAATGTGTAACCATGTATGCTATGTATGGAGCAGCAGTATCGGACGGATGTGCATAATTTAAAAATGAGAAAAGAAAAGAAAAAGTTTTTCACGCTTCTGCAAAACGTATGTTGCACATCTATTCGATACCGCTGCCTATGTGAGCCTTCGCCCAAGGGTCCCCGGACTTGAGGGTGGCGGTCGCAATGCGAGATCCGCACAAGATGGGTTTCGGGTCGTGACATACATAGTCATCTATAGGACATAGATAAATATGAAAATCCAAAGGAAGGAATTTTGAGAAATGAACTACATATTTGGAATTAGAGTATTGAAATTAGTTAGGGCGCCAATTTTGGTACAATTCTAAGATAGTTTTAATTCAGGCTTGTGTGCTCGCGCAATTGGCTAACTAGCCACGTGGTGCCTTGAAAAGCTTGAGAAGCTTCTCCAAAAAGCTAATGAAAACTTCTAAAAGGTGGACACATGTCAGCATGAGGGTGGTGCAAAGGTTTGATATGGTGTGTGAGGGTGTATAGTAAGGGGACACATTTGATGTTTGATGGGCCATTCGCTTTCTTATTTTTTCCCTTTCCCTCACATTTCTGATTTCTCTTTCCCTCTTCCTATCTCTATCAAACTCTCTTCCTCTCTACCCAAACACATGTAGAAGTATGTGAGGAGTTTTTGTATTGTGTGTATTATATATGTGCAGTCGAGAGAAAGTATGGGTGTGTGTGTTTTTGTGTGTGTGTGTGTGCACAGTAGGGTGAGAATGGATGTGTGATGAACACACTGGAAAACCCAAAACAGAAGAGAGAACTAGAAGAAGGAAAAAGAGGAAGAAGAAAAAGAAAAAAAGAAAAAAGAAATGGAAGGAAAATTAGGACAAGAACCAGAGGCTGGGTTCGACAACCATTGAAGCTCCAGACCGGAACTCTCTCTCCTCAATGGTTTCTCTCTCTAAATGGTTGCAAGAAAAGGTAGGGATTTTGAAACCTTTTGATTAAAATTCCAGCCTATTAAAATATGTATGGAGGTACATGTATGTTCCTGTGTGTTACTATGAATACATGCATACCCATATGTGTATATATATTATACGTAGTAGAGAGAGAAATCGAGATTGGTTTCTCAGCATTTTTTTGATTGGCTCTTAGGATTTATTTGAGACGGTTGGGTAAGAACCTAGACTTGTTTTGGAGGTGGTTCAAAGGGATGGGGAGGTCGGAACAAAGAGTTTTACAGTCGCCGAAATCTAGGTTCGAAATCGAAAGACCTCAACACATGGCATTTTGGAGTGATTCGAACCCAACCTTTGACTTAGATATGTTCTAAATGACAAAAGGAAATGAACCGAAATCAATGAAACCAAGAAAGCTCGCTAAGCACAAGGGACGGAGAAATTTTTATAGTCACCAAAAAAAGCGTGGTTCTAAGATTCAACCCCATCATGAACTCGTCCCTATCGTGAGTCCTTCGCTTTTTGCCCAGTAAGGAATAGACATTGTAGGGCCACTGCCAAAAACCCCTTAGACTAGAATATTCTTGCTAGTGGCCATTGACTATTTCTCTAAATAGGCAGAAGCTCAATCACTGACCCACATTACAGAGATAGAAGTAAAGAATTTCACTTGAAAAAATATTGTGTGCAGGTTCGGTATACCCTGCGTCACTATTTTAGACAATCAATTACCACTTCTCCTCTTTAAGGTATCCTCAAGCTAATAGGCAAGTCGAGGTTACCAACCGTACTATTCTTGATGCAATAAAGAGGAGGTTGGTAGAAGCCAAGGGAAGATGGGTCAAAGAGCTCCCCGGAGTGCTCTAGGCCTACCGAACTACTAAAAAAACCCCAACTACGAAAACACCATTTTCACTCGCCTATGGCACTAAGGATATCATTCCTATTGAAATCAGCATGCCAAACCCTTAAAACAGATTTCTTTGACCAAAAGGCCAATAACCAACATCTTGCAAAAAATCTCGACCTTCTAGAAGAAATATGTGAACGAGCTTGGATCAAGACTGAAGCCTACCAACAAAGAATGGCTAAATGTTTCAACCACGGGTTAAAACCCATTAATTTCCAACTCGGAGATCTCATTCTGAGAATGGTGTTTCCAAACACTAAAGATCCCACCATGGGAAAGTTCTCCCCTAACTGGGAAGGACCTTACAAAGTAACCAAGATCATCAAACCTACGACTTATTGGTTGGAAGATTCAACTGGTAAGCCTGTACCTAGACCTTGGAACATCGAACACTTATGCAAGTATTATCAATAATAAAGCTACTTTTGATTCACTTTAGAGTTTGTTATCAATGTACAGGCCCCTAAAAACCTTGTATCCACTACAAATGCTACAAGTTTGGTCCATTTTACCAATGCACAGATCTCTAAAAACCTTGTGTCCATCACAAGTGTTACAGGTCTAGTCCATTCAAATCAATGTACAGACCCCTAAAAACCTTGTATCTATTACATGTGTTACAAGTCTGGTCCATTTTACCAATGCATAGACCCTTAAAAACCTTGCATCCATCACAAGTGTTACAGGTCTAGTCCATTCAAATCAACGTACAGACCTCTAAAAACCTTGTATCTATTACATGTGTTACAAGTCTGGTCCATTTTACCAATGCACAGACCCTTAAAAACCTTGTGTCTATTATAAGTGTTACAGGTTTGGTCCATTTAAATCAATGTATAGACCCCTAAAAACCTTGTATCTATTACATGTGTTACAGGTCTAGTTCATTTTACCAATGCATAAACTTTAAAAACCTTGTGTCTATCACAAGTGTTACAAGTCTGGTCCATCTAAACCAATATACAAACCTTTAAAAACCTTGTGTCCATCACAGGTATTACAGGTCTGGTCCATCTGTTATGTAATAACCTCAAAAAAAATTTTATATATAAATTTTTTTTGGTTATTATATTTATTATTATTATTTGTTATTGTTATTATTAATATTATTATTATTATTATTAAAAATGTGAAATGAATGTAATGTGAATATTAAATGAATGGATGATGGGTGTTATGTATATATGGTATATGTATGTAAGGGATAATGTATGTACATGTATATGTGTATATGTATATGTATATATAACAGTGCATGTGTGCACTGTGTGTGTGCAACAGATCTGGTGTGTGTGTGGTGTCGTGTAAGTGTGTGTGTCTAGTGTGTGTGTGTGTAATGAGTGGTATATATATATAGGTATATATAGGGCAGCTTTGCATTTAATGCAAAGCTGCATTGGGGAAGCGCAAGGGTGGCTGAGCAGAGGGAAAAAGGTCAAACAAAGGGGCTGGTGGTGGGAGACGTGAAGGAGTTGATGTGTGAGTGTTATATCTTGGTCTCGGTTGGGAGAAGAGAAGGAAAAGAAAAACAGAGAGCAAGAGAGAGAGAGAGAGAGTTCTGGAAGGGAGAAGAGATTTTGGGAGCTTGATTCAAGCTTGGAACCAGAAGGTGGAGGAGGTGCACGGCTAGAGAGAGAAACCCAACAAAAACCGTAAGTGACCCAGTCCTGTTTTATTTTTTTTTAAAGCATGATAATTAATTTGATGTATAGGGTCTTAAAGAGCATGTTGTAAGGTTCATTTTGCAAAAAGAATGAAAGAAAACGATTAAGAAATGAGAGAGAAACATTGAGTTGCAGGTCACGTAGGATAATCGGTTGGGTGGAAATTATTGGTTTAAAACTTGGTTTTGGGAATGAGAAATTGTTCCTCCATAGTGCAGAAACACTTTAGGGTAAAAATGGAGATTAAAACGTGACCAAAAAGTCACGAAAATGAAAGAGTAGGGTTGGCTGGAGTGTCGACCGGAATCTTTGAACCCTATTTCGTGAAAATCTAGTAGCTTAGGTCCAAAACCAACCTTAGATATGGAATCTACGTGAAAAATCGAAGAGAACCACATTCAGAAACCATGAAAATCTCACCGAAAAAATGTCGCCGGCGCCGGAGAGGGCGCCGGAACCCTACTGGTGCATCGCCGAAAAAACGGGGAAGAAGGGGGGACGGTCGGGTCGGGTCCGGGTCCGATTCGGGTTCGGGTCAGGCTTGGGCGATCCGCCCCTGCCACGTGTCGCCCTGTGGTTTTAAATTAAAATGGGAATGGAGATGTTTGGTTACAGGTTTACGAAATTGAAATTTGAATTAAATTGGAAACAGGGATATCCTATCCCTGTTTTGGGATTGATACCTGTTTGGCCAACTGGATTGAGAATAGGAGAAATTGAAATTTACAAATTAAACCCTGAACTTTTGAAAATTAAACTTGACCCCAGAACTTTAGGGAAATTACAATCTGACCCCACCAGAATAAAATATTAATAAAATATTAATTAAATTAATTAATTAATTAGTTAATTTAATTAATTTAATTATTTAAATATTCTAAAATAACCCGGAGTCCAAATGGGACAAGTCATTAGTGTATTTTGACTATCTCGACCATTCTGAGACCAATAGTGAGATCTATTTTATGAAACGGGGTCCCAAAAAATAAAAGACCCGTAGTAACCTTTAAAATTACCAAAATGCCCCTAAATTGAAACACAGTCAAACGAACTCCAAATTAAGTAAACGAATAGTGAATCTTATTATCTCGAACACTCCGGACTCAACCGTGGAGTCTGATTTACGAGGAAAGGCCTCGGGAAATAGGAACCCGTGAAAGTGCAAAATGACCGTTTTACCCTTTTTAAACCGAACGTCTAAATTAATTTCTACAAAGGCCTAGACCTATTTTCTTCGACGTTTCGGATCCAATTGTAAAATTTATTTTAGCAAAATAGAAATTAATAAAATAAATACATAAAGTTTGATTAATGGCATCATTCAAGCAACAGACCGACTGAGTAACATTTTATGGTTTTAGGGACACCGAAAGGCAAGGAGAAGGTCGTCTAACTTCTACATTTCCATTGATAGCCACCACCTTGCGAGCACGGTTTACTAGGGTTGAACCAACCCGACAGGTATGGTGTTTTGCTAATGTTAGAAATAAAGTTAAGTTAGGAATATTTTGTGAATGACTAGAATGATTTATGTTTTTATTTGGAATGTGTTTACTTGATAATTTGAAGTTGGTTGTTCACATGTTTATGTGTTACTTGCGTTCTTTGAGAGTTTAGTAAAGTGAAGAAGATGAACTATGCTATATGAACATATGAGATATGCATACATATGGAACTGACTGATGATTTATGTGTTATTGTCCGAGCATGCTATATTATTGAAAACCATGTTCATTGAGATTACATTAGCATATTGGCATATGGTGAATCTTTGAGAACATGGCATGAGTTGAGCACGTGGTGCTATGCATTATGAGGGTGTAGATCCTGTGGTGAAAAATCCAAAATTGGCCATCGCATTGGTACTTCGATGCCATCGGGGAGTACCCGTAAATGAGACATGGGTGTGGCATAGAATTGTGCATGGGTGCGTCATGCATACCACTCATATATTACTGCGATGCTTTGAATGACATTTAGATATAAATGTACACTTTGCACATGCCACGCCTTAGCTTTATTTCTTGCATTAGCACTACATTATACCAGCAGTTGAGCTGACCCATTCGTGGGACCAACATTATAGATGAGGACGCCCTAGCTACATGAGTTTCAGTAATGCTTTATAGAGGAGAGTGCTTGGAGATGTTTGGCCCTTGGGGCATATTTTGCGATGTAAGGGTTTAAGCCCGAATGACCATACAAACGATGTATCCATGGGATGTACTTTATGCTATTTTATGTATTGATGGGAATTGATACATGTTTAGTGAATTTATTTACATTTGTCCTTTTATTTATTTTATTTTCTGTCTCGTCAGTCACGCCTCGGGTTTATAAAAATTCGGGGTGTGACATGTTAGCTATCTACCGCAAAAAACCACAAGGTTGAATCACTGCATTTTAATATTAATGATTGTCACTGACATTACCGATCTCAGTTTCACAAGTGCTGCTTAGTTTGGGTTACACCTCTGACTAGTTATAAAGACTATGTAAGGCAAAGAATACTCAAAAACAGACTCTGGATCCAAAAAGATAATTATATATATGATTGATGAAAGTACAAAAAGACCAGAAAAAGAAAAATTACAAAAATATTGAACTAATGATCTTCAGAATGAGGGGCTTCATGCTCGGGACCAGTAGCTTTTAGCAAAGGGGCCCTAGAAGGGGCTCATCACAACATCATTTATTGGGACCTCATCCACTCTAGAGATGTCAAGGTCGGGATAGAGATTTTGGATCTTCCTACTGAATGTTTTATATCCATGATCCGTAAACTCCTCGTCTAGTCTCTACACCTCTTCCGTCAGATCTTTCTCCGTCTCCTCTCTCGCCGCTTGCACGTTAGCAGCAAGTTTCGGGGCAGCAGAGGCTTCGGAGTCCTCATTTTTTTTCCTTAAAACCTCAAAATATGAGGTCAAGACATTCTTCTATAATTCTAGAATGGGAAGGGCAGTGAGGGACTCTTTCAATTTTTCTTCAAGGGAAAGAGATGCAGATCGGGTAGTCCCAAGTTGGAACTTGTTCCATCCAACTCGGCCTAAAGTTTGTCCACCCGTTCTGATTCTTTAGGGCAGTCCATAATGGCAGCCATGGCATGAGCCATCTGTGAAACAAGCAAATTAAAAAAGTTAGTAAGGACGAAAGGTTAGAAAAAATATATGAACAAATCGACTAAAGCACAGATCAGGACAATCTTACCCTCATATGGGAAACCAGGAGGTCCTTCACAATCTTCTGAGATTTCAGACCTTTAAAGTGACCAACAGCTGAGCTCTAAGCCTCCTTGTAGGCCCTTTTCATGACAGCCTCCCTCGTTTCAGCCATGGCCACCCCTAGAGGAACTACGCCTATCTTTTTTTTTCCTCGAGATTTAGGGCACGCTAGGAACGACACCCATCTTTCCTTTTGCTCAGGATTCAAGGCACGCTATTGGGCTGGAGGTGGATGAAGTTCATCTTGTATGATGGGCAGAGAGTCAACTCCTCAAAAACTGTACGTTCAAGAGAATTGGGCCCCCTAACCTCAATTTGTTTTCCTTAAAACCTCAAAATGAGGTCAAGGCATTCTTCTGTGACTCTAGAATGGTAAGGGTAGAGAGAGACTCTTTCAATTTTTCTTCGAGGTAAAGAGATGCGGATCGGGTAGTCCTAAGTTGGACCTTGTTTCATCTAACTCAGCCTAAATTTTATCCACCCGTTCTGATTCTTTAGGGCAGTCTATGATGGCAACCATGGCATAAGCCGTCTACGAAACAAGCAAATTAAACAAGTTAGTAAGGATGAAATGTTAGAAAAAATATATGAACAAATCGACGAAAGCATAGATCAGGACAATCTTAACCTCATATAGGAAACCATGATGTCCTTGGCAATCTTTTGAGGCTTCAAACATTTAAAGCGACCAGCATCTGAGCTCTAAGCCTCCTCATCGGTCCTCTTTATGACAGCCTCCTTTATTTCAGCCATAGCCGCCCCTGAAGGAACTACGGACATCTTTGTTTTTTCTTGGGATTCAAGGCTGGAGGTGGATGGAGTTCACCCCGTATGATGGCCAGAGAGCCAGCTCCTCAAAAACTGTTCGTTCAAGAGAATTGGGCCCCCCTAACCTCAATTTTCTTTCCTTAAAACCTCAAAATATGAGGTCAAGGCATTCTTCTGTGACTCTAGAATGGCGAAGACAATGAGGGACTTTTTCAATTTTTTCTTCAAGGGAAAGAGATGCAGATCAAGTAGTCCCAAGTTGAGTTTGTTTCATCCAACTCGGCCTGAAATTTGTCCACTCGTTCTGATTCTTTAGGGTAGTCCATGATGGCTATCATGGCATGAGCTTCCCATAAAACAAGCAAATTAAACAAGTTAGTAAGGACGAAATGTTGAAAAAATATATGAACAAATCAACTAAAGCACAGATCAGGAAAATCTTACCCTCATATGGGAAACCAGGAGGTCCTTGGCAATCTTTCGAGGCTTTAGACCTTTAAAGCGACTAACAGCTGATCTCCAATCCTTCTCGTAGGCCCTCTTTATGACAACCTCCTAGAGGAACTACACCCATCTTCCTTTTTCCTCGAGATTCAGGGCACGCTATTAGGGTTGGAGGTGGACGAATTTCACCCCGTATGATGGGCAGAGAGCCAGCTCCTCGAAAACTGTACGTTCAATAGAACTGGGCCCTCAACCTCAATTTTCTTTCCTTAAAACCTCAAAATATGAGGTCAAGGCATTCTTCTATAACTCTAGAATGGCGAGGGCAGTGAGGGACTCTTTCAATTTTTCTTCAAGGGAAAAAGATGCAGATCAGGTAGTCCCAAGTTAGAGCTTGTTTCATCCAACTCGATCTGAAGTTTGTCCACTTGTTCTGATTCTTCAGGGTAGTCCATGATGGCAGCCATGGCATGAGCTGCTTGCGAAACAAGTAAATTAAACAAGTTAGTAAGGATGAAAGATTAGCAAAAATATATGAACAAATCGACTAAAGCATATATCAGGACAATCTTACCCTAATATGGGAAAGTAGGAGGTTTATGGCAATCTTTCGAGACTTCAGACCTTTAAAACAACAGGCAACTGAGCTCCAAGCCTCCTCGTAGGCCCTCTTTATGGTAGCCTCCCTCGTTTCAGCCATGGCCACCCCTGGAGGAACTACACCCATCCTCCCTTTTTCTCGAGATTCAGGGCACGCTATTGGGGCTAGAGATGGATGAAGTTTACCCCGTATGATGGGCAGAGAGCCAGCTCCTCAAAAACTATACGTTCAAAAGAACTAGGCCCCCCAACCTCAATCCTCATTTTCTTTTGGGGAGGGGTATGTTCGATATGAGTGAATGTTCCCCCAACCTTCTTCAATCTTAGCGTTCATCCCCGTCAAAACTATCTTCCTCAAGATTTTTGACTTTTCTTTTATGGGTAGATGTCCCCCCAACCTTCTTCGATTTTAGCATCCATCTCGTCAAAACTATCTTCCTCAGGATTTTTGACTTTTCTTTTACAAGTCCTGCATCCATGAAGTTCTAAAGGGTAAGGATCTTATCGTGGGGACAATTTTGGGGGTGAAATTTTTTTTTGTATTTCTCTTGCAAGTCGGTGGTGAAAATCGACCTTTTCTAAGACTTCTTATCTGCGGCAAAAAAATTCTAACATTGTCAGTTAAATCAAAATAAAAGTATAATATTAAGCATAAACGTATGAGTTCAGTAAGCTCACCCTTGAAGTCGGTGTGCCGAGGAAAGAAGCTACTCCTGTTCTCAAAATCCTCGTATTCCCAGCCACCCTTAACAAAGAAATACCATTTCTTGAATGTTTTATTAAAAGTAGGTATACCAAGGTCATAGGCTTGAAACTTTTGTCGAAGGACATATAGAACGTCCCCTCTTACTTTAGGTATTTCATGTCCATATTTGCTCATAATAAAGGTTCAGATCTACCTCAACTCCATTCTGAGGTTGGTGTACGCTTTCCCCTTCATCCGTTAATCAACAAATTTTTCTACTGGTTCAAGATATGTCCTGCTGAATTAAACATTAATAGTTGAAGGCATTTGATGGCCTTTTTAGTTTTAGCACAGATCTCCCCTCTCTCAATATCTGATGGGCGATCGATCTATTGCCTTCGGTATCCTACATAACACATTATGAGGAAAGTCAAAATTGACTTTCAAGGTACATTACACATTATGAGGAAAGTCGAAATTGACTTTCAAGGTATCTAGGATACCCTCAATCATAGCACTCTTACCCTCTTCTTTCCTATGAGGTTTGCCTGATGTGCTAGCCTCCCTATTCCTAGGGTAGAGGTATGCTTCGATGAGAAGCACTCTAGAACTATCATCTAAACACCTTCTTCTCTCCTATGAGGTTTACTTGATATGCCGACCTCCTTATTCCTAGGTTCAAGGTGTGTTTCGATAAGAAACGCTCATGAACTATCATTTAAGACGTTCCTAGCCTCGTCACTCAATACAAGGCCTAATGTCTCCTCACTTCCTCTACAACCTCTCTTGCTTCCTCTCCCATGCTTGACTGAGCATTAGAAATAGCCATCCTCTCAAGAGTATAAACTCAAAATAAAAAAGAAAAAGAAAAGAAGAGCAAGAACAAAAAATAAAAATAGAAAAAGAAAGATAGAGAGGTATTTTTCATAACTGATCGGAAACTCGAAGGTTGATGGCTGGAATGATCTTCAGGTACACCAAAAATTGCCTTGAGGTCTTTTTTTTGCTCAGAATTGCACTTAGTGTTTGGGAGAGTTCGTGAAAAACTCTTCTTAAGGAGTTTATTCTATTTATAAGACCATTTGAGAAAGAATGACATTTATGGCTCCAAACCCCAATCGACAATTGGCTGATAATGGCCTCAGTTATCCAATCGACGACTGACGCAATGATGAGACATTAACTGTCCCATCAACAGCTATTTTATCAAAGTACGCAATGACACTTTTATGAAAGTACATGTGACTCTTCAGAAACCCTAACCTCAGCTCTGCACGGGTCCTACAGAATTGAGGCTCGAGGGAGGGGGAATAGATGATATACCATAATTTGACTACAACAATTCAGAGTTACGCAATGACACTTTTATGAAAGTACATGTGACTCTTCAGAAACCCTAACCTCAGCTTTGCACGGGTCCTACAAAACTGAGGCTCGGGGGGGGGGGGGGAATAGATGATATACCATAATTTGACTACAACAATTCAGAGTTACCAAGGCATGACACATGGCTCCAAAGAATTCTTAGACATAAAGATCTTAGGATAATTGGTTCGTTCGACCAAACAGATATCGATATTTCAGAGGTAAGGATTTTCGAACTAGTCACTACCTTCCTTAAGCTACCGACCTCAATATAAGGAAACAAAGTTCAATATGACAACTAATATCTTCAGGATATCTTTCAATTTATGTTAAATTCCTTTTTCGAATTACAATCTCTTTTTCGTTATTAACTTTCTCATCGAAGCAACTACCACCGGAGCCTTCCCGGTGATCCTCTGACTTCAAGTTCTTGACAGGTAGTTCAGGAGGAGAAGTCTTCAGACTAGAAAATAGCAACATCACTTGCGACAAGGATCATTTTGGATAAGCATTATTTCTATAGTTCACCCAAGCATCATTTTTCATTTCACTAATATAGATGAGGTTGTGGCTTGCCTGTAAACTTTGGCAACATTATTTTATAGAAAAAAATAATCATGATAACAGCTCACATCTTAGAGCCCACACTTCCAAACATGGGCAATGTGGTCCAACCATCTATGAAGAAACATCTTGTTGAGTATATTTCTCAATGAATGCATCAATGATACAAAATAGTTACTTCCATCTCACCCAAGGGATGAGACACTTTATATACCCGCTTTTTCAAAATCATTGGCTTCTACCATTGCATCCATTAAACTAAACCAAATGAATTTTGGAGGTCGTGTGAATTCTTCTAGATAAAAAAAAAAGGTGTCGCTATTTCAGAAAAGGCTCTTCTCTTAGGGAGACTAACAATGGGAGTTCAAAGTAAGATGAAAAAAAAGAAATGGATCATCTGTAGATTTATGGTCCCTTATCCAGCTGTGCTATGATTTTATTGCGATTATTGTTACTATTATTAAATATATTTATTCTAGTGTTAAAGTTAATATATGTTCAGGCTAAAAATCTTAAGCTGAATGCTTAAGTGTCACAATCCTAAAGTCAAAAATCTAAAGTTCTCAAGAACTGCAATGTCATGGCTTAGCTAATCGAAAAAGCCTATGCTAGGCGTTAGGTGTCACAGATCGGTACATCTAAACCAAAAATCCCATACTTGCGCTAAGTGCTCAAATGATTCAATATATTTATTCTGGTGTTAAAGTTAATATATGTTCAGGCTAAAAATATTAAGCTAAATGCTTAAGTGTCACAATCCTAAAGTCAAAAATCTAAAGTTCTCAAGAATGGCAATGTCATAGCTTAGCTGATCGAAAAAGCCTATGCTAGGTGTTAGGTGTCACGGATCGGTACATCTAAACTAAAAATCCCATGCTTGTGCGCTAAGAGCAACTCCAAGGGGGAGTTGCATCAGGGGTGGCAAACCCCTAACCGCCAGTAACTGCCGATATGCCACCCCAAATTCAAAATTTTCCTCTCCAACGGGGGTGGCATCTAGGGTTGCAAAATGGCAGCAAGGTTTGTGGGGTGCCAATTTTCCAAACTCTGGAGAGAGAAGATGAGGGGTGCCATTGAACTATTTTCAGATTCTACTGTTCCAACGTTGCAATTCAACGGCTATATTTCAACAAAAAATTCTATATAAATACAGAGATTTTGTGAGGGCAAAACTTACCAAAGGCCAGAAAATTATCGAAAAATTGCTTGCCGTCTCTGCCAGTAACTGCCGATATGGGAGGCAGGCTTGCGAAGGATGGAGTTTGCAGCGGACGGAGGCTCGCAGTGGCAAACGGAAGAAAAGGAGTCACAGAGAGAGAGGGAAAGGGGAAGGAGGCGCAGGAAGGGGAAGGGGAAGGAATGAAGCGTGGTGGGGAAGAACAGAGAAAAACCAGAAAGCCACCTATATATATACATATATATATAATTGATTTTAATTTAAAATAAATGTTTTTATTTTACTTATTAATTGTTATACTTTAAATTGAATTTTTAAATTAAATTAATATTTGTAATTTAAATTGAATGTTTTAATTTTAGTTTATTTATTTAGTTAATTTTTATAATTGAAGAATTTTTTTCTATTTTAGTTAATTGTTATTTAGAATTTAAATTAATTTTTTTAATTTAAATTGAATGTTTTAATTTTAGTTTATTTATTTATTTTTGTTAATTTAGGGTGAATTAATTTATTTAGTTAATTTTTATAATTGAAATTTTTTTTCTATTTTAGTTAATTTTTATTTAGAATTTAAATTAATTTTTTAATTAAATTAATTTTTGTAATTTAAATTGAATGTTTTAATTTTAGTTTATTTATTTATTTTTGTTAATTTAGGGTGAATTAACTTATTTAGTTAATTTTTATAATTGAAGAATTTTTTTCTATTTTAGTTAATTGTTATTTAGAATTTAAGTTGATTTTTTAATTAAATTAATTTGTGTAATTTAAATTGAATGTTTTAATTTTAGTTTATTTATTTATTTAGCTAATTTTTTGTAATTTAAAATTTGTTTTAATTAAGGGTGATTTTATTTATTTTTTAATTAAAATTTGAAATTTGAAATTTTGACTATAAAAAAATATCTGTTAAATTGCAATCGTTATGAAAATTATACCCATTCAAATATAACCGTTAAATTTAATTATATTTTTTTAATAAAAAATATTAAAATGGCACCCCATTTTAGCACCTATCATTGGAGCAAATTTATAATTCAGGGTGCCAAAATACTGTTCAAAGTTGTAAAAAAGTGATATGGCACCCCAAAATACAAACTCCCTTTGGAGTTGCTCTAAGTGCTCAAATGTCACAACCCTAATGCTAAAAAACAAATCCAAAATTTTTAGAAACTAAAATGCCATGGCTACTTTTGAATCAAAAATCTTGTGTTGCGCCAAGTGTCTCAGTTCAAAACATACCGACCTAAAAATCCAAAGTGCTGGGAGTCGCAAATCAGAACCAAACCAAAAATTTTGAACCTAAGGGTGAAGATGTCACAACCTAGATTGAATCATTACTAATCTAAAAATTTGAAGTCTTGGACTCAATGTTTTAGATTACCATTCTTGAACTAAAAATCTTGTGCTAAATGCCAAGTGTCACAACTTGAAACCATTCCAAGCTAAAAAAGAAACTTGAGAGTACAAACACGCAAATGTCATAGTTCAATGTGTTATCACTCATTCTGAGCTAAAATCCTTGCGACTTCACAGCTCTTTCGGCGGCTTCGTTTGGCATATCATATCTTATCAAAGCTTAAATCATCAGCTCTTTTGAGAGGTTAAGTTTAGCTATTTTGACTAGATCTGTATAGGTCTTCGGATGAGCTCAGTTCACCAGCTCTTTCGAAAGCTCAATTCATCTACTCATCCAAAAAGTGCTCAGTTCAGTTCTTGTGAAAAACGTAGATCAGCTGCTCCAAAAGAGCTTAGTTCAGCTCTTTCGAAGAGCATAGCTCTACCCAAGAGCTTAGTTCATCAGCTCTTTTAAAGAGCTCATTTCATCAGCTCTTCTAACGATCTTAGACAGACTCATCCAACAAAATCATTACAGCTCTTCTGAAGATCTAAATTCCTTAGCTTTTTTTAAAAGAGCTTAAATTCAGGTTTTCCAACGAGATCATTATAGCTCTTTCAAATAATTCATCAACTCTTTTAAAGAGCATAGATCAGCTCATCTGATGAGATCAATTCACTAACTCTTCTAAAATATTTTGGTGCAACTCTTCCGAACACAAGATTTTTTAGTCTAGATTGATATCACTACTTCTTGACCCTAACAAGTCAATGGACGAGGCTCAAGAAGTGGCAGGCGTGATGAGATAAAAAGATACCCCACCACTATGTATGCGACACGTGTACTCCCAATCTTATTTACCTATAGTGATTGACTAATTTAAAAAACAAGGAAGTTTAAGTAGAGATTGAATCTTATAACAATTGGGAGGATTATCAACTAATCTTTATCTTGCCAAGCAACTGTGGAATTATTTTACTCAAAAGGAAACTATTAAAACCAAGGACTCTCAATAGAAAGGGAACAGGTACGCTCAAATACCAAGAGTGATCTTTATTCACAAATTTATATATCATTCTTTCTTTAATGACTCGGTATCCCTTAAGCTTCTTTTTCTTTTGGCATATTAGGCTTGCTGAATCAGGTATATAGACAATTTCTTTTTGCATATTTGACACTCTAATTAGACAATTTCTTACTTTTAATTTGTTGTCAATGTTAATCAACCCAAAAATCAGTCGTAAAGGCGGCCCCTTAAAATGATTTTCTTAAAATGATTTTCTTAGTTTCTGATATACCACTATGTGACACACCAACCACTGCATGACACGTGTAACTGCAAGATCGGTTCATGACCCATAATAGAGCTCAGGCTCGGCCATATAACTTGTGTTCGGTCGCCCAGCTCGGGCTCGGCCACATAACTTGTGCTCGGTCGCTTAGTTCATGTTCGGCCTTATAATCTGTGCTCGGCCATTTAGTACATGCTCGGTCATACATCTCATCCTCGGTCAGTCAAGGGCATAACCTACATGGGCCGAGCTCATAGTATCAAAGCAAGACAGTTCTCCCATAAAGACTAACTTGTATAGATGCAAGCTTGCAATGCAACACATCAATGATCAGACCTAATCATCGCTTCAGTGAGCACCAAGCAGGAAATAAGGAAGCTATCTCCAACAAGGAAACTGCCACACTAAGTTACCATATTCAACAAGGTAACTGATATCTCCAGAGATCCAATCCCTATATTCATGGCTCCAAATCCTAATCAACTTAGGAGAGATATTGCCTATAAATTCAACCCTAAAGGTACGCTTTATTTTCATGCTCATTATTTTGGCTTTCATTACGAGTCTTTCAATTCAATTTATTGACTTAAGCATCGGAGCGGCTACCGCCGGAGCCAACCCGGTGGTCCTCTGATCTTCTGTTTCGAGTGTTTCGCAGGGAGCCGAGCTTGGATCTCACGTGGGCCAAAAAGTGCAGCATCAGTTTGGCGCCGTCTGTGGGAACGCTTGGGCCACGTGCCTCGTTCTCGTGCTCCACCAGTCCCGACTGGAGGGAGTAGCTGTTGTGCCACTTTGAGTCCCACATCGAATAGGAGTCGGATACTGGCGTCGCTTATAAGCCCCAGTCGTCCTCTTCCTTGCATCAGGCCTTTTCCGCCTAGGAAGAACAAAGCCGTGAGGGCTCTTAAGCCCAAAGCGGACAATATGGTGCACGCGGAGCCTACTATGTGACAGGACGAAAAAGTGCAGCATCAGTTTGGCGCCGTCTGTGGGAACGACAATCACCAAGTGCTCTACTCAATCTAAGCTCATCTTTCGTCTATCAGAGGGATCATGGCTCCCAACTTGCGACCCAGGAATAACACTCAAAACCCTCATCCTCAACCAACTGCCGGACGAGGAAGAGGGCCGAGTGAATAACCCTGTACAGGAAGAACTAATCGAAACTAGGCGGCAGAACCAGTTGCTACGGGAACAGCTTTTGACCATGACCAGGACCCTGGCAATGTTCACCCAGAATCATGAAACCAATCCTCAAAATCCACCCGTTGTCACAAACACTCAACAGCAGCAGCCTCCTGCGGCTGCCGGTATTCGTATAGACCCCCAGCCGTCGACGGCAGCCGGTCGAGGGGTTCCCGCCTTTGTCGTGGAGGTCCATTATCGAAGTACTACCCGACCCCCCATCCCTGGGGCCTCGGGAGTAAACTACGTTCCACAAGGATCACCTCCTCGAGTGGTTCCTGTACCACCAGTACCAGAGAATCAGAACGACCCCCCAGTAGCGGGCCAAGATCAGCCTACCCATATAGGCCCTGAGGTCGTGAGACCTGCCTCGCAGCAACCCGTTTTACCAAGGGGGTCAGTAAGAGCCGAAGAAGTTGCTGAATCAATAGACCGTATTGCCATCATAAGGGGTGCCCAGTATCCAGAGCAGGACGAGCTTGCCAGATTGCTCGGGAGGTCGGCCACCCCGTTCACCAATGCTATCATGGCCGAGGAAAGACCCAAGAAATTTATCGTCCCTAAATTCACCCCTTATGATGGGACTAGGGACCCGGGGGACCACCTCTCCCACTACCAGCACACCATGGCTTTGCACGGCACTTCTGATGCCTTCTTATGCAGAACGTTCGTGACCAGCCTCAATGGTACCGCCCTAAAGTGGTTCCACCACCTCCCGCCGAACTCAGTATCTGGCTTTTATGAGCTCGGCAGAAGGTTCTTGGACAGATTCATGACTAGCAGGAGGCTAAGAAAGGGTCCGGAATTCCTTCTGAACATAAAGCAAACAAGGGAAGAATCGCTCAGGGGGTATATAGCACGTTTCAACACCGAGCTCACCGAGGTAACAAACTGCAGCCCCGGTTTCCTAGTGGCTGCTCTAGCCGCTGGACTTGCTCAAGGAGGGTTTAGAGACTCCCTGACCAAAATTCCCCCTGCGGACATGGCGGCACTCATGGACCGTGCAAGGAAGTACATCAACCTGGAGGAGGCCAGGGACACCTCTAGAAAGGTCAAAAAGCAAGCTCAGAAAGACGATCACAAGAAAGATAGTCAAAAGAAGGACACCAGCTCGGCCAGGAAGAGAGTCAGGAGCCCAGAAAAAAGGGGGGCCCCCAGAACCTCCTTCAATTCTGGGCTAAGGGAATTCAACCACTTTACTCCTCTAAACGCCTCTCCGTACAACATATTGAAGCAAGTAAGATCTCGAGAAAATCTGAGATGGCCGGAGCCTTTGAAAGGAGACCCCAGCTATCGAGATCAGACCAAATATTGTGATTTTCACAAGGACCGAGGGCACACAACCAATACCTGCAAAGCTCTCAAGCATGAGATTGAGCAGCTAATAAGGAGAGGAAGGCTGCAGGAGTTCGTCAAGCGGGACGGAGGACAGAACCCCCGTGACGAACGACCCCAGCAGAGAAAAACCGACCAGAGGCAAGAACAGAAAGAAGGCAGGAACGAACCCCCACGACAGAACAATCAGGTGATCTATGTTCTACACGCAGATTCCCCTACAACAGGCACCTCTAAAAGGTCAAGGAAACGATATGCTCGGGAGGCCAGGTCTGCTCCCAACGTCATGCAGGTCGCTAACTTGGAGAAAAGGTTAAAGCCCTTGCCGGAAATCCAATTTACGGATCATGACCTTATGGGAGTTCATTGTCCTCACAGCGATGCCCTGGTTATCTCCCTTAAGATCG
The DNA here is from genome assembly GCA_008638375.1 of Nyssa sinensis. NCBI lineage: Eukaryota > Viridiplantae > Streptophyta > Magnoliopsida > Cornales > Nyssaceae > Nyssa > Nyssa sinensis. Next base: position 31,133,031 of record CM018034.1, read on the forward strand.
CCAACTTCGATATCCGGAGAGTTCTCGTCGACACTGGGTGTTCGACCAATGTACTGTTCTACGACCCTTTCAAGCATATGAAGCTCGACCCCAATGACATTAAGCCCACGGGCATAATCATGACGGGCTTCGATGGAAACACTAACACTCCACTAGAAAGGGTCGATCTGGCCACCACTGCGGGTGAAGGGGATGGACAGAAGACCACGATAGCCGAGCACATGGTCATAAAAGCCAAATCTCCCTACAACGTCATAATTGGGAGGCCCTGGCTACATGAGATGGGAGCGGTCACCTCAACTCTCCACCAATGCTTAAAATACGTTCACAATCAGACAGTCTACTCCATCAGAAGATGCCAACCGACCTCCCGAGAGTGCCATGCCCTTGCACTCAAAGCTAAGGTCCCCAAATAGCAATTACTGCACGCCCGTGTGTGCAAGGATGCAATCTACCCTTGCTGTCACGAGGCAGAAGACTGTCCCTCCAAAATTGAAGAACCATTGAGCCCCAGAGGTAGGGATAGCAGAGCCAAGCCTATAGGGGAGCCTATTAAAGTCCTGGTCAGCTCAGAGGATCAAGGACGTTACCTGCAGATAGGTCCCGACCTGACACATGCCGAGCAGGATGAGCTGGTCAAGTTTTTGAAGAAAAACCTCTCCGTATTCGCCTGGGAGACAAGCGACATGGAAGGGATAGATCCCGACCTGATTACGCACAGACTAATGGTGGATCCAGATCATCCACCAGTGAGACAAAAGAGAAGGCCTCTCGCTCCAGAACGGCATCAGGTCATCAACGACGAAGTTCAAAGGTTGCTCAACGCCAACATGATACGAGAGGTATTTTATCCTGATTGGTTGGCCAACACTGTTCTGGTCAAGAAGAAGAACGGTAAGTGGAGAGTCTGTGTTGACTACACAAATCTCAACAAAGCATGCCCGAAGGATAGCTTCCCTCTTCCACGAATAGATCAGTTAGTCGATGCAACTGCAGGGCACGAGCTCATGAGCTTCATGGATGCTTATTCTGGGTACAATCAAATACAGATGCATCCTTCCGATCAAGAGAAGACTTCATTCATCACCGAACGAGGTCTCTATTGCTACAGAGTGATGCCGTTCGGACTAAAGAATGCTGGAGCTACCTACCAACGTCTTGTTAATAAGATGTTCAGCTCTTTGATCGGCAGCACTATGGAAGTTTATATCGACGATATGCTGGTCAAGAGCCTAAGGAAGAGCAGTCATCTCCAACACCTAGCGCAAACCTTCGATATTCTCAGACAATATAAAATGAAGCTCAATCCCTCAAAGTGCACCTTTGGTGTAACAAAAGGGAAGTTCCTTGGGTACATAGTCTCTCAAAGAGGTATAGAAGCAGACCCGACTCAGATCGGGGCTCTGATCGGACTGAAATCCCCAAAGGCCCGGAAGGACATTCAAGCTCTGAACGGCCGGATAGCAGCTCTCAGCAGATTCATCTCCAAATCCACGGATCGGTGTCTACCCTTCTTCAAGGCTCTGAAAGGTAACAAATCTTTGCAATGGACTGACGAGTGTGAAAAATCCTTTCAGGAACTCAAAAGATACTTGGCTTCGCCCGAGCTCTTATCAAAACCGATCCAAGGAGAAAGGCTGCTTCTCTATCTCGCAGTCTCTGAGAACGCTGTCAGTTCGGTACTGGTCAGGCAAGACAGAAGCGTGCAGAGGCCCATCTTCTATTTCAGCAAGGCATTACTAGACACAGAAAAGAGGTACCCCGAAATTGAGAAGCTAGCCCTTGCTCTCATAGTATCTGCACGGAAGCTGAGACCTTACTTCCAAGCACATCCCATAGAAATTCCGACTGCCTACCCACTGAAAACAGTCCTAAGAAAACCAGAAGTATCAGGACGGTTGGTCAAGTGGTCAGTGGAACTGGGGGAGTTCGATTTGTCCTACATTCCACGAGTCTCAATTAAAGGGCAAGCCTTGGCAGACTTCGTCGCAGAATTCACTCCCGCACTACTAGGCAAAGCTCAAGTCTCAGACGATGTGGGGACTTGGAAGTTGTATGCTGATGGATCATCCACTGACCGAGGTGCCGGAGCAGGGCTAGTACTACACTCTCCTGATGGACTTACAACCGAAAGGGCAATTAGCTTGGGGTTCAGAGCCTCCAACAACGAAGCGGAATATGAGGCCCTTATCTTAGGAATGAAGCTAGCTCAGGAGTGCGAGGTACAGAACCTCAAGGTATTTTCTGACTCCCAACTGGTGGTTAGCCAGGTTCAAGGAGAATATGCCATCAAGGATGAAAGAATGCTCCGATATTCGGAACTAGTCAACTTGCTAAAACATTCCTTCCGAGCATTCTCAATCCAAAAAATAGAAAGAGGACAGAACAGCCGAGCCGATGCCTTAGCGAACATGGCATCTCACATGAAAACGGGGGTGGAGTCAACGATAAAGTTCTCTCACCAGCCAAGGCCTAGCACCGAGGAGATCCAGGTCGCCCAAGTCACAGAACAGCCTCAGAACTGGATGACTCCTATACTCCAGTACCTGGAAGAGGGACTCCTCCCAGAAGACAGAAATAAGGCAAAAAGAATCCGCATCGGAGCAGCTCGGTATCTTGTCCTTAACGGAAAGCTCTACCGAAGGTCTTACACTCAGCCATTGTTAAAATGCCTAGCACCTGAAGAGTCTCAATATGTCTTGGCAGAAATCCATGAAGGAATCTGTGGAAATCACAACGGGGGGAGAACCATAGCCCACCGAGCTCTAACCCAAGGCTACTACTGGCCTGGGATGCTGAAGGAAGCAAAGGAATATACTCGAAAGTGTGACAAATGCCAGAGGTTCGCCCCTTATCAGCATCAGCCGCAACATGAGCTCATCCCCATTACTAGCCCATGGCCCTTTGCGCAGTGGGGAATGGACATCATAGGACCATTGCCTAAAGCCAAACCGAACAGGAGATACCTATTGGTGGCTGTTGACTACTTCTCAAAATGGGCCGAAGCAGAACCACTGACTCGCATCACTAAAAAAGAGATAAAGAGTTTTACTTGGAAAAATATAGTCTGCAGGTTCGGCATACCTCATGTGATCGTCTCAGATAATGGCACACAGTTCACTGGGAAATTATTCAAGAAATTCTGCCAGGACCTAAACATCAAACAGCACTTTTCCTCCCCTGGTCATCCTCAGGCAAACGGGTAGGCCGAGGTCACCAACCGAACTATCCTAGACGCTCTCAAGAAAAGATTAGAGGAAGCTAAAGGGGGATGGGTCGAGGAACTCCCTGGGGCACTCTGGGCCTACCGGACAACCAAGAGAACTCCAACATCGGAAACTCCCTTCTCCCTAGCCTACGGAACTGAGGCAGTAATCCCTGTTGAGGTCGGCATGCCGACCTTAAGGGCTGAGGCTTTCAACGAAGAGACCAATGACCAACAACTAGCAGAAAATTTGGATTTGCTCGAAGAAAGAAGAGAGCAGGCCGTAATCAGAATGGAAGCATATCAGCGCAGGATGGTTAACCGCTCAAAAATTGGCCTCAAACCTACCAATTTCCAAGTTGGGGACCTCGTCCTAAGAAGGGTTTTCCAGAACACCAAGGACCCCACCATGGGGAAGTTATCACCGAACTGGGAAGGCCCCTACAGAATTATCAAAACAGTTAGACCGACCACTTATTGGTTGGAAAGCATGAATGGGAAACCTGTTCCCAGGCCTTGGAACATGGAACATTTACGAAAATATTATCAATAAAGTACTTTCTTTTTATTTCAACATCTTTCGTGAAACATCTCAAATGTACAGACTCAGGTCTGGTCCATCTCAATGTACAGACTCAGGTCTGGTCCATCTCAATGTACAGACTCAGGTCTGGTCCATCTCAATGCACAGACTCAGGTCTGGTCCATCTCAATGCACAGACTCAGGTCTGGTCCATCTCAATGTAAAGACTCAGGTCTGGTCCATCTCAATGCACAGACTCAGGTCTGGTCCATCTCAATGTACAGACTCAGGTCTGGTCCATCTCAATGTACAGACTCAGGTCTGGTCCATCTCAATGCACAGACTCAGGTCTGGTCCATCTCAATGCACAGACTCAGGTCTGGTCCATCTCAATGTACAGACTCAGGTCTGGTCCATCTCAATGTACAGACTCAGGTCTGGTCCATCTCAATGTACAGACTCAGGTCTGGTCCATCTCAATATACAGACTCAGGTCTGGTACACCTCAAATGCACAGACTCAGGTCTGGTCCATCTTAATGTACAGACGACAAGTCTGGTCCATCTTGGTAGATGAAGATGATGTTTCACTACAAACGCACAAAGGCACTATGACAGAAGTTATAAATAGGCAAGAATAATCTTTAAAGTACTCAGTCATACCGACCGTAGTCGGCAATCAAGCTCGGGCTTTGTTCAAAGAGATCAAAATAACTGCCCTACACCAGTTTTTACAATTATTGATTAGTGATCGGTTTGATCGATCATTATTTAAGTTATCTTTCTTAAAGAAAGTCCATGATTCGAAAGCCTCTCCAATATCAAGAATTCGGCACAAGTCCGCTATAACTACACATTGCTTCAGGATTACCATAAGTTAGTTCTGGAGACAACCATGATCGGTAAAGACAGTACTTCATAAACCGAGCAGGTTTACTTGTATCATACTACAAACATCAAAAACCGAAGTTCGGTTACACAACAAAGCGTTGACACATTTTTTAGAGCAGAACTCAAAAGCCGAACAACCAAAGAAAGATAGAGACAGAAACTGAAGAGAAGACATTTTCATTGATAATGCAAACTCGGTTACAAACATGATGAGACAAGATTAACAAAAATTTCCCTAAGCTAAAGGGCTTGCAGATCCGTCGTCCTGATCACCATCTTCATCCTCATCATCATCGTCAATCCCCGACAGATCAATATCCGGGTACTTGGCGAGAAGCTTGGACTTGAAGTTGTCATAACCGAGCTGCGCAATAGTGTCTCCCATCTTCTCCAACTCGGTCTTCAACCTGGCCTCGGTCTCAACCTTGGCCTCATCAACCTTCTGAACAATTGAAGACTGAAGAGCACTGTTCTCCTCCTTCAGTTTGGTCAGGTCCTGAAGAAGGGAGTCTCGTTCAGATCGCAAAGAATCCCTCTCAAGTTTTATAGAATCCCTTTCGGATTCCATAATTGAGAAGCAATTCCTCGCCTCCTTCAGCTCGTCCTCGGCTGTGGTGGCTTGAGATTGAGCCGTACCGAGCTGAAGCCGGGCTTCATCCAGCTCCTCCTCCAACCTCTCCACGGCCTGGAGATCCACCGTGGCCTCCATTAAAGCAGCCAAGCTATGGAGGGTCTGCAAAAATAAGAAGACATATCAGTAAAGAGGAAAAGGAAGAAGAGCACAAAAGCAGAAAGGTCGGTCGTTACCTTCAGATGGGCCCTCATGGCACCGGCCACAGTCTTCTCAGTACCCTTCCTGGTGCTGCAGGAAGGGATGTCAGTACAAGGGGCCTCAGCCCAGAAATCGTCGATGGCCTGATGGACGGCCTTGTATCCATCAGGCATTTCAGTACCCATCTTCGCCTTACCCCTCTGTTGAGATTTTTGGGCCGAAAAGGGGACAGGCCGAAGAACCGCCGTACCCCTCTGAGGGGCAGAAGAGGGTTCCCCGATCACCACCCCCTTTTGAGGGGCAGAGGAGGGCTCCCTGATCATAACTCCCTTCAGAGGAGGTCAGGAAGAGGGAGAAGCAGAGGAGACCGCCCCCTTCTTGGGAGGCACAGATGGGGAAGGGTCGGTCGTCCTCGTCTTCTTCGAAGAAGACGCAGTGGGAGGAGGCTGGCTAGCCACCCTCTTCTTCTTTGACGACCCCCATTTGCCAGCAAGAGATTTGAGGACGTCGTCAACAACACCCTTATCCTTGGGAGGCATTGTAGGGCCTGAATGAAGAATGGCTCGGTAATCCCTGTTTGGAGTCCGGAGGAGTCTCTTGTATTGGTCTTTCAAAACAGGGGTAAAGTGCGGCCTCTTCTTGACGCTCTTGGCTACACAAAAGAGTTTTGAACAAAGGTTAGTCAGATACACAAAGGACAGGCACAAAGCAAAATTACAGAAGAAAAGGGTGTCTCACCCATAAACCCCGTGCTCCGGGGGAACGTGGAGAACTGGTCCTCAGGGTCGGTCACCTCCCATTTTCCACCAACAAAAAAGAACCGATCCTTCCAAAATTTGTTAGAGGACGGCACGAAGGTCAAAGGCCGGAAGCCCTTGTCAAACGACATGTAGTAGAGGCCCTCCGCCTTCCTATACTTAAGATCCATTTTACTACGGATCAAGTCTAAAGAGACCTCAACACCATTCAGGCGACCTAAGGCCATAAACCCTAACAGATGCCTCCAACTGTTCAGAAGCAGATCGGCCGGGCAGAGATTGAACCAACATAAAAAATTCCTAAGCAGTCTAGGGAAAGGAAGGCGTAACCCCATCTCAAACCAAGCGGTGTAAACACAAATTTCCCCATCCTGAACTTCCCAAGGGTAGTCGAAGTCATCAGGAGCCCTAAGGGTGACATTTGGAGGAATCTCATACTTCTCCCTAATAACCTCCAACCAAGAGGATGTTACAGCACTCTCTACCTGAGAAGACCGACCCGAGACTTCACCCTCTCTATCCCTAGACTCCGAGAAGGCATCAACTATTCTAACTGAGGGACTAGAGTGAGTCTCCTCCGATCCAATCCCCGAGGAAGTGCTACCCCTAATTAGGGTTTGTGACAAGGAAGGAGCTTCCAGGAGGCTCCCCGACCCATTACCAACATCAGAAGATGCCGAAGAAGTCGACATTTCAAAATAACCAAAAGGAGAAGAAGAGAAAGTGAAAAGATGAACGAAAACACTAAAACCGAACCTGAATCAAAGTAAGAGACTTCGGATGGATGGGATTCTTCACAAGGTAGCTTGCTGGTTCGACAATGGCGGATGTATATCTCGCTTTGCAAAATAGAAGATGGTAAAAAGAGTCGTACAAGGCTCTTTCCCCCTTTTTTATATACATTCGGAGAATAATGGCTACCCAGGCGAACCGCCACGACAGTATCGCAACAATAATGATTTGAGAAACCCAAAAACCGGCTGCGCAATAAATGATGTACCAACGGACGTCTAGGAAAACGAGAAGACAGAACGCGTGACTTTTCGGGCACTCTTAAAACCTTAGTTATCCCCCGAGCTCCAACTAAGGCTTGGGGGGGGAGTAACTGATATACCACTATGTGACACACCAACCACTGCATGACACGTGTAACTGCAAGATCGGTTCATGACCCATAATAGAGCTCAGGCTCGGCCATATAACTTGTGTTCGGTCGCCCAGCTCGGGCTCGGCCACATAACTTGTGCTCGGTCGCTTAGTTCATGTTCGGCCTTATAATCTGTGCTCGGCCATTTAGTACATGCTCGGTCATACATCTCATCCTCGGTCAGTCAAGGGCATAACCTACATGGGCCGAGCTCATAGTATCAAAGCAAGACAGTTCTCCCATAAAGACTAACTTGTATAGATGCAAGCTTGCAATGCAACACATCAATGATCAGACCTAATCATCGCTTCAGTGAGCACCAAGCAGGAAATAAGGAAGCTATCTCCAACAAGGAAACTGCCACACTAAGTTACCATATTCAACAAGGTAACTGATATCTCCAGAGATCCAATCCCTATATTCATGGCTCCAAATCCTAATCAACTTAGGAGAGATATTGCCTATAAATTCAATCCTAAAGGTACGCTTTATTTTCATGCTCATTATTTTGGCTTTCATTACGAGTCTTTCAATTCAATTTATTGACTTAAGCATCAGAGCAGCTACCGCCGGAGCCAACCCGGTGGTCCTCTGATCTTCTGTTTCGAGTGTTTCGCAGGGAGCCGAGCTTGGATCTCACGTGGGCCAAAAAGTGCAGCATCAGTTTCAATTCGAGGATTTGAGTTTTTCTTTTTTCCCCTGAAATTTGTTTGTTTGTACATGTTCTAAAAAGTGTTTTGTCACACTATGTGAGGAACGCAAGTGTATATTTTTATAGAGGGATGTTGCGTTTAAATGGTGGAGATGATCATGTTCGTGATTGGATTTCCACGTCCTTCTTAGAGGAGAGAGAGAGAGAGAGAGATGGGGGGTCTGTAAGTGATGATTGATCAGTGAGTCAGTCCAACACGCATTTTTGGCAATTCACGTAAAGGTTATTGCATGCCTGTAAATTTGTGTAAATGTTATGTGTGTGTATATATATGTATGAACTTTTATTATATTGTATAATACGAATTAAAAGTTAATTGGGTCACGAACGAAGGAATCTTGTCTTAGAAAATGATTTAAACACGGGCGCTAAACTTGAGGAAAAAATGAACATAACCCCCAATGGTCCCATATACTATATATGCACTGCATGTCACCACCTGAATTCAATCTCCCATGAATGATTGAATGAAGTTTGTAACTACACGAGATTTTACTACAAGTAAATCAAATCAAACTTCAAGTTAGGGATATACAGCAAAATCAAAAGACTTACAGTTAGCTAGGGATTATAACATAGCACTGATCTTCTCAAACTAAACACAATTAGACACAATTAGACTTTTGGCTGGAGGAAAAAGAGCAACAGAACCTCTATCTGGACTTGAGAATTTCCTGTAAACTGCCTTGAGCTTACAATTTGCAGCATCTGAGTGAAAGCTAACCAAGAGTTTAGCACACTCCCTGTTACATGGCAAAGGAACACTCAATTAATTTATTACATAATAATACTCCAATCAAATATACTAATTTTATAACTATGTCGTTGAGTTGAGTTGAGTTGAGTTGAGGCCTATATATTACATTAACTGATCTTCAGAGTAGCCTGTTTGGTGCTTCAGAGTTTGGGTCCAAACTGGGCTCTTGTTGAGGGTACAACGTGCCGCATAAACAGCAGAAGCAGCAAGCATAGATGGGCAATTCATTATACTGGTGGAGTAGTCAGACCAAGTTCAGCAAGGAAAAACACTACACTCTCCATCTACATCATTAACAGTAAAAAAAAAAAAAAAACCAATTAATTTGATTACTACCTACTACTTTGTTGTAAGAAAAGGGCAATTTTGAAAATTATAGTAAGATTTATATACCTCCTCCTGATCAAATGGAACAGAAGCTTTTATATATCGAATCAGGAATACATATGGTGTAGGAACTGTTAAGTACCATTCCAGCTTTCCCAAAATTGCTTTCTCCATGGAAAGTACCTCTTCTCTAACATAAGCATTGGCTGATATGACAATAAAGTCTTTAACCTGCAAAGATGCCCCGCCCGACCTCAAAACAGACAGTGAGAGTGTGAGACTGACTCTCCATTGAGTGGATAAAAAGAACATATACATGTACCACCTACCTCTGGTGCCCATATCTCCTCATATTTGCAGGCAATGAGCATTGAGCTGATGCCCACCAACTGGAGTTGACTCCTTGGAACAGTCTTCATGGAAAGGTAACGATCCACTATATTTATGGTAAGGTAGAGGGTTTCAGGCATTAGTTCAAACTTTCTATGAACTTCTATTAACCAGTCTACAAGGATTGATCTCATTTTCGAATTAATGTCAGGCTGTGAACCCATGTACTCATCAACTCGGCTCTCATCCTGCATCACCTTTTGCATTTCAGTTAATCAATCAAACAGATAGAGATAGAAACATAGAGAGATTCAGTACCTACCTCTGTTAGCTTGTAGAACTTGTAGATATCCTCAACGTACTCCACAACTGCCAATTCATTATCAACATCTGCTGCATCAATGTCTACTAGTAATGGATCTTTTGGCTCGTTGGACAGTCCGCAAGCCGCCTGAGGTAGATTAAATTAGGTGCTGTTGACAAGAAAATAAAGAAACATGTTTCCCAGGGGATTGTAATTTAGGCTGAAAGAAAATAAAAATAGTATTCATAACAACCTTGCTTCGAGCAGTGAGGATCGCCGTAAGGGTCTTCACTGGCTTCCTTGAACTTGAAGACCCTACTCTCCCAACCTCTTTAGACTTGACTTCATCATCGTGGCTTGTGATCTCAGGCTTGGTCTTTTCAGATTCCTTCTTCTGAGCTGCTGCAGCCTTTCTTGCAGTGCCATCCTTCCCTATCACACCTCCATTGACAATTTCAACTAGTGACTTCTGAAAATTAGCATAAATCAATTAATTAATTTTGTGTGGGACTTCAATCATAAGATTTATTTGATGGGAGTCATGTATCTAGGATTCAATATGTGAAGGGGACTGTTACCTTTTTCTTCTCTGCTGCTGCTTGTGAATTAGCTAGTTGTGTACAGAAACTCCTGAGAGGCAAAAAATGATATTAGAGAGAGAGAGAGAGACCCCAGAGTCCAAGCAGAGTGAAAGACAGAGAGAAAACCTTGTGATGGCGCGAGAGATTTGAGTTTGGTTTTTTCCTTCAACAGCTGGAACAGACACAAGATTTCCAATATCTCTGAGAACTCGCCGGTTTCTTCCATCTGCTTGTCCATTTCTCTGCTTTTCTCCTCCTGGGAGGATTATATATAATTCAGTATGTAAGGAGATTCTTCTTCATATTATCCATCGTAATAAACATAATCAAACGCGTGGCGAGAATATATTGCAATGAACCAAAGTAAACCCAGAAGCCATTGATAGTCCAACAAACTATATCTAATCTTGACCGATACGGAAGCAATAGAAACCTTAAAAAAGGAGAAAATTCATATGAAAAAAATAAAAAGCTAATCAAGAGAACCCCTAAAGAACCAGAAGAGAAACAACCACTCTGATTGAATCGCTAATCAGATCAATTGACAAAAACCCAAAAAAGATGAAGAATAATTGGTACACAATCCCTTAACAGAACCCATCAAGTGATGATCAAAAGCTAAAGAAACCACAGAGAACCACAATGGAAAACTACAAGGTATACAAGCATATATACACACACATCACTGAACAAATTAATCAATAAAATCCAGACGGAATGATAGGAAATCAATTAGAGATCATCTTCAGTCTTATGGGTCTGTGAACTCCGCCAAGACTCGTCCAAAGACTATAATAAGTGAAAAGAATCAACCAAAGATGACATGTTAGCATCAGAAATAATATCGAAAATACCTCTGGGTTGGTGTGGAACAACAGCTTTCGAAGCCATCTCTGTCTCCTCCTCCTCCCCCTCTTCTTCTTCTTCTTCGTGGTTGTGGCTGAAAACACCACCAAGACTCGCCAACAGTGACGACAGAAAAAATTGGAGACGACTGTTACGTGTCTCCCCTTCTGGGTTTTGGGTCGCCACCTCTCCGAACCACACTGTTCTCAGCAACGCTCAATCAATCTCTCTCTCTCTCTCTCTCTCTCTCTCTCTCTCTCTCTCTCTTCTAGTCTACCTTCCTCAGCAAATTATTCTTCGTTGTTGTCTTCTTGCTGTTTTCTGCGTTTCTCTCAAGATTTTTTTAATCTCTGGAATGTGATAGAGAAGTTTTAGGTCATGAATAATGATTTCCCTTTTTTAAACTGCGAAGACGCCACTTTCTTTAACGGTCATATTCTTTGGTTCAAACGAGGACCGTTGGATATAATCAAACGGCTTGCAATTGGTTTCTAATTTGCATACTCGCTTTAGGATTTCGTAGTTTCTAGCCGATAGCGGTACCCTGAAATCTTGGAAAGTTACCGTTAATTATTTATGAAGTTTTAATTTTGGTGAGTTTCGCAAGGAGTAAATGGGCCTGAAATGTTTTGGGTTGACAGCTTTTGATTTTTGGTAAAAATATTCATTTTAAGAAGAAAAAAAAAACATCTTAAATTGATTCACTCAAAAAATTAACTTTTATAATAAAAATGATAATGTAAGAAAAAAAATTGAATAAGGATGCTAAGAATATAAAGAATAACACTAGAGAAAAATGACAAATTTTGGATGTCGAGTAATTTTAAAAATAATTTATTTTACTAAAAAATTATAGAAAATAGAGAAAAAATAATAAAATGTAGGAGGAAAATATTACATCAACTACTATGTGAAGAATAATATGCAAAACCATTCGAAAATATGAAAAATGGATGATTTTTTATCCCCGAAATATCATAAAAATTTAATTAGATGTTGAGAACAAAATTAAAAATAGTAAAAAGTAGCAAAAACTAGATAAAGAATAATAAAAAGTAGGAAAGAAATATTGCATCAATCAGTGTGTGAAGAATAATGTACAACACTATTGGAAAATAAAAAAATGGGTGCTTTTTGATCCTAAAATATCGTAAAAACTTAATTAAATCTTGATAATAAATATTAAAAATGGCAAAAATTAGAGGGAAAATAATAAAAAGTAGAAAAAAATATTACATCAACCGGTATGTGAAGATGTAAAACACCATTGAAAAATAAAGCAAATATGCTTTTAGATCCCGAAATGTCGTAAAAATGAATTAAATGTTGAGAATAAATATTAAGAATGGTAAAAGATATTAGAAAAAGAGGAAAAAGTAAGAAATAAAATGTTTCATTAATCGGGTATGGGTATGTGAAGAATATGCATAACATGACTCGAGAAATAAAATATAGGACTTGTTAGAGGTTAGAGTATTAACAAGAAGCATTTATTGTTAATAGTGGGGAAATATTTGGTTGTGAGGTATGATTGTAATGGTAGGATAAGCTCAAAAGAGATAGGATTTTTGGATGCCTGCAGTGGGGGGACACTAGTGAGTGCCTTGCAATGAAGGGAGGGGACCTATCATCCTCGTTAGTCGTCGGGTCTTTGTCATTACGTTATCTGTTAGAGGGTTTAGAGGGGAAGAGTTGTGGTTGGGGGACTTTAATCTAACCTCATTTACGCAATCCTGCTGCGTACTCGTCACCCCTTATATATGAAGAATCAAAAATTACCAATCTGGTACGAACCATAACCTTGTGCATAACATAAATGTGAGTACATTTTTCACCAAAAGCGGATACCATTGGACACAGAGGCCTTTTTGGGCAAGTCACAACAAAGAACGCACCGGGTGGAGGTGGGGGACATTGACGAACCCTTGGCACGAACCCAGGCCTCATTCTAGCATCAAAGGCATAACACTTGAGCCTTTATGAGTCTCTTGGTAGCACGCAAACACTCTCAAGAATCTCAATGATCTATGATTGAACCATTAGACAAGAAACATAGAGATATTGTAACTGAATATTGAGACCATCGATCCCCATGTTGCCCATCTAGGAGCATAAAGAGATTATTTATTAGCCTAAGTTATCTGTTGACACTAACATAGGTCTTGTTCTAGCATCAAGGCATAACACCGACTGCTTCTTGAGTCCCATAACAACACCTGAACACTCTTAAATATCTCAACTATCGATCCCTAAACCATTATAAAAATAACATAGAGATATTATTGAGCAAGAAATAGAGTATCAGAACCATAAAATGGCCACGTTGCCCATTTAAGAGCACAAAGAGATTATTGATTAGCCCAAGTTACCTGTTGACACTAATTCGGGCCCAATTCCAACATCAAGGCATTTATCGAGTATCACAGAAGCATCTCTACTAAGTCATAATTCATAGCCTCCAAGGATTGTGGAGCAAAGAGTTGGGGAGAAAGGTGAATCAAAGTGACATAGGGCTAAATCTTAATGAATCATGGCAGTAAGGCCACTCTGCCACTTACAATACCCTATTTTGTATTCAAGTCATCTACAAAGGATTCTACCCGTCGCTTGATAGGAATTGTACTTTAAGGCAACCAACAAGACTCATCTGTCACGATGGCTTCACCAACGATACATGCATTTGGGGGGCTAGAAGGCTCCTACTATTTAGTTAGTAACATAATTCTTTTATTTTTAAGTTTGCTTAAGATATTTTATGTAGTCGAATGAGAATTAGTGGTGATGTGAAAATTTGGTAGAGAGAAACTATATGAGGATAACACCTTATGCATATAATAAGATGAATGTCAAGGAAATACCTCATAAGCATGAGGTGGGCATTTCACACAAAGTGACAAACTCAAGCAGTGGCACTACAACAAAATGGACTATTAGCGACGCTCACGAGCGTCGCTAATAGTCCAAATGAGCGTCGCTAAAGGTCTTTAGCGACGCACATACGTGCGTCGCTAAGGCGTCACAAAAAGTGGCGTCGCTAATACTATTAGCGACGCACAAACTGTTGGCGTCGCTAAAAGTGAATATTAGCGACGCCCACGGAGCGTCGCTAATAATTGGATCCATGCGTCGCCAATACTACCCAAGAACGTTTTGAGCGTCGCAAAAAATCACTTTTAGCGACGCCCCCTGTGCGTCGCTAAAAGTGATTATTAGCGACGCTCAGTGCGTGCGTCGCCAATAATGACTTTTAGCGATGCACACGGGGCGTCGCTAAAAGTGATTTTTTTGCGATTTTAAATTAAATTCAGACTTTTAGCGACGCTATGGTGTGCGTCGCTAAAAGTGTTTTTTTTTTTTTTTTCTCCAACACTATCTGCTTTGTTTTAATATATTTTTCTTCATGTTTAAACCTGTATCAATCATCCATCCTGATATACAATAAAATCCAAGCATTCTGAAATGATCAATATTTTGAAACAGAAAAATACATTCATATATATATATATATATATATATTAAACTAATTATGTACAATTGTAAATGTACCATTCATCACTAAATAGAAAAAATTAAAAATTGTGTCCAAAATGTTACTACAGATGTCCATGAAAATAAAAAATAAAAATAACAAGTTTTGATGCAAAACATAAAGACAGCGTCGCGACAATAATCTCCGATCAATCTGAAATAAAGATCAAACGACATATATTAGAACAATTATTAAATATATATGAACATAGAATGTGAATAGTTTTTTGTTTTTTTGTTTTTTGCATGCATAAATAATAAGAACGACATAAAGTAGCATAAGTCTATTTTATCATTTGTGAGGTGTGTGAGGTGGTTTCGGTGCAGTTAGGCCGATATGCGGCATTTTGGTCTGTCAAAACCCCAAAATGGGTCTTTTTGAGGCTGAAACTTGCATAACTTTCAAACCGGGTATCGGAACCGAGTGTCGTAAGTTCGTGCAAGTCTATTTTATCATTTGTGAGGTGTGTGAGGTGGTTTCGGTGCAGTTAGGCCGATATGCGGCATTTTGGTCTGTCAAAACCCCAAAATGGGCCTTTTTGAGGCTGAAACTTGCATAAGTTTCAAACCGGGCATCGGAACCGAGTGTCGTAAGTTCGTGCAAGTCTATTTTATCATTTTTGAGGTGTGTGAGGTGGTTTCGGTGCAATTAGGCCGATATCCGGCATTTTGGTCTGTCAAAACCCCCAAATGGGCCTTTTTGAGGCTGAAACTTGCATAAGTTTCAAACCGGGCATCGGAACCGAGTGTCGGAAGTTCGTGCAAGTCTATTTTATCATTTGTGAGGTGTGTGAGGTGGTTTCGGTGCAGTTAGGCCGATATCCAGTATTTTGGTCTGTCAAAACCCCCAAATGGGCCTTTTTGAGGCTGAAACTTGCATAAGTTTCAAACCAGGCATCGGAACCGAGTGTCGTAAGTTCGTGCAAGTCTATTTTATCATTTTTGAGGTGTGTGAGGTGGTTTCAGGTGCAGTTAGGCCGATATCCGGCATTTTGGTCTGTCAAAACCCCAAAATGGGCATTTTTTAGGCTGAAACTTGCATAAGTTTCAAACCGGGCATCGGAACCGAGTTCCGTAAGTTCGTGCAAGTCTATTTTATCATTTTTGAGGTGTGTGAGGTGGTTTCAGTGCAATTAGGCCGATATCCGACATTTTGGTCTGTCAAAACCCCAAAATGGGCCTTTTTGAGGCTGAAACTTGCATAAGTTTCAAACCGGGCATCGGAACCGAGTGTCGGAAGTTCGTGCAAGTCTATTTTATCATTTGTGAGGTGTGTGAGGTGGTTTCGGTGAAATTAGGCCGATATCCGGCATTTTGGTCTATCAAAACCCCCAAATGGGCCTTTTTGAGGCTGAAACTTGCATAAGTTTCAAACCGGGCATCGGAACCGAGTGTCGGAAGTTAGTACAAGTCTATTTTATCATTTTTGAGGTGTGTGAGGTGGTTTCGGTGCAGTTAGGCCGATATCCGGTATTTTGGTCTGTCAAAACCCCCAAATGGGCCTTTTTGAGGCTGAAACTTGCATAAGTTTCAAACCGGGCATCGGAACCGAGTTCCGTAAGTTCGTGCAACTCTATTTTATCATTTGTGAGGTGTGTGAGGTGGTTTCGGTGCAGTTAGGCCGATATCCGGCATTTTGGTCTGTCAAAACCCCCAAATGGGCATTTTTTAGGCTGAAACTTGCATAAGTTTCAAACCGGGCATCGGAACCGAGTTCCGTAAGTTCGTGCAACTCTATTTTATCATTTGTGAGGTGTGTGAGGTGGTTTCGGTGTAGTTAGGCCGATATCCGGCATTTTGGTCTGTCAAAACCCCCAAATGGGCCTTTTTGAGGCTGAAACTTGCATAAGTTTCAAACCGGGCATCGGAACCGAGTGTCGTAAGTTCGTGCAAGTCTATTTTATCATTTGTGAGGTGTGTGAGGTGGTTTCGGTGCAATTAGGCCGATATCCGGCATTTTGGTCTGTCAAAACCCCCAAATGGGCCTTTTTGAGGCTGAAACTTGCATAAGTTTCAAACCGGGCATCGGAACCGAGTGTCGGAAGTTCGTGCAAGTCTATTTTATCATTTTTGAGGTGTGTGAGGTGGTTTCGGTGCAGTTAGGCCGATATCCGGCATTTTGGTCTGTCAAAACCCCCAAATGGGCCTTTTTGAGGCTGAAACTTGCATAAGTTTCAAACCAGGGCATCGGAACCGAGTTCCGTAAGTTCGTGCAACTCTATTTTATCATTTGTGAGGTGTGTGAGGTGGTTTCGGTGCAGTTAGGCCGATATCCGGCATTTTGGTCTGTCAAAACCCCCAAATGGGCATTTTTTAGGCTGAAACTTGCATAAGTTTCAAACCGGGCATCGGAACCGAGTTCCGTAAGTTCGTGCAACTCTATTTTATCATTTGTGAGGTGTGTGAGGTGGTTTCGGTGTAGTTAGGCCGATATCCGGCATTTTGGTCTGTCAAAACCCCCAAATGGGCCTTTTTGAGGCTGAAACTTGCGTAAGTTTCAAACCGGGCATCGGAACCGAGTGTCGTAAGTTCGTGCAAGTCTATTTTATCATTTGTGAGGTGTGTGAGTTGGTTTCGGTGCAATTAGGCCGATATCCGGCATTTTGGTCTGTCAAAACCCCCAAATGGGCCTTTTTGAGGCTGAAACTTGCATAAGTTTCAAACCGGGCATCGGAACCGAGTTCCGTAAGTTCGTGCAAGTCTATTTTATCATTTTTGAGGTATGTGATGTGACTTCGGTGCATTTTCTATAAATAATAAATCCACAAAAGTATATAATTTTAAAAACTTACCAAGGTTGTGAAGAGTCACGCTGTTGGCTTATCATCGTTTGCAAAAGAGTCTGTATCTCGGCATATCGCTCCTCGAGGCTATCTAGTCTCTGGCGCAGCATTACATTCTCTTGTTGAACTGCCGCCGTAGCTGAGTGTGCCCTAGCATCACTCTCAAAGGACGATGTCGTCGGCGCCATCCCAGTCCCTAAGCCACGCACATAGCCACGCCTCTTGCCCAGAACAGTCTCCCGTATCTGGTCAGTCGGTCGGCGGATCCTGACCCTCTAGGTGTCGGCTGATCACGCAGCCGGACCATCTCCTCCTATAAAAACATAAATACATGTTACTACTTTTATAACTTTAGATTAATATTAAATTAGTAATACTGTAGCAAGTTACATAAAAACTTACATAAAGCCGCTGTGCTTCAGGCCCAGCCCAACCCTTATTGGGGTTGTAGTGCGTCCTGTGCCACAAATCAATGGGGCTGGGTGGTGCACCGGTGTCCTGGTCTCGCTGGAGCAAATAAATAGTAGCTTATGAAGAGTGATTTCATGAATAGATTATACAATAAGAACTTGATATAACTTACCATATCATGCCTATACTGTACAAAAGAACGTGATCCACCACAGTGGGTCACCTTCTGCTTGCTTCTACTCTCGCTATTCTTCCTACTTAGTTCCTACACTTGGCCAAAAGAAAGAAGGTTAGTATAAATGATACTGATTTAAACCAGACAACAAAAGTAATTTGAACAATTTTTACCTGGAATGTATCACTTGCGAACCGGTCGCACAGTAACATCCAATCCTCCACCGTCACCCCCCTGTAGGGTCTGTCACGGGGCTCTCTACCGGCTGCCGCCTCCGCCTCGTAGTGCATGTGCAGACGGTGTCGATAGTCCCTGAAACGGACTCCCAGGTAACGATCCACAGCCCTCGCTACGTGAGGTAGGTGGAGATCGACGTCAAACTTCTCCTGTAAAGCATGTCATTGTCAAAACATTATGGCATTAGAAATGTTAAAATTTAGTTCAACACAATAATAAAAGACATACCAGGATCTGCGCATGAATAGCGTGTAGATCCTCCTGAGTGACCTGACTCCAGTCAGTAATATGGAGTGGGGCGCGTAGTCGGGAAATGATGCCGACCTCTGTAATGAACTGCTGTGCCCACCCACCAACGGGCTTCAGCAAGCCCTCAGGTATCTCAATCCGGAGTCGCGCACCCCCTGCTGCCTCCATCTGTGTCTGCAAACTCTGATTCTTCGACCTACCACGCCCTCGTCTAGCACTGGTGGTGGCCGAAGCTTTAGAAACAATAAAATAGAAACAATTAGTACCATATTTATATAAGCATTAATACAAAATGGAACTATCCATACCATCAATGTCAGGATCAGTCGATCCTCCAGTGGAAGGGGAAGGGGTCGATGGGTCCACCGGGGCTGCGCGTCTACGTGATCCTGGTCCAACCATATCTAAAACAAAAGTTTAAAAGTAAATTCCATTACATCATAAAAATTAAAATCCATTACAGCATAAAATTGAATATCCATTACACTTGATCTTACCACATGTAACACCTATTACAATTACTCATCTGAGTTTGTATCATCATCTGAACTTGAATTTTCTTCAGTCTCGGTACAATACTCTAACAATGTATCATCATCAAAATCACTTTCCTCGTCATCATCATCATTAATGAACGTTGCATCCCTCGGATCTAATTGTGTGGTATTGGTGACGTCGGAAGCTACGACATGAATTGGTTCTACATCAGTTCTATTCAACCGATACGAACTAACATCTTCCTGATCATGCCGCACAACACCATCGTGTGCAGTTTGAGAGACTTCTTGTAGTGCCTCCTCAATCCTCTCCAACTCTTCATCTCCCTCGCCAACTTCTAGGACATCATAAACATTTCTAGTTTTTATTTTTTGGACAACATACCAATCACCTCTTATTTTTGTGTCCTTCAAATAGAAAACTTGTTTTGCAACTGATGCCAAAACATACGGATCATCTTTAAATGCCGTACGTGACGTATTAACACTTATGAAGTGCTTATCAATCTGCATTCCAGTCTTCTTATTAGTTACATCCCACCAATCACATTTAAAAATATATACAGAATGACCGTAACAATAATGCAACTGTATGATGTCTTTTAAAACACCATAGTACTCTACAGTTTGTCCTCCGTCACCATCTCCTTCAACAAGGACCCCGCTATTCTGTGTTCGTCGGATGACCTCACGTTCCCTCGTGTGAAATCGAACACCATCAACAATTAAACCGGTGTAGCGGGATATTCTTTGATCAGGACCACATGCCAAGGAATATAATTGATCGTACGCCTCAGGAGATTGTTGGTGGCGTAATAGTTTCATCTATTAATTCAGTACAAGTACAAAATTATCACTATACAAATGCATTAACTAATACAATTACAATTAATTGAAACATATTCTTACGTGATCTCCGAACCACTTTGGAAACAAATTTTTCTGTCTTTGCTCCAGATCAGAACTTGATACATGTTCTCTCTGAAGCTCGAGCGTATGCTCACTGCATAAGATGAAATATGTTATATGTAACTTACATTTGTCTATTAACGTAGTATTGCAATGATTTCGATAAACTTACTTAAAATATGGCAATGTCTCCTCGCAGTTGTTGAGCACGGTGTAGTGGGCTCTTTCCAAGTCTTGAGGATGACACCATTCATATATACGGGCACCTATTGGCCGCACAGTCTGATTAAACACCGCAAGGCCAGTTCGTTGTTGCCCTGGACATGTATCAGCATTTCGCTCTTGACGATTAAACCTTGTCTCAATATCTTCAAGATGCATAGAGCAGAAGGTGAGACATTCAGCATCAATGTAAGCCTCAGCAATTGACCCTTCCGGTCGTGCTCTGTTACGCACATATTGCTTCAATGTGTGCAAATATCTGTTTTGATAATTAAATGAGTTATAGATTAAAATAGTTAGGATGGATAGATAACACAATTGACAAAAGTAAATGTACCTTTCTATTGGATACATCCAACGGTATTGGACAGGTCCGCCAATTTTTGCCTCATGAGGCAAATGCACCGCTAAGTGGACCATGATATCGAAGAAAGCTGGAGGGAAAATCTGTTCCAACTTGCAGAGGATCACGACAACATCCCTTTCGAGCTTGTCAAGTACTTGCACATTCAACGTCTTCGCACATAATTCTCTAAAGAAGCAACCCAACTCAGTTATTGTAGTCGAAATGTGATCGGTGAGATACCCACGTAGTGCAACCGGAAGAAGTCGTTGTAAAAGGACATGGCAGTCATGGCTCTTCAATCCGGATATTTTCCCATCTATAACATTTACACACCGAGATATATTCGATGCGTATCCATCTGGGAACTTCACCGATTTAAACCACTCGCAAATCCTCATTCTCTCTGCGGATGATAACGTATACTGTGCAGGAGGCACGATATATTTATCACCACTACGTATTAAGTGCAGCTCTTTCCTTATTCCCAGCTCCTGCAAGTCCAACCGGGCTTTAACACTATCTTTTGTCTTCCCTTCAATGTTCATTACAGTTCCCAGCACATTATCACATATGTTTTTCTCGATGTGCATCACATCCAAATTGTGCTTCAACTTAATAGTCTCCCAGTACGACAAATCAAAAAATATGCTCTTCTTCGTCCAATTTAAGTCCACATCAGTACGCTTCCTCTTCTTACTACCCGGTATCTTCCCAAACCTCACTGGTTGGATGACTGCCAATTGCGCTAACACGTCTTTGCCAGACAACAATGGAGGTGGCAATCTGCGCTCAATTTGTCCATCAAATAGATGCTTCTGCCGATTTCGCCAGCCATGCGATGGCGGTAGAAAACGACGATGGGCCATGTAACATATTTTCCTCCCATTTGACAAATGTAGGGAACATGCATCCTTATTGCAAACTGGACATGCCAGATACCCCTTAGTGCTCCATCCAGACAAGTTCCCGTATGCTGGAAAGTCATTTATGGTCCAAAGTAACGCGGCATGCAATTGAAATGTCTCATTCTTAGAGACGTCGTATGCCTCCACTCCCACCTCCCACAATTCCTTCAACTCGTCCACTAAAGGACGCAAGTACACATCAATTTCATTACCAGGAGACTTCGGCCCTGGAATAAGCAACGACATGTAGATAAATGGTTCTTTCATGCATTTCCACGGTGGCAAGTTATACGGCACAAGCAACACCGGCCACATGCTGTAGGCATTACTCATGTCACCGTACGGGTTGAAACCGTCGCTAGCCAACCCAAGTCGTACATTACGCGGCTCATTTGCAAACCATTCGTGATTTGTATCAAACTCAGCCCAAGCTTGTGAATCTGCCGGATGCCTACATACATTTTCCTCAGCAACACGCTTCTCCTTATGCCACCGCATATCTTCTGCCGTCTTCTGAGACATGTACAACCTTTGTAGCCTCGGTTTTAAGGGAAAATATCTAAGCACCTTGTGCGGAATTGTCTTCTTTTTTCCTTCATTCAGCTTGTACCTAGGTTCGTGGCACACCGTACACTCCTTCAATTGTTCAGTCTCCTTCCAAAATAACATGCAATCGTTTTTGCAAGCATGTATGGGAATATACCCGAGGCCCAAATCTCTTAATATTCTTTTCGCCTCGTAATATGAGTTCGGAAGGGTCTCCCCAGTAGGAAGCACTGCTTTAATCAATTCAATGGCCATAGTAACTGATTTGTTACTCCAACGGTTGATGGTCTTAAGATGAAGGAGTTTCACGAGAAAGTCCAGTTTGGAAAACTTATCACAACCCGGGTATAACGGCTGCCTTGCTTCCCTCAACAACGACTCAAACGCGGTCGATGGTCCCGTGTCACTCTTGTGACTACTCGCCCCAGTTGTAGCCCCCTGCAAGTCTGCCAGCATTTGTGGCAATCCTTCGTAACCAACCCCAACATTATCACCAAAATCAACATCGTCGTCTTCTTCTTCATCATCAAATACCACTCGTACGTCACGGCGTTCCCCGTGAAATTCCCAACACGTATACCGCTTGTCCATCCCGTGTTCGAGTAGGTGCTCTTTGACCTCATCTATGTGCATATAATCCCTATTATTGCACCTCCTACATGGACATCTTATCCTATTTCTCCCATCTGCAGATGCACGAGCAAACTCAATAAAATCTTTGATCCCCTTCACATACCCTGGCAAATGCCTGCCCCTCAAGTCCATCCAACTCTTATCCATTTTTGTCTACCTAATACAAGTCAAAAATGATAATCGTTATAAATATGAAACATGAATCCTATCACCTCCAACTTCTCTCTAAAGGGTAAGGTGGTCCTATCCCATTCGTGAATGCACAATCTACATTGCAATAAGCAGCAATCAAATGCTTGATTCCACTCCGACAAAATTTCGGCAGCATCTCCCCAGGGTTCTCCAAGTATACGAGATAGACGTTAACACGCCTAAATATATACCCAGAGAACAATAGGAGACCGTGCTGAAATTTTATTATAGTGAAATATTCAAGCATATGCGCTATTGATTGCAATGCAGATTTATGCATTCCCGAACTGTCCTCTCTGGACAATTCAAGAATCGATTTTCATACACACAAGCCCAATCGCGAATAAATTTCGCGACAAGATTCACATGTGATGAAAATGACTCCCGAACGGGGCTAGGCTTACATGAATGCAATTAAAAAATTCATTAGTATAAGTGCAAACTCTGATTGTCAGACAGAGTTTTGCTTTAAAAAACATTAACAATAGCATTCAAAATGCCAATACAAAACATATTGAATTTCGTTGATAACAAGTAAAAGCACCTAGCTTTCAATTTTTATCTATTAATTAAGGTCATTCATCAAGAATTACTTACTTCGCACCTGACAACAACAACTTAACCAACAAAAGCAAATCAATTGCTACCTAAAACCAAACCACTAACTGAGTTAATAGCTCAGGTGTATCTAGTTGATATCTCAATCAATAGGACTCAAGAACTCTTATTACTTGGCAGCTAAAACAAAATAAAAATAAAAATTAATGGATTAGACACAATCAACTAGTAAATAGCTAGATGTACTTACCAATAGACACTTGGAACACTGAAAGCACAGTTTCATAATCAAACTAGCTAATGGTCCAACAGTTTAAATAAAGATTACATATATATGCAATACGTAAACTCATGTGGACATGTAGCCTCCAACTAAACTACTGGGACTAATGGTCCGAAAATCATTGAATATAAACTTGTATAGCTTATATTTGGCCTTATGAGAAATATGTAAAATTTTCTAACCTGCACCAAATGATTCATGATTGATAATGTTGTTATATTTTTTACAAAACAATGTCTTCGTAACAATGGCTTTTGCTATGTCCTAGACCCAGTATGAAGAGTAGTTAAGAAACTTGGCGTTATGATTTCTTTTGCTGTTATAGAAAAAATGTAAGCGTAAACAGCTGTCCTTTTAAAACTTATTATTAATAAGATCAAATTATTTGCACTTAATCGATTATTATGACTTGTGAGTAATTACAAGCATATCAGAATAAATAAAATTTAGCTCTAAATTAAGTAATAGAATTTTGTTCTACTCTAGATACTTATATTAATTATAATATGTTCCGTATACAATATACATATATTCTTTAATTTTTTTTTTTAGTTAAAATTAAATAATTACATGATATTAGTGCAATTATATATCTATATATATATATATGTCATATTAAGGATGTGATAATATATGAATAGGAGAGGCTAGAATCGAAGCCAAGTACTATCCCATGAAATTTAACCGGTGCAACTAAAAAAAATAAAAAAATCAGAAAACACACTTCCTATTTAATGGAGCTATTGTAATAGACATGCTATTTAATGGGCTTCCTCTTGTCGATATTTTTAAGGTAAATTATACTTATTTTTATTAAATTTTTTAATAATTACATATATTATCTCTCTAATTTTTAAAATTATATTATACTTTTTGTCAAAGTTGTTGAACTAATGGAAAAAACAAAATAAGTAAATTGATTGAATATTTACTTTCTTTCCCAATATAATATTTTGACTTTCTTTCTCATCTTAATATTCTCTCTCTAACAAATAGCAATCTCACTGTATTGGGATTACACATACATACATACATACATACAGAGACGCACAAACACATACACATTTAATTTTATTTTTGGGAGAATCTTTTACTAAATGGTAGTGAGTTTTTTAGTTTATTTAATCCGACGTAGATAATTTTAATTTATTTATCAACTTTATCTAATTTTTTAAATCGCATATTTAATATGTGGTTTTAAACTAATAACGATTTTGGATGACTTGTACAAATTAACAAAAATTTGAGATAATTTCAAAAATTTTATTAATTTAAATATATAATTTTGTTAAAAAATTATTTTTAGAATTATATTTTAAAAATTAAAATGAAAATTTACATATATTAAATTAAATCAAACTCAAATAAGTTGAGTTTGGTAAAAAAATTCTAATTAGAGGATTCATGGAGCATTGAAAACAGGCCATTAACTGAAAAAGGGGTCACTCTAAATTATTTTGACAGAACCGATTAATGGTAAACCCACCAATCATCTTAATTTAGGCCAGTGCTGTCACCTAATGAAATCAATGCCTAAGTCGGAACATAAAGGCTTGCATGGGATGTAAAATAGTAGTTTAATGATTATTAGTATAACACAGTAAGTTGAAATCATATACTGATTAGACACTTGAAATAATTAGAATAAATTATATCATTTGTTATCATTAGTTAATTTATAATTAGGACTAAATTTATTTAATTAAATAGCATTACTGAAAATAATTTCTAATGTTATTCTATCTTCCAACTCACATCATATATGATATTTTAATTAGTAGATAATTTAAAATTAAAAATAAAATGATCAAGATTAATAAAAACTAAATATTTATACCATTTAATAATTAAAATATCTTATTTTATATATGTTCGAGTTATAATAATACTATCCTACTCAAAAAAATAAAAAAAAAAATACCATTTTTCACATAGTTAGAACATTATAGCCCATGCCAAGTTGTGGGTACAGTCTCGAACTAAGCAGCATTGAAAAACTAAGATTCAAGAATACAATGTTACAAAAATTATAAAATACAACATCTCATCTCATCAATATACACCGGAAAGGGGATATGCATACAGTCTCCACCCAAATCTCTATCCAGGCATGAAATTTTCACCCAGAAACATGCCTAACACAGAAATTGCTATAAAAATCACCCACTAATCAATTATTCCCTGTGGCAGTGGGAAAAATATTATACCCCCAACAAACATGGTTCAATACTTGATTATAATTTGCAATTTGATCATTGCAGCCATATATACCTCAGTTTTCAAACCTATGGATTTTTTGTTTATTATTTTTCTTATTTTCTCGTCATACGTTTATAAAAAAAATTATGAAGTTAGTTTTTAGAGCATAATTGTGGTTTTTTTTAATGAGTATCTCTTGGTTGAATTACTTTAAAATAAATGATAGCCATTCTAAAGAAGTTCAATAGTTTTTTTTTTAATCAGTAAATAAGTTCAATAGCATTTGTAAATAGTATACATCACTCTAATTTGAAGGGAAACAAACTCTAGCAACTCCATGACAAAGCCATATCAAAACAACAACAAGACCACTTCCGGTAAGAAAGAGCCAAACAATAGACTTGAACAGATAAATTATTATGACCTATTAAAACATGGCTGAATTGGTAGAAAAAAAAAATAAATGTAATAGTTTTTTGATTTTCAAAACAATGTTATTGTTGTATGAAAAATGAGTCAAAGGATTATTTTTCTAGCTTGCAAAATCAATCGTTAGAAAACACTTATATACCAATATTATGGCTCCATTAATCATTTCAATAAAATCATAGAAATTGAAATGTTGTAGGTTTTATGTATATTTCTTCAAAATATTAAAATCATAGAAATTGTCACATTGCGTGACTGATTGATACAATAATAATTTATCGTGTTATGAGCTCTTGGCTAAAAACAAAAGGGTTATATTAATTTCCCCCTTAGTGCTCTCAATGTCTTCATGTCACACTTGACATCTTCAACATTACACCACTAAATTCCCGTCCCATTTCTTGGTGGTCAGTGACAGTACCATGACGAATCAATGGACAATCCCAATTTTTATTTTTATTTTTTGAGAGTTATTATAAGATATTTATTTTGGAAAGAATTTCTACACAATTATACAAAATTTAATATTAAAATAAAATATTCACATATTTTCAAGGTTGATATTTTTTATTCTTGCAAAAAATAGATATTGTATGTTATAAATCTAATGGTTGGATTGGACCTTTTTGCAGTGCTTGTCATGCACGTCAAATATCAGTACATATTATAAATTAGTGTTAGATTCACGAACTTACATTTTTATTAATTAAGTATTAAAAATATTAATTTAAATGTGATCCTGATGAGACAACTGTAAATCTTTGATTAACTTAATTTTTTTTTTAACTCAATAAGATTTAGATAACTTTTTTACATGCAATGATAAAATGTCGATAGATAAGTTTTAATTTTATCAAAGGTTTGAAATTGGTTATTTTCATACTCGGAGAGTAACCTTCACTAACTTATATCTGTTACTTATGTGTGTGTGTGTGTGTGTATATATATATATATATTATTATAAATATATGAAGGTTTCATGGTTACCTACTTAATTTCTTATGTTTATTATTTTGTAAAAGAAATGGTTTAGTGAACATTATTTTTTCACTATATAGGGATTAGAGAAGGAGTTCCCTACTCCATTATAAAAGTAATACCTCGATGGATACATTAGTATGTGATATATGGAATATATGATAAATTATTTTTTTTAATTTTTTTTTATTAATTCAAAAAAATATATGAATTTTACTAATCTAATATTTGAAACATTTTGATATTATTTGTGTATTATTATACACAAATGACATTTGTAAAACACATATTAATAATGTTGTAATGTTTTAAACATTCTGTGTGAAATTAACATTCTCAAAAAATATTGTATGGTATGAAGCATTCACCCTCATCAACGGCACAAATTGTTATATATATGTAATTTTTTTTTAAATGCGAATATTATAATTGGCTCAAGTATAAAATCAATAAAGCAATGATTTTAAAAATAATTATTAATTGATCTCAAGAGTCAGATTTATAATCATGTCTGTAACAATATACGGTTTAATTACAAAAATATATATATATATATATATATTTTATGTCTTTATATGTTGATCTAAATTGAAAATATAAGACTAATAAAAGTTTAATTACCAAAAAAAAATTGTATTTTATATACATATGATCAAATCCAATCTAATCAGATAACAAACAAATTCATATTTAAATTAAAAATAGAATCTAATTCAATAATTTTTTTTAACAGACAAGATTAAAATTATTCAGAGATTCCATGTCTTTACACTCATAAATAGAACCATCAGGTCTTAATATATTTTCTAATAATATTGTATTATTTATCTTATGTTTTATTTTAAAAATTATATTATATTAACCTGAGTGTTATTCCGGTGATACATGTACTTACTTTTCACACAATTTTATATCTAAAAATAAAAAAATAAATTGTGTGTCTGCATCCAAAAAGTTTCCTTTCCCCTCACCCATTATCAAGATTTTTACTTTCAATTTTAGAGAAGCCAAATACACAGAATAAATAATAGAAGAAGGTAACAATCCGAAATTGTCAAATAAGGTTAACAATCCGAAATCCAAAAAAAAAAATTTAGACAAGCCAAAGACACCGAATAAACATGCTAGAAGATTAACAACAGTGTTCAGATTTTAACATATTAAACAAACAAGCATGCATTCAGATATAAGGTTATAAAGATAATCATCCACTGGTACCCAAAAAAATAATAAAAGAAGGTAACAATCCGAAATCGTGAAACCAAATAAGGGAATCTAAATCCAAAGACAAGGCATACCTACTTGAGAGACAGCACAATTTTGATGTTTTCCCCCTTGTCAATCGATGTGTCCGATGCAAGAGATAGCCTCCAATGGATCAAAAGCAAAGAGACCGAGAGAGAGAGATAGTCGTCGATCAAAAACACAGAGCAAGAATGAGAGAGAGAGAGAGAGAGAGAGAAAACAGGGGGCGGCGCGAAGTTTTATAAGACTTATTAGCGACGCCCACGTGAGTGTTGCTAATAAGTCAACGTCCGTCGCTAATGCCCCAACGAAACGACATCGTTCCTCTTTCACCACTATTCGCGACGCTCGAATGAACGTCGCTAAAAGGTTTTGATTATTAGCGACGCACATAGGCGTCGCTAATACTTGAATGTGCGTCGCCAATAGGTTGCCGCCAACTTTTTTTGCGCGGGAACCAATTTTGTTGCCTTTTTTAGCGACGCACGCTTTGTGCGTCGCAAAAGGGCCCTTTTAGCGACGCTTTATGGGCGTCGCAAATACCGTGCGTCGCAAATACTCCAATTTTTTGTAGTGTGGTGGCAGCTCTAGATTGAATATGGCGATGAAGGAAGCAATAAAGGCTCCATCTGTCACATCCCAAAACCATTCTATGCAAATTAGGGATAATAATCGGCTAGTTAGACACCTCGCCAATATGCTAACTCTTTTTAGCATATTGATGACATGTTTAATCAAAAGTCTCTTTACATAACCAAGTAAATTTCATTTAGTCATATAAAAACTTGCAGCAGAAATCTGAGTCTAAAAAAAATTTTGTTTGAATGCAGTCACACTCGGTAGAGCATAAGTAACGCTACATTAGAGTTACAATAATATAAACCCAACATTACATTAAACATAAGTGTCTGCACTATTACATCATTCACCTTTGTGCTTACTCCAAGCTATCACGATAATCTGGTATTTTCCACCTCAAGTTGACACTTCCATAGCTGGGATACTAATCCTCTTCTAGCTATAGTCTCTATTCACCATAGCTCATTATCATTTACATTTGTAGCTTCTTAGTCCTTCCTGAAAATACATAGGATGAAACATGTGAGCTTTATAAAAAACTCGTGAGTAACACAAGTTCCCTATTGTGGGATTCAGGAAAGACCCCATTTTAAAACCTTTTGTGACTTTGCATAAGCTTTCATATACTTTCATAACATTTAGAAACATTTATGACTTCGTAATGTTCATGGCTTTCATAAACATTCTTGGCTTTCATGGATAGAAGTTAAAAGAGTAGCATTAAAAGCTACTATCATTCTTAAAATGTACTCGTATAACTAATTACAAAGCATTTGAGAAAATGAATATTCTTTTGCCAGATAGTTTTGCAAGGTAAAACATAATAAGCATAAAGCTATAGTTAAAAACTAAGTAATAAAACAATGTATATGCCAATTTTTCTTCCTTTAATCTTGTATTGTATAATCACCTGAGTGGCTATTTAATCTTGTCTTGCATAGTCACCTGGGCAACTAAGTGTAATCTAGAGCTCTGGGCCTACACAGCCTGGCTTAACCCCCTAATCGGGCATGACTATTCGTCATGAACTAAAACATTGTAAGGCATATAGTTTAATACTAAATCATGCTTGCAAAACTTTTCCTTAAGCTGTCCATATCATATAAATCATTTGAAGATATGCTAATAAGCATTTATAAAGATGCTACTTAAAAACATGCAATTCAAATATCAATCATTGTATTCTAAAAACTGTCATGTAGTTAAAACATTTAATATAACATCATAAAACTGTAAAGGTACTGCATGTAGTATTGTAAAACTATAAAAACTGTATTTAATGGACAATCTCCATTTCAAGGTTCAAGGTTAGTCACCTGTGATCCAGAGTCCACAGTTACTTGCTTACTCAGCTCGCCTTGACATGCTTCTTATCTCTATTTCTTTGTTGGTGATCCTAAAGCATGGATCAGAATACATCGGTCCTATATCAGTATAGATACTCGGCTTAATCTTTGCTTACTTAATGTATTTAGTCACTTCTGGACTTAGTCTTACTATTTAGGATTCCCTTATGGTCTTTAATTAGGGCTCCTAACACTTCTTAGTTCGTCATGTGGCTTACTTTAACCTCTAGGGGCATTTTGGTCGTTTTCCCATTATGTGTCTTGTATTGTTTAGTACTTCATTTATCTTATCGGACTTCATCTTTGAGTCTAGATTGTCTTTTAATCATAAGACAGAACCCTCGTTTACTTTCTAAGTTCATATGATTGTTTAGTTAAGCTCTAGGGGTTATTTTGTAATTTTAGCTTTTATATATCTTGCTTTCGGTAAACGAAGCTCATTTCCGGACTCGGAGGCCCTATATATATTGGTATGGTTTCCTCTTTATGTCTTATACTCTTTTGGTAGCTTAATTAAGTCTTAGTGACGTGTTTGTCATTTTTCAATTTGTTTCGGTATTCTACTTTTCCTAAACAAATATCATCGTTAGGTCCAGAATGTCTAATATACTAAATTTAGCTTCTTCCAGATCTAAATTACCCTTCCTGTAGTTTACTTTGGCTCTAAGGAAATTTTAATAAATTTTCACCTTCATGCAGGACCATGTTCGGGTACCCAGATGCTCAATTAGACTTTACCATTAGGTTCAGAGCGTCCAACAATATTAATTTTGGGCCCTTTCTAATTTTTCGTAATCAGTCTGGTAGCTCGTGTATCATTAAGGGTAGTTTGAGAACTACACATTTCTATGTGTCTGTATTTTTGGTATCTCATTTGATGAAACAAACTTCACCGTTAAGTTCGGAACGTCGAAAAACTTTAGGGTAAATACCCTCATAGTCATTGGTGTTCATTTGATAGTCAAACTAATACAATAAGACACATTTGGAATTAGTTCAGTTTGTCCGTTTACATATTTCGGGATCTCATTTCCCAGATTGAACTCCGACATTGGGTTTGGAATTCTCAAAAACATTGGGTTAGACTCTTCTTGCATTTTAATTAACCTTTGATACATTGTATTTAGGCCTAGGGGTAAAATGGTAATTTTACCTAATTAATTAAGGGCTTAAAATAATTATTAATTATTTTTCCTAGGCCTTAATATAATCCTTCCAAAAATCTAGGGTCAAAATGAAAGTTTGGAAAGTTTTGGTTCGGCCAATTAAGGCTGAATTGTTGGTTTAGTTAATCTATAAGTGAACCGGTCCAATTTCCTTAAGAACCAACTAGTTCAGTCTTGTTTCAAGTGAACCAGTTCAAGGCCCCTTACAACCAATCGGTCTGGTCCGATTCATAGCATCATCATGACATCATTATCCACTTAACCAAATGGCATCATTCCATTAAAGTTTACTATCTGTTTGTTCAGTCGGATCACGACCCGATCCCGAACGCCCAACCCAACAACTCGTTGACGGGTCAAAGAAAAGCTCGCCAGTGCCGATCGCCTTCTCCGACAACGGTGATTGCCGGCGATCATTTTTTGGTGTCGACTCCAACTGATTCTGGATCGTCTTTACTTAAGGATTTCAATTCCAAGGTTATTTTCTAGTTTATGTTAGGTTATGGACGTTGAATGGCCGGTTACAACTATGACTCCGGTGAGAGTCGTTTTTCCGGTGAGGAATTTCCTCTCCTATTTTGTGATGTTTTACACGTTATCTCTATCCCATTTTTCTTCCATTTGATTCCTGTAACCTCAGGGAACATTTTCCTATCCATGAAACTAAGAAAAACAAGCCCAATCACCCATTCAAATTATCTTTCCTTCAAACTATATGTGGTTATTTCTTGGCAGTTTTTGGACCATTTTCATTGGTTCGAGTTGCTGTGATTTTTATTTTTAATGCTCTTTCGAGCCATAATTCTAGTTTTAAGTTTAGTTCATTGTAGGTTCAAAACCTAGATTCACTAGTTCGGCCCCTAGGATTTTCTCATGTTTTCTTAACTTGTTTCTTAGTGTGTTCTACTCATAAATATTATTTAATACATAATAAACTCATTAATAGCCTAGAAATAGTAGCCTTCTCAACGAAAATCCTAAAGAGAGAACTTTTGAAGTTTTTGAGCTTACCTCTTCAATGGCAGCTCTCTCTCTACCTTAGCATTCCATTCCCGAGCTCCCAATCTTTTCATCACCTTTCCTTGGTTCTGTTTGGTGCAGCACATCCACATGTGCGCACATGTACATATATACATATAAATCTTATTTTCTCTCTCTCTCTCTCTCTCTCTCTCTCTCTCTCTCTCTCTTTCTCTCCCCCCCTTGGTGGCTGACTTGTACTTAGTGTAGCTTTGGAGTGGAGTGTGAGTTTATGCAAGGTCAACTCTCCCTTTTTCTTCCTTTTTTCCCTCCTCTTTTTCTCCCAACAAGTTACTTTATTACTTTTTCATTTTACTTTTCTTTTGTATATATATGCTTATATACACACACCAACACACCTTCATGTGTGTGATCAGATTTTTTCCATCATGTGCAAGTCACATGTTGGTCAAAAATAATTTTTAGTCATTTTTCTTTATTCATTTTTCATCTTTCTCATTTTTCTCTATATATGTGCACACACATATTTACACCTATCCACACACTTGATGTGTGTATTAGGGTCTCTTGTATTATGTATAGGTCACATAATACTTAAAATAATTTTTTATATTTTTATTTTATTTTTCTTTGCATTTTATACATTTTATGCATTTATTTGGCATTTTCTCTATTTTTTAGTAATTAATAAATAATTATTATTAGTTATTAAATTGATGATGTGTCACCATTTTAGGTTGGTGATGCTTGGATCACTGGCCAATTGGCTTTAGTTGACCTTGGTTAGGTCAACTTGACTCATCACCAGTCAACTGCTACTAGACCCGATCTGATTCTTGATACTACAGTAGAATACACTAGTAAGCTCTTATTTTGGTTCTAATGACATGGTATTTGTTTAACTCCTAATTTCGTTGGAAGTAGGTGTTACACCATCTATACTAACATGAAGGTTGTAAAAGCTTAGGTAACAAGACAGTGGCAAGTACAGTATCTCTAGAGTCAAAATAACATAATCAAGTCATTATCTATCACTCTATGTCGGAACAAATGGCTTTAATATAGCACCATCAGTCATGAAATTCCATAAAGGGAACCACCAAAATGAGAATGCTGAGAGAGGCAGAAGCGAAAGGAAAGATAGACGTTATAGACAGTAGGGGTTGTGGTCACTATTAAAGAAACTTAAGGTAAAGTAAGGATGTTATTCCTTATTTTATGACCAATTTATTATCCTAAATGAAAAAAAAAAAAAAGAAGAAAATAATCGAGAATTGTATGAAATTCATAGAAAGATTGCAAAGCCGCCAATAGTAGAGCTTGGGGTCAAAATTAAGTTCCTAAAAACTACTGTTAAACTACGTTTTGATCTTAGAGCCCGAAAGAGAATTGAAAATAAAAGAACTAGGAATAAGAATGACTCAAAATAATGAAGAAATGAAGGGGAAAATGGTAGTTGTAGGTTGAAGAAGAGCCTCGGTTCCATGATGAATATGGGGTTTTTAATGCCATATAACTCATAGAAACTAATCGAAATCACATAATATAGTGTTTAAACTTGTTTGGAATCAAAGAAATAGATGAAAAATGAAAGAAAATAGAACCTATATAGCTAGGGTAGTTTCGCAGTGAATAGTGGTAGGCATTGTAGAAGACCGGAGTTCACTCGACCAGTGAATCATCTTAGTGAAATTAGAGGCAAAACTATGTTGTTTCAGTAGAGGAAAACATTAATAATGTTAAAAGTGATAGGGAAAGAGAATTTGATAATAAAGATATAAAAAAAAATATTGTGATGAATGTAGAATTAGTCACAATTTTTAAGCTCCTAGATCCCTTCGACAAAATGGAGTAGTTGAAAGAAAAAATAGATCACTCCAAGAAATGGCAAGAACAATACTTAATAAGCATAACCTACCCAAATACTTTTGGGCTGAAGCAGTAAACACTACTTATTATGTGTTTAATAGATTAAGAAAAATACCAAAACTTAATAAAATATCTTATGACCTTTGGAATAGAAAAAGTCCAATCATTAGCTACTTCAAGTATTTGGTTGCAAATGCTATATGCTCAATGGCAAAGAGATTTGAAAAAATTTGATACTAAATCCAATAAAGAAATTTTCCTAAAATACTCTACCATAAGCAAGACATATAGAATC
Source organism: Nyssa sinensis (assembly GCA_008638375.1). NCBI lineage: Eukaryota > Viridiplantae > Streptophyta > Magnoliopsida > Cornales > Nyssaceae > Nyssa > Nyssa sinensis. The sequence goes on from CM018034.1 coordinate 31,167,744, forward strand.
TTTAATAAAATAACTCTAATTTTAGAAAAATCTATACATGTTGTATTTGATGAATCTTATCCTCACTCCTCAAAGAAAAATGTGGATGATGATGATGTACAAAATGATTCAAATAAAAATAAACTACTTCAAGATAATAGTGATATAAATAATCAAAATCTTAAAGAATGAAAAGAAAAGAAAAAAGATGAAGATAAAATAAAAAATGAAATTGTAACTCAAAATATTAAACTAGACCTTTCCAAAGAATGAAATTTTATCAAATATCACCACAAAGATCGAATCATAGGTGAACCAACTCAAAGAGTTGCTACTAGAGAATCGATAAGAAATGTGTGTAATAATCTAGCATTTCTATCTCAAATTGAACCTAAAAATATTCAAGAAGCTGAAAATGATGAGTCTTGCATATTAACTATACAAGAAGAGCTAAATCAATTTGAAAGAAATGGTGTATGGATTCCATGAAGGAACAACTCTAAAACTTTAAGCATAGTCTGGACCCCTACAACCCAACCAAAGCAAACCTAAGAAATTCGCTCACCTATTCACCCTACTGCCCAAACTCCTAGTCCTCCTACCCCAGCTCTGATTCCATATTCCTCATCCTTCATTAACCTTCTTTAGGAAATGAACTCCAGACTCCAACACCAAATCTGGACCATAGAATCCAACCTTTCCAAAACCTTGGCCTCCATGACCGAAGGTATTGAGCCTATAGAAAACCACGCGCTTATACTTAAGCTATGTGTTGACGCTTTCTATAAGCACAATGAAAGGAAGAATGGGGAGACTAATATTGAGGTGCTTGAGGTCAAGGACACCTTTAGGAAAATCCTTAGCACAAGGCACAAGGCACAAGCCACCTCTTGCCGAATAACCCTAAGTCATTTTTAAAGATGACAAAAGAGGAGAAGAAAAGAAAGGAGAAGAAGAAAGATGAAGAATTAGTTTTTTTTTTTTTTGTTTAGGTTTTTAGATTATTATTCTTTTGGTATTTTTTATATTTTGTTTATTAATTTTTTCACTTGAAAATGACATACTTTTAAAATTTTAAAATCTTCAATAAATAAAAATCATATTTTTGTTATATCTCTTATTTGTTTTTTGTGCAAATGTATGCTTATTCATAATATCTAAATGCACAAACCAAGCATGAATTATGATATAACTCTCTAACCCTAACTTGCAATGATTACACGATGATAGGGGGATATATAGAAAATAATGCCTAATTGTTTAATCTATTCATATTGAGGCATGAATTCAAATTTACAAGTTTATAGAAGGACCAATATATGTAAAATCGTAATTCTCTATCAATTTCTTTCCTTACATTACTATTTGCATTTATCAATGAACAATGTTTTGTCATCATCAAAATAGGGGAATTATCAGCCCCAATGGTTTTTAACCAAGGGCATCTAAGTAATTTTGATGATAATAAGGATTGTCCATGTGAACTAATATTTTATTCCAGTGATAATAAAAATAGGTCATCTAGGTCAAAGAAGATTGTTGACAAAGAAATGACAAAGTCCATCAAGCTTAAGGACTACGCTCAATTACAAGCTTCAAGTGCAAAATCGAATTATGTGGAATGCTCTCATGATGATCCAAGCAAATGGAAACACTCAAGTCCAAGGAATCAAAAAAAGTCAAAAGAAGACTTTTTATTTTCCTTATTTTGGGTTTTGAGTGATTTAAGATTAAATTGATCATTACTCATAAACTCTTACCATTTAAAATGATCAACTAGAAGCAATACTAAAAATATTTTTCAAAACAGCACATTGCTATACTTTAAGTTTTAAAAGATCAAAAGTGTTAGCCTTAAGGGTTTTCAACCAAGGGCATCTTAGTAATTTTGATGATAACAAGGCATTGTACATATGGACTAATGTCTTATTCTAGTGACAATGAAAATAGGTCATCTAGGTCAAAGAAGATTGTTAACCAAGGAATGACATTGTCCATTAAGCTTAAGGACTCCAGTTAAGTGCATGTTTCAAAGTTAAAATTAAATCAAGTGGAATGCTCTCATGATGATCCAAGAAAATAAACACACTCAAGCCGAAGGAATCAAGACAAGTCAAGAGAATGCCTTTTTTTCTTATTTTAGGTTTTGAGTGATTTAAAATTAGATTGATCATTGGTCGTAAACTCTTACTATTTAATATGATCAACTAGAACCAATCTTAAAATAAACCAACACATTACTATACATCAAGTTTTGAAAGATCACAAGGATTTGAAAATGGCACACTATGAAAAATAAGTAAGAAGACCTTTCTTATCAAAACCTGTCGACCAGTTCCAAGAACCAGTTAACTAATTCTTAAAGCTTATTTTTACACTAAACAAACTAGTCGATAAGTTCCTAGAACTAGTCGACTGAATGACCATTGCAAGAACATAGTCTGAACATTTAGTCGACTAACTTTTAAAGGTTAAAATGGTGTACAGAAGAACCAGTCGACTAACTCTAAGAACTAATTGACTAATTTTTCATGAACAGTTTAACCTCAAACCCTCTAGAAAAATAAGTTGAACTGACTAGTCGACCAGATCTTGATCTAGTCGACTGGTTGATGATTCATTCGATTGATTTTTCTAATCTGGCAATTGAAAATTCAAATTTTGAACAAATAGAAATAGAGGTTTTCCATCTGGCAATTGATTTTTCCATGACCGAAGAAACAACTATATTTTGAAATCCAATAGCTATAATCATTTTAGGGCTATAAATAAAGGTTCTCTAAAATGCATTTACTTCTATCTCTATACAAGCTTACACTTTCACATCTCTATTCTTTACTTTATATTTGATCGTTGAAAATCTAGATCAAAAACTTCTACTCATCTTAAATACTCTGAGTTTATACCTGGTCTATCTATAGAGAATGAGCATTTACTATACCAATCTACTCTTGAATAAAGTATTTATTGGTAAACAAACTTTGTATCATCTCATTGTGGTGAGATTTATGGGTAGGTACAACCCTTATGAGGCAAAATGGTATATTTTGCTGGGCAAAGAGCTAGGAGACCCGATTGTAAAGGTTTAACCACCACCTACAAAGAGATTAACATAGTAAAAAAATTCAAGTGAGGATGTTTGAGTAGAGGACGTAAGAAGTTTTTCAAACCTCGTAAAAACCACTGTGTTTTTTCTCTCTTTCTTTCTCAACTCTTTTACATATTGTGCATTTCTTGCATACATTTTTAAAGTTTTTAAAAGTTGTTAATATTTGCTAAATACCCTATTTACCCCCCTCTAGGAAAAATGTTACATCCCAAACCCCAACTTATGTGGATTAGGGATAATAACTGGCTAGTTAGACACCTCGCCGATATACTAACCCTTTTATAGAATATTGATGACGAGCCCAACCGAAGGCCTCTTGACTGGTACATACATTCCATGCAATCGTAAATATATAACAGCAAAAAATGAAGCATGGCAGAGCATAACTAAATACTTAATCTTCAAAGTATAATAAAGTCTAAATATTACAACCCAGACATTTCTTTTGGCATTCTACTACAAAAGATAACTATGCTAGTCAAAGGTCGTCGTTTTCTCCCAAAAATGACTGTAATCCAAATCTATCTTTGTAATAACCTCAAAATTTTTTTTTTTTATGTATAAAATTTTTTGGTTATTATTATTATTATTATTATTTATTATTGTCATTATTAATATTATTATTATTATTAAAAGTGTGAAATGGATGTAATGTGTATATTAAATAAATGGATGATGTGTGGAATATTATATGTATGTGTACATGTATGGGATGATGTATTACATGTATATGTGAATATGTATATGTATATATATATAGCAGTGCATGTGTGCACTGGATGTGAGCAACAAACCGTGGGGGTGTGTGTGTGGTGTCGGTGGAGTGTGTGTGTCTAGTGTGTGTGTGATGAGTGGTATATATATATATATATATATAGGTGTATATAGGGCAGCTTTGCATTTAATGCAAAGCTGCATTGGGGAAGAACAGGGTGGCTGAGCAGAGGGAAAGAAGTCAAGGAAAGGGGCTGGTGGTGGGAGACGTGTGGGAGTGGATGTGTTAGTGTATATAGGTTGGTCTCGGTTGGGAGAAGAGAAGGAAAAGAAAAGCAGAAAGTGAGAGAGAGAAAGAGAGTTCTGGAAAGGAGTCTTGGAGCTTGATTCAAGCTTGGAACCAGAGGGTGAAGGAGGTGCACGGCTAGAGAGAGAAACCCAGCAAAAACTGTGAGTGACTCCATTCTATTTTTTTTTTCTGTTTCTTAGCATGTGATATAGATTTGATTCTTGATTCTTATAGTGTATGGAATGTGGATTATTTTGCAAAAGAAATCACTTAAAATGGTTAAGAAACGAGATAGAAACAGTGAGTTACAGGTGGGTTAGATAATCGGATGGTTGGAAGAATATTGGTTTAAGACTTGGTTTAAATGGTGGGGAACGAACCCTAGGAGGTGCAGAAACCCATTGGGATTAAATGGAGGTTGAACCGTGACCAAACAGTCACGAAAATGAAAGAGAAGGGTCAGCCGGAGAGTTGATCGAAATCTTTGAGCCCTATTTCGTGAAGATCTAGTGGCTTAGATACAAAACCAACCTTGGATATGGAATCTACGTGAAAAACCGAAGAGAACCACGTTTTAAAAATAGGGAAATTTCCCCGAAAAAATGTCGTTGGCGCCGGAGAAGGCACCGAAACCCTACTGGTGCATCGCCGAAAAAACGGGGAAGAAGAGGGGACGGCCGGGTCGGGTCCGGGTCTGGTTCGGGTACGGGTCGGGCTTGGGCGATCCGCCCCTGCCACGTGTCGCCCTGTGGTTTTAAATTAAAATGAGAATGCGACTGTTTGGCTACGAGTGTAATAAATTGAAAAATTGAAATTGAAACAGGAACAGGGATATCCTATCCCTGTTCTAGACTAATCCCTGTTTGGGTAACCGAATTGAAAATAGGAGGAATTGAAATTTACAAATTTAACCCTGAACTTTTGAAAATTAAACTTGACCTAGAACTTTAGAAAATCTGATTTTGACCCACAGAACTTTTGACTAATTATGTTTTGACCCCTCCTGAATAAAATATTAATAGAATATTAATTAAATTAATTAATTAATTAGTTAATTAAATTAATTTAATTATTTAAATATTCTAAAATAATCCGGAGTCCAAATGGGACAAGTCATTAGTGTATTTTGACTATCTCAACCATTCTGAGACCAATGGTGAGGTCTGTTTTACGAGACGGGGTCTCAAAAATAAAAGACCCGTAGTAACCTTTAAAATTATCAAAATGCCCTTGAATTGAAGTACAGTCAAACGAACTCCGAATTAAGTAATCGAATAGTGAAACTTTATTATCTCGAGCATTCCAGACTCAACCGTGGAGTCCAATTTGTGAAAAGAGGTCACGAAATGTAAGGACCCGTGAAAAGTGCAAAATGACTATTTTGCCCTTTTGAACCCAGATGTCCGAATTAAGTTCTACGAAAATCTAAACCTATTTTCTTTGACGTTTTGGACCCAATTGTAGAATCTATTTTAGCAAAATGAAAACTTATGAATTAAAGACATAAAATTTGATGAATAGCATAAATTCAAATGACAATAGACTGAGTTGTAATTTATGCTTTTAGGGACACTGACAGGACAGGAGAGGGCGATCTGACCTCCTGCATTTTCATTGACCAGTTCAGTTACGTATCGTGCACGATCTTCTAGGGTTGAGACCAACCCGTCAGGTATGGTGTTTTGCTAATGTTAGAAATGAAGTTAAGTTAGGAATATTTTGTGAATGACTTGAATGATTTATGTGTTTATTTGGAATGTGTTTACTTGATAATTTGAAGTTGGTTGTTTACATGTTTATGTGTTACTTGCGTTCTTTGAGAGTTTAGTAAAGTGAAGAACATGAACTATGATATATGAATACATGAGATATGCATACATATGAAACTGACTGATGATTTATATGTTATTGTTCGAGTATGCTATATTATTGAAAACCATGTTCATTAAGATTACATTAGCATATTGGCATATGGTGAATCCTTGAGAACATGGCGTGAGTTGAGCACGTGGTGCTATGCATTATGAGGGTGTAGATCCTGTGGTGAAAAACTCAAAATTGGCCATTGCATTGGTACTTCGAAGCCATCGGGGAGTACCCGTAAATGAGACATGGGTGTGGCATAGAGTTGTGCATGGGTGTGTCATGCATACCACTCATATATTACTGCGATGCTTTGAATGACATTTAGATATAAATGTACACTTTGCACATGCCACACCTTAGCTTTATTTCTTGCATTAGCACTTCATCATACCAGCAGTTGAGCTAACCCATTCGTGGGCAACATTTTTCAGATGAGGATACTCCAGCTACTTGAGACTCTATGATACCTTGATAGGGTGAAGCACTTGGTATATTTTTAGTCCATGGGACTTATGTTTTGTAATGTAAGGGCTTAAGCCCGAATGACCGATGAACAATGCAGTTGTGAGATGTAACTTATGTTATTTTATGTATTGATGGGAATGGACATTTGTTTAGTGGATTTATTTACATTTGTCCTTTTATTTATTTTATTTTCTGTCTCGTCAGTCGCGCCTCGGGTTTGTAGAAATTCGGGGCGTGACAATCTTACTATACTATGCTATTGGAATTTTCACCTGAAATATACAGGATAAAATCCCGTGAGCTTTGTGAAAAGCTCGTGAGTAACTCAAGTTCCCTATCGTAGGTTTTAGAGAAAACTCATTTTGTAAACTTTCAAAGATAGTAATTAAAGAAGATTGTACTAAAAGCTACAAGTATTTATAAATCATATACAAATAACTTATCGTAAGACATATGAAAAATCACGCAAGTTATTATACCAGATGGTTTTGTAAGATAAATCATAGTAAGCATAAAGTTGTAACTGAGAACTGAGTGATGAAATAATAAATGTCAACCTCTCTTTAGCTTTGTCGCTTAGGATTTTAAATAGTTACCTATGCAACTAAATGTAATTTACAGCTCTGGGCTTATATGTCTTGAATGACTTAACCCCCCAACCAAACATGACTATGTGTCATTAACTATAAACATTGTATGACATATAAATTTCATGCTAAAACATGCTTGCAAAACTTTTCATCGAGCTATCCATATCATATAAAACATTTGAGGAACAATTACACTGACCTCTCTTGGGGTTTCTTTCATGCCCCGAATTTTCACAAACCCGGGGAATGAGTGAAAATGAAATAAGAAAAATAAATGAAAGGTGATTAAGATGGATTTAGTTGATTACTCATTTATTCCCCCATGTTTCCCGAAGATTTGAAATGAAAACTTGTTATTGGACTTAACCAAAATGGTCTTCTAATGTAAATCAAATGTCTCTCCCAATCAATATTCAAAATTGGTCTAAGTCATGTTCAAAAATGGCCTCCAATATAGCCCCAAAATGTCTCTAAGTATGCCTTGGAATAATGGCTCAAATGAGCCCCAAATGCCCTAAGACATAGGCCAAGAATAAGTCAAAAGGTTTACCAAAATTGGTCTAAGGAAGTGGTCAAACATGACCCATGAGGGTGGCCAAACATGGCCCAAAAATCTGACCAAACATGGCTCAAGGATTGGCCAAACATGGCCCAATAGGGTGCCCAAACATGGCTCAAAAAGGCGGCTAAACATGGCTCAAAAAGGTAGCCAAGGGCAGGTGTCAAGGCTAGGCGCGCATGGGGGGCAAGGTAGCAAGCGCGAGGGGCAAGTGGCACTCACGCAGCATGCGCGTGCAAAGGGGTGGTGCGGAGGCACATGGGGCTGCAAGCTAGTGCTTGGGATAGGGTATGGCCTGGGCTGTTGTTTTCCTGCAAGTTTACTGTTGCTGGCTGCGGCTGAATTTCTCTGTCCAGTAGCTAATTTTTTTCTGTTTTCCAAGCTACTTTTTCCCTATTTTTAGACTATTTCTTCAAGGTTTTTAACCCCCCCTCCTTTTTAGCACTTTTTCCACCTATATTTAGGGTGTTTTACTCACCTAGCTAACCTATTAATTTCACAAAATTTTAGCATGGTTTCCTTTGTTTTCTATGCCTTTTTCCACTAATTTTTCACAACACAACCTATCATTTTTCAACCTAGCAACCAAAATACATCATTCACTTTAACTAAGCATTTATACATTACTTAAAACACACAATCCACCATACATACACATATAACTTAAATTTAAATTTACAAACTTCATGTTCATTACAATTTTAAGGCCTTGCCCATTTTTTTCATACTATACAAGATTTATACAATTTGAATACATATGTCTTAGGGCTTTTGCATTCATACATACAAAAATATGCCCCAAGGGCCAAATATCCTTTATGGTCCATGTCCCTTCCATTCTTCAAGACTTCTTCGAGTCTCAAGTACCGAGAGCCTCATCTGTAATATGATATCCCACGAAAGGTCAGCACAACCGCTGGTATGACATAGTGCTAATGCAAGGAACAAATTTAAGACGTGGCGTATGCAAAGTGTACATTTATAATCTACATGCCTTCCAATTCACCACTACAATGCAATGGTAATATGCGTGACACACCTATGCAAACTCTATGCCACACCCATGTCTCATTTCACGGATCGCTCTCGTTGGGTCAATCGAGTACCAACACCTGTTTCACGGATCGCTCCTGTTGGATCAAGCAGGTACCAATGCAATGGCCAATTTTGGGTTTTTCACCACAAGATCTAGACCCTCATAAAACATAATACCAAGTGCTCAACCCACACTATTTTTTCAAAGAACCACAATATGCCAATATGCCTTAATTTTTCTATGCAATTTCAATGAGACATTTTATCAAATACATGGTATACACCTTAAATCATGCATCATCCATAAAGTAAATTCTAACTTTCAAATCACACGACTTCTTCCACATGAACATATGTTATATACAATCAGTTTAAACACATGCTCATGTTACATGTTCACTATATTACTAATTCTCAAAGAACACATAATTACACAAAGCATCGATGCATTAAACAACCATATCTTCCAAAACACAAGGTCTATTCACATGAACATAAGCCACAATATAATGAATCAAACACATATTCAAGTTCCATGTTCATCATTTTGACAAATTCTCAAAGAACTCAAAGAACACACAAGTATACAAATTACCAACTCTAGGTTTTTCAAAGCAACTACATCCTAAGTGACTTTCTAACAAGAAGTAAACATATAAATCACTCAATCAACATATAAAACACTCCTAAACTTAACCCTATTATTTACTTAGCAATATATCATTTTCTCAACCCTAGGGAGTTGTGTCGCCTGTGCAGCAGAACCAATCAGTGAAAATGTAGCCCTTGACGTGAGGAACAACTTCTTAGAAGGAAGCCTTGTGAGAATCCTAGCCTAGAGATGAGTTTTAGAGGCTTGAAACTTGGAAAACCTTAGGTTTTCTTCACTTTTCTCTCCATGCACGAACTGCTGTGCTTTCTCTAGACCAGATTCTGTAATTTTACACTAAGGGATCTTATTTATAGTAAAGGGGTCAAGGGGTAAAATGACCTTTTTGCCCTTAATGAGTTCGAGATCCTATTATACTACAACCTGTCCTGAAACGCCTCAATTCGACATTTTTCTTTAACCAAAGTTCTTAAAATTATTTTAAATGATATTTTTTCAAAAAATGTATTTTCGCCCATTAGCGGTTTCGGTTGGGTCCACCCAGGATGCCCTTTTGGTCTAATTTTTCAAACTATCTCCGATTAGGCTCAAATTCTCACAAGATGTGTATTTTCTCATTTTAAGCATATTTCTCTTCTATGACATACTTAAAATATGCTTTTAAGTATGACTTATGCCTAACTGATGCATGTATAGCGTCCTACTAACAAATAGTGCATGAATAGTGCCCTACCAAAAAAAATAAAAAATTTACCCTGATTTTTCAGATCTTTACAGTTTCTGAAATTAGACTGACCTCTCATACTTTACCTAACAATATATAGATACCTCCCCCCTGTCAATTTTGTTTTTCAAAAGGACGAAACTGTCCTTTTTATTTATTTATTTTTAGATTTTTTCACTTTTGACCAATTTTGTCTAACTTTTTTAATTTTTTTTATTTAAAATAAAATTTAAGGTAAATAACTTATTTTTATTTTATATAAAAATAAATTTAAGGTTTTTGTCAATATCTATTTGAAAAATGAAAAAATAAATTGGTTAAAATTTAAAAAAATGAAGAAAAAATATGAAAAGGGTAGTTCTGTCATTTTGAAGAAAAATAATTGACTGGGGGGAGGTATCTATATATTATGAGGTAAAGAAAGGGATGCCAGTGCAATTTCAGAAACCTCAGAGAAGGTCAGTATAATTGTCATAAATCTCAATGGAGGTCAGAATAATTTACCCAACATTTAAAGGCGTGTTAATAGAGACATGCAATTAAAACGTTTGGCATAATAGTTATAAAGTTGTAAAAAAAACTACATGCAATGTCATAAAGCTGTAAGAACTATATTTAATGAAAAAGTCTCCATTTCAAGGTTCAGAATTACTCAACTTAGTTTCTTAGCATTTCATCCTTTATTTTTAGTCACTGTGTAGCTACTTTCACATTCCTAGTCCTTGGATGACTCTATTTCTAATAGGTTGTCGCCCACATATTCATGATTTTCAAATTACTTTTGGGCGACTTTTGGTTCTCTTCTCCTACGTCTAATGACAACAGATGTTCTAATCACAAAGGGGTTCCAATTAATCACTTTGACCCTATTTTATATCCTTTATTTACTAATGCACCAAAAAATGATGAACCAATCCAAACTTGACACGTGTCTAGCTTTTTTATGTGCAGGTCAGGAAGTAACATAGGTGTCCAGATCTGACATCCAAACAGCAAGTTCTAGAGCATTAGTTCTTGATGGTACCGACCTTGTCATCGCTATGGCGTCCCTACCAACCTCAAAACAAGGAAACAGAATGAGATTTGGAATCTGTCGTTTGAAGATACAATCTGATCCCTACCATTACAAAGACTGAAACGGAAACTGCCACATCCAAATTACGGTGGATCCCGAGATTCATGGCTCCGATTCCCAACAGAAGGGAGGGATATTCATCTTATAAATAGGCCCTAAAGGTACATTTTATGGGGACAATCAATTATATTCTTTCAGTTTACTCTTTACTAATTTTGCCATCGAAGTGGCAACCACTGGAGCCATCCCAGCGGCCCTTTAATTCCCCTTTTTCAGAGTTCGTGATAGACGACGAGGAGCGGAGCCCTCACCGGTCAGAAAACTGCAGCATCAGCTTGGCACCGTCTGTGGGAACCGACTATCGTTCTTGTTAATCTTGTTGTCTCAGAAGCATCTTTTTCATTATGGCTCCCAATCTTCATCCAAGGGAAGGTTCCCAAAACCCCCAAAACAAGCCTTCAGCCGAGAATGAAAAAAGGGGACTCTTGATCATATATAGCAGCAGCTTGATCAGATTCAGCGACAGTCTGATCTAATGTAGGAGCAACTCCTTGCCATATACCAGGTTCTGGCTTCTCTGACCCAAAACCTGCAAAGCAACCATGTCTATCCTCTACTGGACGTGCCTAATGAAGGGATTCGACTTCCTACTGCCCCAGGTGGGAGACCTCATAATGAGGAGGATCCCAATACACATCCGACACATCCCCAAGGTGTCGCTCATGCCAAGGGTGACCCTCAGCCATCACACGTTCCTAGAGGAGGGATGCCGATTCCTCATCCTACCGTCCATTACAACAGCAGGACAAGGATTCTGACCCCTGCAACTTCGAGGACTGACCCAGTGCCATCAGAACTTCAATCATCGCATGCGTCAGTTCCCCCAATCCTAGTGTAATGCCATCCTACTATTACCAGGCAAGGGCACCCTTTGTATATAGGACCCGAGGCTGCAATGCAAGGGCAGCATCAGCCAGCCCCGTTCAGAATACCTCCGAGGATGGAAGAAGTAATAGATTCCATTGAACAAACTACCTTCACTAAAGGGACCCATGTCCCTCCCAAGCAGGATGAGCTAGCAAAATTGATCAGGAGATTCACCACTCCATTCACCTCAACTATAATGGCGGAAGAATGCCCCAAAAATTTGTGGTTCCACAGCCTCCCTTAAGAGTCAATAATTAACTTCTACAAGCTCAATAGGCAGTTTTGTGACCGATTCCTGACCAACAGAAGGTTCAAGAAGGGCCCTGAATTTCTCTTAACGATAAAGCAATATAAGGGGGAGTCACTTCAGGAATACATCGCTCGATTTTATTCCGAGCTTACGGAGGTTACGAACTACAGCCCAAGCTTCTTAGTAGCAGCTCTCCATGCAGGTCTGGGCACCGAACGATTCCAAGACTCCTTGATAAAGAATCCTCTTACTGACATGGCGTCACTTATAGAGCGGGCGCGGAAGTATATAAACTTGGAAGATATGAAGATGTCTTTCCGAAAGGCCAAAGAGCAAGCTCAGAAGGATGACCATACCCAGAAAAGGGACTCTAGTACCACCAGGAAGAAGGGTAAAAATCCTGAAAAAGGACGGCACCCAGACCCCAAAAAGTATAAAGCATACACACCTTTGAACACCTCTTTCACTCACATACTCCAGCAAGTCCAGACTCGAGAAGATCTAAGGTGGCCAGAACCTTTGAAAAGCAGTCCGGACTTTTGAAATCATAGCAAATACTATGACTTCCACAAGGATCACGGGCACACCACCGATGAATGCAGAGCCCTCAAACAGAAAATTGAATAGCTGATTTGAATGGGGCGTTTAAGGGAATTCATTTGATAGGACATGAGGCAAAATCCCCGAAACGACAGGCCATAACAGAGGAGAAAAGATCAGAGGCATGAACAAAGGGAGGCTTGGGACAAACAACCACGCCAGAACAATCAAGTCATCTTCGTCCTCTATGCCGACAATTTGTTGGCTAGGATGTCCTCCAAATCTCCACAATTGGAAAAAAACCAAGGCCTGTGCCGCATATCCAGTTCTCAGAGATGGATCTTGTCAGGGTACACTGCCCTCACAGTGACGCCCTCGTCGTCTCACTTAAAGTTACAAATTTTGAAATTAAGAGGGTGTTGGTAGACACAGGGAGTTCTACTAACGTTCTGTTTTATGAACCCTTGTAGCACATGAAGTTTAATATCAATGACCTTAAAGCCACAACCGTTGTAATGGCAGGATTAGACGGAAACCTGAGCTCCCCAATGGGCAGGATAGAACTCCCGACCACAGTGGGAGTGGGGGATGCCCAGAAGATGCTAATCCCATAATACATGGTCTTGGACTCCAAATCTCCCTATAACATCATCATTGGAAGAGCATGACTCCATCAGATGGGGGCGGTCACCTTGACCCTCCATCAATGCCTGAAATACATCTAGAATGATAGGGTCTGCACCATCAGAGGCTGCCAACCGATAGCTCAGGAGTGCCATGCCTTGGCATTAAAAGAGAAAGTTCATAAATAGCAATCACATAATCCTCAAAAGGAAAGAAGTCCTACACCCTCTGAACTCCACGAGACTACGAAGTGCCCCTCCGAGATTGAAGAGCCACTAAGTCCCAAGGGGAGGGATAGCTTGGCCAAAGCAATGCTAGAGCCCATCAAGGTATTAATGAGTTCTGAAGGAGGGGGATGTCATTTACAACTCGGTGCAGACTTGTCTTCATCAAAGCAGAAAGAGATTATTGAGTTCCTCAAGGATAATCTATCAGTCTTTGCTTGTGAAACCAAGGACATGGAAGGGATAGACCCCAGTCTCATTTCTCATAAGCTAATGACTGACCCAAACCATCTTCCGGTGAGACAGAAGAGGAGGAATTTCGCTCCCAAGTAGGAAAAAATCATTAATGAAGAGGTCCAAAGACTATTGGATGCCAAGATGAAAAGGGAGGTGTTCTATCCAGAATGGCTCGCCAATCCTGTTCTTGCCAAGAAAAAGAGTGGCAAATGGCAGGTCTGTATTGACTATATGGACCTCAACAAGGCGTGTCCTAAAGACAGTTTTCCCCTTCCAAGAATCGACCAGCTGGTCGATGCAATCGCAGGCCACGAGCTGATAAGTTTCATGGATGCATATTCGGGGTACAAACAGATTCAGATGTACCCTCCAGACCAAGAAAAGACAACTTTCATATCTGAACGGGGTCTCTATTGCTATAGGGTGATGCCATTTGGACTGAAGAATGCCGGTGCTATGTATCAACGGCTGGTGAACAAAATATTTAATCCCTTGATCGGTAGCACGATGGAGGTCTACATAGACGACATGTTGGTCAAGAGCCTAAAGAAAAGTGAACATATCCAGCACTTAAGACATACATTCAGCATATTAAAGCAGCATAGGATGAAGTTGAACCCCTCAAAGTGTACCTTTGGGATCACTAAGGGAAAATTCTTGGGTTTTTCGGTTTTTTAAAGGGGAATAGAGGCAGACCCTCACAAATTAAAGCACCGACTGAGCTGGAGTCACCAAGGACCAAGAAAGACTTCCAGGCCTTGAGTAGAAGAATAGCAGCTTTGAACAGGTTCATTTCTAGATCTACTGATCACTGCCTCCTGTTCTTCAAAGCCCTAAGGGGGAACAAAGCCCTTGAATGGACCCCTGAATGCGATGAGGCTTTGTAGGAATTAAAGAAATGCATGGCATCCCCCGAGCTCCTATCCAAACTAGTATAAGGGGAAAAGTTTTTTCTGTATGTCGTGGCATCAGATAACGCCGTGAGTTCGGCACTTGTTCAAGAAGAAAGAGGGATTCAAAAGCTCGTATTCTACGTCAGCAAAGCACTCTTGAATACCGGAAAAAGATATCCCGAGGTCGAGAAGTTGGCCTTTGCTCTAGTAATGTCCACTCGAAAGCTCAAACCTTATTTTCAAGCACATCCCAGTGTGATCCCAACATCCTACCCTTTGAAGGCAATTTTGCACAAGCCTAAAGTCTCAGGACGGCCGGTCAAGTGGTCGGTGGAACTAGGAGAGTTCGATATATCCTATGTACCCCGGACCTGTAATACCCCAAAAATTCGACATGACCCAGACTATATTCTAACCTAATAAAAAATAGGTTCTGTGACATTAATAGTTTGAAATAACCCAAAATACAATAAACCATGATTGGGGATATCAAATGAATCACTTTTGGGATCACATGTGATTAAATGATCTTAGTAGATGATTTCTACTTATTTGAGGATGATTGCCCAGTTTGATTCATGGTGATATGGGTCTGATCATCGAATCTTGATGAGATCATACAATTGTGGTCGTAAATCAGACTTAATGGGGATTCCTTTATCTAATATGAAATCTGTGTGACACTTGTATAAAATATCTTCTTGTTGGAGGAACAGTATCCAAAACGCCATGATAGACCGAGAAAGATAAAAAGAGAGACTATGATGACAGAATCTCCTAGATATGTCCGACTAAGTTTTGAGGACAAAACTTCCTTTAAGGGGGGTAGGATGTAACACTCTGACCCGATTAATTAATAATTAGTTTTCTAATTATTAATTAGAACCGACATAAAGAATAATTAAGACAGTTAATCGAAAATTTCTCTACGGTCACGATAGACCAATAAAATAATTAAACATGTCAAAAGAGGAGGGTGTAATACCCGAACCTAATTACCAATTAATTAGGTGAAATGATGTCATTGTAACACTATGGAAACTCGAATTAGCAAACTATGACGACCACAAATAAATAATAACCGACACGAGACCTTTGACATTGAAACTAACCGAGATAGGAAGCGAGCAAAAGAAACTGCTTCGTAAAAAGAGTACTGGAAGAGAAAATATAACGGAAATAACTAAACTGATAAATTATGCAAGCCAAATGAGGCATAAGGATAAAATATGAAAAATGGCCAAAAAGGTGAGGCCAAGGGGTTTTGAACCCTTGACCAAAAATAATGAAAGAACCTACAACCAAAAAGTTAGCCACTTGGGCTGCCCACATGTTATGCATTATGCTACACAAAATATGTATATACATACAAAATAGGCCCCTCCCAACTCCCAAATGGGCCAATGAGATTTCATGCAGCCAATATAAAATATAAAATATGTTTACATATATATATATATATATATATATATATATATATATTATAGAATGCAGAATTCTGAATATCAAAATGAGGTGGCAGCGCCTCATTGGACCACCACTTCCACCAATCCCTTTCCATGCAAGAAGAAAAGAAAAAGGGAAATAATTATATATATGTATATGAGTTAATATATGCACATATATGTGTTCTGCATATGGGCTGTGGGTGAAATCAGAATAATATGTGTGTTTTATGTATGGATATAGAGAGTTTAGAGAGAGAAACTTAGAGAGAGAAATGGAAAAATGAGGAATTGTGTATGCATGTGTGTGTGTGACTCACATGGAAGTGCAAAGGAAGGAAGATGGTGCTGTTTGAAGGGTCCTGAGAAGAGAGGGAGACACCCCTATTTGAAGGTATAACCATATAACTTACGAACTCAATTACTTTTTCAAAATGATCACACACACACATTGTTTTAAAGTATTATGAGTACATGCATGTTCTGGAGATGTTAAAGGTAAGAAAATGATGGAAAACAGACTAGCTTGAACCATTTTTGGGCGCTAAACCATGAGAAACTGAGAGTAGATATTTTGGGTTTTTGAAAATTTAACCCTAAGCTTGATTTAAAATGCTTGGGCGTAAAGAACATAACAAATGGATTTCAATGCAAGTTAAATGGACCAAAATGGTCCAAAAATGAGAGAGGAATACGCGATTGCAGGTACGGCCAATAATTGATGAATGACCGGATTTTGGTCATTTCGTGAGGTTAAGACAACAATAACATGATCTAATCGATTTTAGGAGTTCAAAGAATGAAAATGGGGCAAAAATAGTGCTCGTAGCACTTGAGGCAGGAACAAACCATGGTCACCGAAATCTGGGTAGCAGCCACTGTAATTGGTCGTTCGACGGCCAAAATGCAATCCAACCGAAAATCCAAAAGCAGATCTGAAATCCTTGAGAAATTTCCTTTCGAACCCCATTGGACCGAACCCAAAAGGCCATCGGAATCTCCTTGCCATCGTTGGAGAAGACGACTGTGGACAAGAACACAGTAATCCCTAATTTGGTGGGGATGATGAATAGTGACGGGTCATGGGTCGGGTCCTGACCCGATGTTTTAATTAGGATTTGGGTCACCCAAAACTACGCCGTTTTAATAAAGACGATTTAAAATTCAAAAAATTAGGGCTGGCATCAGCATTACACATTGAACCCGCCAAACCGGTTGGTCCAGTAAAACCCTAGACC
This sequence comes from Nyssa sinensis, assembly GCA_008638375.1. NCBI lineage: Eukaryota > Viridiplantae > Streptophyta > Magnoliopsida > Cornales > Nyssaceae > Nyssa > Nyssa sinensis. The sequence continues at coordinate 31,185,137 of CM018034.1, forward strand.
GGTTCACTTATAAATAAAATAAACCCTCTGGTTTATTTTAAATATTTTAAAGAATTTCATTTTGGCCCCCAGGAAATTCTAAAATTTACAGTTTGACCTCAACAAGTTTTTGAAATCCCATTCTGGCCCAATCCTTGTGATTTTTATGCAAATACACCCTTGGAAAATAATAAAATAATTTATTTAATTACTTTTTAAATAGGTAAAATGACTATTTCACCCTTGGACATTAAATAGGTCAAACAAAGTCCAAGATAAATAAATAAATAGTGTATTTTTACTATTTCGGGCATTTCGGACTCAATGGTGGAGTCCGATTTAGAAAATTAAGTCTCAAAAAATAAAAACACGTAAATAGTAAATGATTGTACCGCCCCTGATGATACACAGGAAAAAATAAACACAAAAGATAGTCTATTTTAACTATGTCGGACATTTTGAACCCAATAGTGAGGTCCATTTTTATGTACCGAGGTCCCGAAAAGTTTAGCCATACAACACGTAAAATGACCAAAATGCCCCTAATGCTATACGAAGTCCAAATGAAGTCCAAATGGGACGAAATTGATACCAATAGAAGCCCAGATACTCGTGAGACTATACATATGATTAAATAACGAATCAGGGTCAAAGTCTCATGAAACGTAAAATGTCAAAAATGCCCCTAAGCATGGTAAGTGCAAAGTAGAGGCCGAATGATGGCCAAACTGATCTAATAAATTATCATAAGCATAATTATGATAATCGAAGGGCTAAATAAGACTCCGAAAGAGTCAACGTATAAAAGGAGAAATGACCGATGTGTCCCGATGATCAAAAGTAGATACCAAATAAAGTCCAAAAGACTTAAAAATTTATATATGAGATATATGGAATGTTCTGAGGACCACGACAGGGTCCGGGACAAGAATGGTAAAATTACCATTTTGCCCCTAAGGTTAAATAAGTAGTTAACTGATAACGATTAGAGTCCAAATAACTTAGATTATAATCCTGATAACTATTAAGCCTAATTAAAGAATGAAATAGCCTCGGATTAAACCCAATGAAAGGGTAATAGGCTACTAGGCTATCTTAGGTAATCCGATAGACGCCTAAGATGATGAATAAGTCATGAATGGTTGAATTCTAATCTGTCTATGATTGATGATGATTATTCAAGATATGCATGGAGATGCCTAACGTATCTGGAGGTTATCAGATTATATGTACAAGGAGATAAGCATAAAAGTTTGTGAGTAACTTGGAACTTCTAACTTGGTGTATAAGTTATACTATTTAGATACTGTATCTTCATACACTGTACCGTTTCATAAACTGTATTGTTTAAATGCATATACTTAAATGCATACCCTTTGTGCTGTATTACACTTAGCATGATTTTGTTCAGTCCTGCACTTTTGTTCTGTTCGGGTCTGTTCCATTCTGTTATATGGTCTATTCCGATTTTGTTTTGCTATGTTATGTCTTACTCTTGGGCCCACTTCGGTTTTGAGCAGTATGGCATAAGTAGGCCAGAGCAGTACCCAGAGGGTAGAGGCCCCACGAGTAGTCCGCTTATAGGCAGCTAGGGAAGCTCGTCTGTATGATTGGCATTTTGTTCTATTTCTGTTCCGCTCAATTCTAGTCTGTTCCGCTCTGATTTGACCCCCAGAGGGGTAGAGGCCCCCACGAGTGGCTCACTATGAGCAGCTAGGTTCAAGCACATTTTATGATATGCCGTTGTTTGATTGGTACTTAGTTCTGTTCTGATCCATTCTGTTTTGGCTCTGCTCTGTTTTGATCTATCTGATCTGTTCTGTTCTAATCTGTTTGTTCTGTTTAGTTGAGTTCTGTTTTATTCTACTTAAGTTGCATTTAAAGTGGATTTATAAAACTGTTATTCTGAAGTGATTGAACTATCTATGTGCTTTATAAGCAAGAACTGGTTTTGAAACCCATGACAGGGAACCTTTGTTACTCACTGGGCTTGTTAAAGCTCACCCTATTATTCTAACATTTTTCAGGATTTATCTCCAGTGGATTAGAAGGCATAATGGGATGACACGGGTCGACATCCCAAGCAAGGATTTGATTAGCACTATTGGTGGAGACTTGTATTCTTATGGACTGAATCTAGTTATTCAGGTGAATGACATGATGCGATTGACTTCATTGACATGCATTAGATGTATTGGGACATGGCTCATGGTAATGGTACTCTAGAGATATTAGATGCACTTTGTGTTATATGTCTAATTATAGATGTGTTCTGTGGTTAGAGTTATTAGCTGCCTGATTTTAGACTTGCTCTGTGGTACATACCTTTATGGTATTTATAAATGAGTTGCATTCCCGAGATGAAAAAGGTTTTAAATTTCGCTGCTCTGACCCTACATTTGGAATGCAATTCATCGATAAGTCTAGAAGTTTGCCTTTGGTTGGTCGTAGTGTCGGTCAGCAAACTGGCAAAGCAGCTAACTGGCATCACGTCCTCGACATCCGCGTAGGGTGGGGTTCGGGATGTGATAGGACCTCTATTAAAGGCCAAGCGTTGGCAGATTTCGTCGTAGAGTTTACTCCAACACTACGTAATAAGTCCAAAGTCGAAACGGATGTGGCGGTATGGCGGCTCTATGCCAACGATTCATCTACTACCAAGGTTCTGGAATTGGCATCATACTTCAATCCCCAAATGGGACTATACTAGAGAAGGCGATCACTCTGAGGTTCAAAGCTTCGAATAACGAAACCTTATATGAAGCATTAATCCTCGGTATGAGATTAGCTTTGGAATGCGGAGCCCAAAACCTTGAGGCATTTTCAGACTCCCAACTAGTGGTGAGCCAAGTCCCGGGGGAATTTACTGCTAAGAATGACAGGATGATCAGATATACAGAACCGGTAGACTTACTAAAGAAATCTTTCTCAACATTCATTATCCATAAGATCGAAAGAGGTTAAAACACCAAAGCTAACACCTTAACAAACATGGTTTCTCATCTCAAGTTGGAAGGAGACTCCGAGGTAGGGATCTCTTTCCAAGCGAGGCCAAGTATCAAGGAGGTACAGCCCACTCACACCTTGGAGTAGAGACAGGACTAGAGGATGCCTATCGTCCAGTACTTGAAAGTTGAGCAACTTCTAGAGAACAAAAACCAAGCCCAGAATATATGGATCAGGGCAGTGCGATATCTTATCTTAAATGGGAAACTCTACCGTAGGTCCTATACCCAACCTTTCCTAAAATGCTTATCTCTAAAAGAGTCCGAATACGTCCTGACCAAAATTCATGAGGAATATGTGGAAATCATAATGGTGGTAGGAACATCACCCACCGAGCTCTGACTCAGGGCTACTATTGGCCAAGCATGCTTAGACACCCCAAAGAGTATGTGTAAAGGTGCGATAAATGCCAGCGTTTTACTTCATATCAGCATCAACTGCATTATAGCTCATCCCTATTACCAATCCTTGGCCTTTCACTCAATAGGGGATGGACATTGTAGGATCGTTACCAAAAGCCCCATAGAACAGAAGATATTTGTTTATCACCATAGATTACTTTTCCAAGTGGGCAGAAGCGGAGCCCTTGACTCACATTATTGAAGCAAAGGTGAAAAACTTCACATGGAAATATATAATCTGCAGGTTCGATATTCCTCATGTTATCATCTCTGACAATGGTTCGCAATTCGCTAGAAAGGTGTTTGGAAAGTTCTGAAGTGACCTGCGTATCAGCCATCACTTCTCTTCACTAAGACACCCTCAAGCAAATGGGCAGGTCGAGGTTACTAATTGCACGATTCTTGACACCATTAAGAAAAGATTAGAACAGGCCAAAGGAAAGTGGGTCAATGAGCTCCCAAGAGTACTCTAGGCCTACCAAACGATAAGAAAGATACCAACCGCCGAGACACCCTTCTCACTTACGTACGGTACCGAGGTTATCATCCCAGTTGAGATCGGTATGCCAACACTTAGATCAGATGCCTTCTACCAAGGAACCAATGATCACCACCTGGCAGAAAATTTTGACCTATTAGAAGAAAGAAGAGAGCAGGCCGGGTCAGGATTGAGGAATATCGGCACAGAATGGCCAAAAGCTTCAATCAGAGGGTAAAGCCCCTGAATTTCCAGCTTGGTGATCTTGTCTTGAGAAGGGTATTCCCTAATACCAAAGATCCTACCACGGGAAAGCTCTCTCCAAATTGGGAGAGGCCTTACAAAGTCATCAAAATCATCAAGCCTATAACCTGCTGGTTAGAGGATATAACTGGCAAGCCCGTTCCTAGAGCTTAGAATACCGAGCACCTGAGAAAATATTATCAATAAAATTTCCCTTTTTCTTTAGAATATTCTTATCTCAATGCACAGAACTCCAAATCTGGTCCATTTCAAATGACTCTTATAAGCCTTGTAGCCATTACAAGTGCTATGGGCTTGGTCTAACCTTAATGCACAGATCTTCAGATCTGGTCCATTTCAAATGACTCCTATAAGCCTTGTATCCATTACAAGTGCTATGGGCTTGGTCTGACCTTAATGCATAAGTCTCCAGATCTAGTCCGTTTCAAATGACTCCTACAAACCTTGTATTCATTACAAGTGCTACGGGCTTAGTCTAACCTTAATACACAGCTCACCAGATCTAGTCCATTTCAAATGACTCCTACAAGCCTTGTATCCATTACAAGTGCTACGGGCTCGGTCTAACCTGAATGCACAAATCTCCAGAACTGGTCTATTTCAAATGACTCATGTAAGCCTTGTATCCATTACAAGTGCTTTGGGCATGGTTTGACCTCAATGCACAGATCTCCAGATCTTGTCCTTCTTACTACGCAAATCCTCATGGACTGAAGGTCTAATTTTAATTCAAATGAAAGCACTTCAAATATGAAATTATTCCCTTGACTTAATTACAGATTTGAAGGATCTATCATAATTTAATTGTAAGGTATTGCATTCCTAATTGCAAGTATTCCAGGTCTGAATATTTTACCTTGATCAAATTTCTTCTAGTGCCTTCAGGTCTGAGTATTATTCCTGTTCTTGTTTATTACAGGTATTTCAGGTCTGGAACTCTAACATTGAGTTAATTTCTAGTACTTCACGTCAGAATAGTCTCAAAATTAATCATAGAGAGCAGTGATGAATAAAAAATGTTTTTCATTGATAGGCCCGAAAGGGCTGAAGATTACAAAACAAAATGAAAAGTAACAATAGGCAACCCTATTCAAGGATCTATGGTGATGGGGGTAGCCTCGGCAGTTGGTGCGGCATCCTCTGCAGGTAAGGCTGGGGCAGACTCTGGCAAGTTCAGTTATGGGTCATCCACTTTCACTTCATCCACCCTCGAGATATCAAGGTCAAGGTAGAGCTTCTGAATCTTCTTCCTCAAGAGTTCATACACAGAATCCACGAACTCACCCTCCAATTGATTCAGCTCATCCATGAGCTCCTTCTCAGTCTCTTCATTGGCCACTGCCCCGGCCGCCTGCACATTGGAATATAACTTCAGAGCTGCTGGAGCTTCTGCTTCTTTCTTCTCCTTTTTCAGAGCCACTAGGAGGAAAGCAAGTTTGTTCCTCTGAGACTCCAGGACAGCCATGCCATTCAATGCTTCTTTGTATTTTTCTTCAAAAGAAAGGGAGGTGGAGTGAGATGTCTCGAGCTCAGCGCGGGCCGCATCCAGCTCGGCGTGAATTTTTCTTACCCTCTTTGATTCCTCAAAGTAGTCCATAATGGTAGCCTACAAATGAGAACGAGTGAATTAGTAAAAAATAAAAAATAAAAATAATAATAATAATAATAATAATAATAATAATAATAATAATGAATACATGAAGATACTTACCCTTACGTGTGCTACCAGGAGGTCCTTGGCAATCTGACGAGGCTTCACACTCTTACAGCACGGCGAGGCCGAAGACTAGGACTCTTCAAAGGCGGCCCTTATGGCCTCATCTCCGGAAGTGGCATTGGTGACTTCGGGAGGAATGCTGTTTAGCCTCCCCTTACCACGGGGTGCCGAACTAGCCTCTAGAGCTGGAAGTGGGGGTAGCTCTTAAGAAATTGCGGGTGCCGTCGATTTTGCAGTAACCTTTGGAGCACTGGGTACTCTGACGTTAGTCCTCATCTTCTTTTAAGGAGGAAAACAGCAACAAAAGTGGATGGACCCTCGGTTTTCTTCATACCCAGAGAGTAGTTTGACAGCATTGATTTCTTTAGCGCAGTAGACTTGCTCTTCACCAAGTTCACCTCTATGAAATTGCATAAAGTAAGGACTCGATCGTGAGGGTGGTCAAGGGGTTGCAATAGTCACCGATACTTCTCTTGAAGTTCAAAAGTGAAAGTTGACCTCTTCTAAGCCTTCTTATCTGCAAAACAACACAAGAAACAATAAAGTAAGTCGAAGTAAAAAGGAGGGGGATGAAGAATAGCCAACAATTATAGGTCTGAGGTCTCACCCTTAAAATCGATGTGCCGAGGAAAGAGACTCAACCGGTCTTCGAAAACTTTGTGTTCCCAGCCTCCGCCAACAAAGAAGTACCACTTCTTCCACGTCTTGTTGGAAGTGGGTACTGAAGTCAGGGGTTTGAACCTCTTATCAAAAGACATATAATAAAGTCTCTCCGATCTAAGGTACTTCATGTCCATATTAATTCGGATGACGTCTAGGTCCACCTCAACCCTATTCTTATGGTCTAACACTAAAAAGGCCATAAGTTGCCTCCAATTGTTGATATTAAGCTCGGTAGGGAAAATTTTGAAGCAACTAAAAAATTCATTCAGAAAGGGGTGCAGGGGAAACCGTACACCTATCTCGAACCATTCAAGATAAGTGCAAATCTCCTCCCTCATGATGTCCGAAAGATTATCTAATTTTTTGGGAACCCTACAATACACATTCTTCGAAAATCCAAAGTGTTTCTTGAGGGCACTTAACATTTCCTTAATCATGGCACTCTCTCCCTCCTCTCTCTGAGGTCGGCTAAAGGTGCCGACCTCCTTGTTCCTAGATTCGAGGTGGGCTTTAACAAGCACCACATCAGAATCGCTACCAGAAGTATCATCACCTAACCCCCCGAGGTAGGGTTCTTGTCACCACCCATTTCTACATTTGCCTTAAATTCCCTATCGTCAGATTTGGTATCGGAGTTCGACATGCCGAAGATATAAAAAGAGAGATGAAAAACGTAGAAGAAGAGAAAAAAAGATGACTAAAAATAGTGGAAGTAAAGGGAGTTACCGACTCACTAGAAAAGTAGGGTCAGGTGATAGAAATCGTTGAGGAAGGGCCAAAAATCGTAGTGCTCTCTTCTCACAATCACTTCGAAAATATGTAAAAACTGTAAAAGAAATTCAAATGACCACTTCAACTATTTATAAGAATCGGCAAGGGTGTCATTTAATGCATCAAAAACTGAGTGTTGGCTGAATAATAATGACCTTGACAGCCGAAACGACAGCACACGTGATAATTATGCCGTAACGACTCCTCTCCCCTCAAAATATAGAATGATGCATTAATATGAATACGCATGACCCTTCAAAAACCCTAGCCTGAGTTCTATAGGAGTCTTTAGAACTAAAGCTCGGGGGGGGGAGTAGCTGATGCACCATAAAATGATGCACCAATCCAAACATGACACGTGTCTAGCTTCTTTATGTGCAGGTCAAGAAGTAACACAGCTGTCCAGATCTGACATTCGAGCAGCAAGTTCTGGAGCATTAGTTCTTGATGGTACCGACCTTGTCATCGCCATGGCGTCCCTACCAACCTCAAAACAAAGAAATAGAATGCGATATAGAAACTTTCATTTGAAGATACAATCTGATCCCTACCATCACGGAGACTGAAATAGAAACTGCCACATCTAGATTACGGTCGATCCCGAAATTCATGGCTCCGAATCCCAACAGAAGGGAGGGATATTCATCTTATAAATAGGCCCTAAAGGTACGTTTTATGGGGACAATCAATTATATTCTTCTAGTTTACTCTTTACTAATTTTACCATCAGAGTGGCTACCGCCGGAGCCATCCCAGTGGCCCTTTGATTCCCCTTTTTCAGAGTTCGTGATAGATGACGAAGAGCGAAGCCCCCACCGGTCAGAAAAGTACAGCATCATTTACTTCTTTCAATTATTTTATGTCATTCCTTATCGTTCGTGACTTATATAGGTCATACAGAAGTGATTAACATTCATTAAGCATTACTTTAAGACTACATTTCTAAAGGACCTATACTTTTTGAGTGTTATTTGTTTAAACGGACTATACCAAAGAGTCCATAATAGTCATAAATTTTTAAGTATGAAGTTTCGTAATTTTTTATATTCGTTTGGCTACTTAATAAAAGTTGCAATGTTGCACTAAATGTGCCTACTGATCTTTATTTATATTTTTAAAAAATTCGTTTGCTAAAATAGACCCCACCAATGGGTCCAGAACGTTGAAAAATCCTAATATAGGCTTTTTTGGATTTTAATTTGCTCTTTTTTAGATTTTAATTTGCTCATATGTAGCATTAATTATCCTAAATATAGTTTTTAAGGATGTAATTATCATTTTTTGTATTTTTCGAGGGAAATTTGTCATTTTGACAACTTTAGGGACACTTTTGTAATTAACCAAAAATCAAGGGCTTAAGTGAAAGTTTCATAATTTACTATTTAAAATTTTATTTTCTAATTGAGGAGGGCTTTTTTAAATTGATTTTTACATTATTTGGGTGTTAATATATATAATATAAACGGTTGGGCAAATTGGTAATTTTTGAAAGTTAATTTAATATTTTTCTATTTTAGAGGGGCAATTTTGAATTTTAAAGATTCTGATCTGGACCCTTGTGTAATTTTTAATAATTTTTGGGGGTCCTTTTATAATTTACAAAACTTATATAATATGGTATATTGTGTGTGTGTGTGTATATATATATATATATATATATATATATATATATATTAGGTTCAACAATAGCACAGCCATTGGCTACGGCTTAGTAGTTAGTCGTGCTAGTTTAGGGTTTTAGGTTAAGGGTTCGAACGTTGGGTACTGCATGCGCCCTCTTTTTTTTTTTTCAAAATATTGGCGAACCAAATAACGTATAAGGAACCAAAATCAGGATAGGATATCCCTATTCTTGGTCAATCTATAAAATCAATTAGAAATCCGTGTAACAAAAAAATCCCAATCTGTTTTAATTTAAATCAATCCTAACCCTAAACGATGGCGCTTCACTTAACATGTATTCACGTTTGGGCCGGGTCGACTCGGACCCGACCCACCAGAGTTGTTTTCCCTTCTAAAGTGATTACTACTCACTTGTAACCCTAAATATTCAGACCTCATTTTATGGTATTTCAGCAATTGTTTTTATCCCTTTTTGTTTCTATTCATCTTCTGAGAGTTATGGCTTTGATTTGATATAGGTTTTATGGATTGAATCAAGCTAAAAAGCTTGATTTGAGCTTCAATCGTCGAACTAAATAATGGTCTGGTTCTCCCTCAGTTCTTAACCAAATTAGGTGAGGTTTGTTCGGTTATGATCCTTAGGTTATAGGGATTTTTCCCCAACTACTGGAATCGAACTTGGTGCTCAATTCTTTGAAGTCCCAAAATTGCCCTTTCCAATTTTTTACCAGTTCTAGCTAGTTTTAGGTCCATTCTTTAAGATCTTTCCTGATTCATGAATCTTTTAGCTCCTAGATCCATTTCTAAGTATTAGAAACTTGTTTTGTTCCAGTTGAATTCTAGGTGAGTTTTGAGCTCTATTAATGGTAGTTCATTTTTGGTTTAATCATTACAGAGGCTTTCAAGGTCATATAAATAATCTAATATACTCTAAATCTACACAGGAACTTAAAGAAACTCAAAGGATTCAAGTTCTAACATGTTTGAATGGTTTTTAAATTTTTTTTATTTCTTCTCTCTCATCATTCTTCTCTGTCCAAACAGTTTCTTGGCCTTCCCCTTGCATGAAAATGCAACTGGGTTTCCAATAGTTATGCTTTTATTGAGGGATTTATTGCTTCACCATGAAGAAAAATGGTGATACTTGAAGACCTAGTGTAACACCCCAATTACTTGACTGGCATGTTTTGTGTATTGAAAACTATTTTGGAAATGAAATGTCGGGTTTAGCTAATTTAATGTCTATTTTTAATAGTGATAAAACTCAAATTAGTTAATTATGGGAAACTCGAGAAAATAAAAAATGACATTGGACCTTGGTTAATGAAAGATATTCTGAGTAGGAAGTGACAGAAAGAAACCGCACTGAAAAAGGAGTTACGGATTGGGAGTTAAGGCCAAAACAGTGAAACTGGAATTCTGCGACAACCAAACAGGGCCTTAACCAGAAAAAATAGGAGAAAATGGTCACTTGGGAGGCCAAGGGGAATTGAACCCTTGACCTACCAAGGTAGGTAAAATCTGTCCCAAAAAGTTACCAACTAGGCTGTTGGTTACTTTGTGCATATATACAGCAATATATGTATATAACCTATAATCTTGCCCAAGCCACCACCCAAATTGGCCAATGGCCTTGCATGCATTCCCTTCATCATGGCCCTCCATCACCTCCATCAGGTCAACAGCCACTAACCCCACTAAGGGCAGAGATACACTCATATATGTGTATATGTATAACCATATATGTGTACAAGTCTTGAGATATATATATATATATATATATATATACATATATTTAATCTCACATGAAAAGGGGTCCTTTTAGAAATCTAATACAACTAGTTGGTGGGTGTGTGCAAACGTGAGGGATAGAGAGAGAGTGAGGGTGAAGTGTGGAGAGAGAAGGGAGATTGTGCATGCAAGTGAGATAGGGAATTGGCAATTGAAGTAAAGGCTTGAGGTTGCATGCATGACCTGAGGAACTTGAGGAAGCACTGTGTGAAACCCTGAGTCAAGCCATAGGAGAAGAGAGTCTCTGTTGAAGGTAAACTCCAAACTTACCTCATTCTTTCATTTTTAAATTTTGAACTATTTTGATGAGTTGCTACGGTTATGGACTGCATGCATGGTTATTTTTGACCCTAAGAACTAGTTTGGAGCATACTGTGTGTGTTGGAGGTGTTAGAATGGTCAAGAACCATGAGAAACCGAAGGTGACCTCCATTAATGGACCTTGGAATACCAGGTCTGAATCGACTATAGCAGAATGGAACCTTGAGTGTCAAGACCTAAAATAGACCCCAAGAGGATCTCAACCATCTACCTACGCGACCCCAGAACACTGTATAGCCCCACGGATTTCAAATTATTCCTACGGGTTTAAAACTCAATTTGTCGATGCATGCAACTAAACTGAAAAATAAAAACGGGGGCTCGATCCTTATGCTCTGTAGGTCACGTAGCTTCAAAAAACACACAAAATGGTTGAGAAATAAGGATGTATTGTTGAGTTGCAGGTACGGCTAGCATGGTTTATTCTCACCGTTTGAGTTGATTTATTGTTGGTTTATGAATGCCAAAATGATGGCAAGAATATTTACAACATATATGAATGAAAAACAGAGAGAACTCGTGTGTTAAAACTCACAAAACAGAAAGAGAAAATCTGCAGATTTTTAGGGCAACAGTAACCAGGGGGTTGGGGATGATGACCAGTACCGGGTCGGGTCGGACCGGGTGTCGGGTCGGATCCCGACCCGATTAAGAAACGGGTAGACCGTTTAAATGAAACTGTGTCGTTTTATTAAACTGATTTTTTTAATTAAGTTAGGGCTGACGTCATCATGACGTCAGCAAGGCGACTAAACCGGTTGGAGCCGGACTGAACCGGACCGGTTCAGTTGCAAAGAGACTGAACCCTTTGGTTCAGTTTTGAACTTTTAAATATTTACAAACTGACCCCCACTGTTTGACAGAATTATACTAAGGCCCAGATTTTGAAAATCTTATGCAATTATACCCCTAAAAAATTAATTAAAATAATTATTTTATTATTTTATTAAAAGGGGATAATTACTATATTGCCCCTGGACCTTAAACAAGTCAAACCAAGTCCGAATTTAATAATTGAATAGTGTAATCTTACTATTTTGGGCATTCCGGACTCAATGGTGGAGTCCGATTTGTGAAACCAAGTCCCAGAAAATACAGATATGTAAAGGGTAAATGACCGTACTGCCCCTAATGACACATAGAGCCAAATTTCACTGAAAGATAGTCCATTTTAACTATGTTGGACATTCCGGACTCAATGGTGAGGTCCGTGACTGTAAATAAAGTACCGAAAAAATACAACATATGAAATTACCATAATACCCCTGACACTGTACAAGGCCCAAATGAAGTCTGATTAAAACAGAATTAATACCAGTGATAGACCTGACACTTGTGAGACTGTATACATGATTAGATGACGAACCCGAGACAGAAATTATGTGACGGCAAAAATGACCAAAATACCCCTGACATACCCGAACCCAGATTTAAAAGCCGAGAGAGTCTAAATTGACTTTCTTCGACCTTCCGAACTCAATGGTTAGGTCCATAATATGAAAATCAGAACCGATAAATGTGTGAAGGCATCTGTTCTAACATGTTAAGCTGTGATCTAGGTAAAAATATCACTTAAACTACCATAGACAAACAGGGCAAGAAATTCACCATCATGACTAAGGCCCAGAGGTTAGCCGATAAGAAACAGCAAGAGTTTATGCAAGAATTACTGAGGCAGCAAAGAGTTATTAAGCGTCATATTAGAATAGCTAAGTCCACTGAAATCGTTTCCGTCCAGCCCTTCATATATAAGGCACGTACTAAGGAAATGATTGCCGAGGCCAAGATGAAAAAACAGGAAGATACTGAAACCCTAAGCCAAATGCTTAAGAGGTAAGACCTATGAACTAGCCACTATAAGTTAGTTCCATGAAACCCATCATAGGGTAGACTTACTCAGTCTAAGGTCATGAGTTGATAAATCTTTATAAATTGTTTTAGGCTTAAAGAGAAAAAGAGGAAGGCTCCGTTCATAGCTTCAAACTCAAATATTGAAGGTGAGTAACTTCTGACACTGTTTAGTTACTGCTCCTTGATCTGCTAAATTGTTTCGAATACCATATGTTTTAAATGCAATTGTTTTAAATGCATGCTTTTATCACCGATGACATGGTTTTTAGTTTCTCAAATGATTAACTATACTTCTGATTGATATGCTAGCACTCTGAACCGTTTATCTGTTTTGATCTATTGAACTTGACTTGGATTTATTGAACTATTAATTCCAAACTGATTTAATTACCATGTGATTTAAGCAAAGATTGAATTCGAAACTCTTGCCTGGATATCTGTGTTACTCACTAGGCTTTTTAAAGCTCATTCCATTATTTTAATAATTTCAGGGGAACTCTCAGATGGACAGGTTTAGCAGGTCCAGAACTTAGGGGGAAAATGTTGGAGACCCCCAGATAAAATGATAACCCATTTTTGAGAATCTATACCATTTTTGTACTTTTTGTGTAACTGAACAGATTATGACCTTTTGTGGTGAAACTGTTTTGTAATCTTGATTAAGATAGGACTGACTATGATGTATCCTGAATGCTCTGCCAAGTATATATGTATGCATTCTCTTGTGAAAATTCCGCTGCTTAAATTATATATGTTGAATGCATTATGCTTGGGATTTAGATCGGAATGGCCTGTGGTTAGGATTACCGTCGGGGTTTTGTTTTCAAAAAAAAAAAAAACTGATAAAACCCGATGGGTGCCTAACTGGCCTTTGTCACGTGCCCCAAATCCGTACAGGGTGGGTCTGGGGGATGTGACACCTAGGGTGGCCATGTAGCTTTACTATGATGGAAAACTGAGAAGAAAGCTATGAAGGCTGAATATGGTGGTTGCTACAAGAATCCTTGTAGCCTTTATTTTTTTCCCTAAGATTTTCCTATTTATATACATATATACACACACCAACACACCTTATATGTGTGTTCCAACCACCTTTATCATGTGCAAGGCACATGACATTTAAAAATAATTTTATATATTTTCCCATTTTCCAATAATACTTTTTTATATATATACACACCTATATTAACACTTCAGTGTGTGATTTTGGGCACCAAAAATCATGTGCAGGTCACATCATTCATAAAATAATTTTATAAGTTTTTATTTATATGTCCTATTATTTTATGTATTTTTCCTAATTTTTCATAATTATTAAATAATTATTTCATTTAATAATTCATAATATTGATGTAGTATTTTTTCCACTTTAGGCTAGTGATGTATTGATCACTTAACCAATTAGTCTCATTAACCTAGGTTAGATTAAGTTGACCAATGGTTAAGTTTGATTTTAACCCTACATGGGGTGATGCGCTGACTAAAGTTATGCCGTATTATTGGGTTAGCTTAGCTTGTAACCCTAGTTTGAGATTATGTCATGATATAGTGCCCAAAGAATTTTGAACATATATTTTATTAAGATAATTTTTCATTACATTGTCCTAATTGCCATTTTACTAGGTGTGGTAGGTGTTACAGGAAATATCTGGGCAACAAGTGGTGTTAGAGCCTCATTTCTTGCAAAATAAAGTTAAGACTCTAAGAAAAAAGATATGGAAACTATTGTAGAAACCTACTTTGCCAAAGGATAATCGAAAAATAGACCTCTATTATTTAGTGGCCAAAATTAAACTTAATAAAAGGCTAAAATGAAAATCTATCTCAAGCTTTAGACTATGAAATATGGAAGGTCATTACAAATGGGCCTCACATTCCTATAAATGCCAAAAGTTCTACTATTTATCTATAAGAGTATCTCAACTAATCTATGTACATCAAATACAATCCAAAATACAACTCTGGCATATCATCATTACATTACTCTAGACAAGAGTACCACATTCCTTACTAAAAATATTCATAGTGATGATCTGACACTTAATTCTTTACAAGGGTCTTCCATCTCCATAAATCTAGCTTCGTCAAGTTGTGTCCAATAATTTTCATCCATAGTTCTTATCATTTAAAAATTAGTTGTATTTTTGTAGTGAGTTAACTTAAGCTCAAAAAGTGATTCTTGCATCTAGTGTTTGGAAGAAACCATTCTTTTGTACAATTGCATATTCCAAATAAACAAATAGCATGTTCCAAGCTAATACAAAACAGATATTGAAATAGAACAGATGCAAATTATAGAAACCTGAAAAATGAGGGTAAATTTTTTGTTTTGCCAGTAGGACACTATTCATGCACCGTTTGCTGGTAGGGCGCTATACATGCACATTTAGCTATAAGTCATATTTAGGGGCATATTTTGATTATGCCATAGAAGATAAAAATTCTTAGAATGTTGAAATAAACTGCCTGTAAAAATTTGAGCCTAATCGGAGATAGTTTCAAAAATTGGACCAAAAGGACATCCCGGGTGGCCCAAGTGGAAGCGGCCAAACCCGGTAGCAAAAGAAAATAAATTTTTTTAAAAATTTTCATTTAAAATAATTTTAAGAACTTTGGTTAAAGTAAAATGTCAAATTGAGGCGTTTCGGAACGAGTTGTAGTGTAACAAGGCCCTAGATTCATTAAAGGCAAAAAGGTCATTTTGCTCCTTTGCCCCTTTAGTATAAATACAGCCCTTAGAGTTAAAATTTCATTATTTTGGTTTGAGATACAGAGCAAAACTCGTGCATGGGAGAAAGTGAAGAAAAAATCTAGGTTCTCCAAGTTTCAAGCCACCAAAACACACTCCTAGGCCGAGATTCTTGCAAGACTTCCTTCTAGAAAGTTGTTCCTCTCATCAAGGGCTATATTCTCACTGAACGGTTTGGCTGCACAGAGAACACAACTCCCTCAGGTTGAGAAAAACTATTTTAGGTATGATATTTTGCTAAGTAAGGAATAGGATTAAGTTTATGAGTGTTTTATAAGTTGATTGAATGATTTATATGTTTATTTGTTGTTAGAAAGTCACTTAGGATGTAGTTGCTTTGAAAACCTAGAGTTGGTTGTTTATATACTTATGCTTTCCTTGGGAATTTGGAAAAGTGATAAACATGAACCATGACTATATGTGAAATTCATTGTATTCTAGCTTATGTTCATGTAGACAAAATCTTGTGATTGGAAAGTTATAATTTATTCAATGTGTTGGTATTTTATGCATTTTGTGATCTTTGAGAATTTTTTGAAATCATGAACATGTAACTTGTTTATATGTTTGATTCATTGCATTCTAGCCTATGTTCATGTAGAGAAACTCTTGTGGTTTGAGAGTTACAATTTATTCCATATGTCGGTACTTTATGTGTTTTATGATCTTTGAGAAATTGTTAAGGTTGTGAATATGTAATGTGTTTATATGTGAAATTGATTGGATTACATGTTAGGTTCATGTAGAAAAAGTTTTGTGATATAAAAGTTATAGTTGCTTTAAGTACATTGCATTATTTAAAGCATGCTCCATGTGTTTGATAAAATGCTTCATTAAGATTACATTATTGCATGGTGAAATCAAAGCATATTGGCATGGTGTGATTCTTTGAAAACATGGTGTGGGTTAAGCACTTTGGTGCTATGCATTATAAGGGTGTAGATCTTGTGGTGAAAAATCCAAAATTGGCCATTGGTACTCATTCCAACGGGAACGGACCGTGAAGTGAGACATACGATTGGTACTCGTGTCTAACGGGGAAGGGTCGTGAAATGAGACATAGTTGTGGCATAGAGTTGCATATGTGTGTCATGTATATTGATATTGCATAGCATTGGGGGATTAAAGGGTTATAACTTCTAAATGTACACTTTCACATACCACGCCTTAAATCTTGTTCCTTGCATTAGCATTATGTCATACCAGCAGTTGAGCTGACCCCTCGTGGGATATCATATTTCAGATAAGGCTCCGAGTACTTGAGACTTGTTGAAGTCTTGAAGAAAGGAAAGAAAATGGACCATGAAGAAGATTTGGCCCTTGGGGCATTATTCTTGAGTTGTATAAGGGCATAAGCCCTGAAACCATGTGTGTTTATTTGTACACACCTTGTATATTATGAAAACAATGGGCAATGCCCAATATATTGCAATGAGCATGAGATATTGATGTTGTGAAATTCAAGTACATGTGTATATATGATAGATTGAATAGTTAAATGATGTATGTTTAACTTTTATGAGATTGTGGCCATCGAGTGAGGATGGAATGTACAAACCCTTAATTGTATAATGTGTCATGAATATTAGGTGGGAAAAATGCTTAGAAAACAAAGGAAGTTATGTTAAAAATTTTGTGAAATTAAGGGAGAAATTAGGTGTGCAAAACACTATATAAATAGGTGAGAAAAGTCCCAAAATGTAGGGGTTAAAAGCCTTGAGGAAAGGGGCCAAAAATGGGAAAAACAAACTTGCAAAACTTTAGAAAAAATTTAGAAATATGAAAAATCAAGTTACAGAAGCTACAGTAAAATTGCAAAAAAACAGTCCAAGCATACCAGGCCATGCCCTAGCCGCGCGCCGTGCTGCCAGCCCCTGCACGCCAATGCCCTTGCCTGCTTGACAGCCCATGTGCACAACCTGCTGCACCCCCTGACACCTGCCCCTTTGGCCACCTTTTTTAGCCATATTTGGGCACCTTTTTGGACCATGCTTGGGCATCATATCGGGCCATGTTTGGCCACCCTCTTGGGCTATTTTTGGCCACTTTTTGGGCCATGTTTGGCCACTCTTATGGGCCATGTTTGGCCACTTCCTTAGACAAAAGTTGGTGGACTTTTTAACTTATTCTTTGCCCATGCCTTAGGGCATTTGGGGCCCATTCGGACCATCATTCCATGGCATATTTAGAGAAATTTTGTGGGCTATTTTGGAAGCCATTTTTGAACATGACTTAAACTATTTTAAATATTAATTGGGAGGGATGTTTGAGTGACATTAGGAGACCACTTTGGTTGGGTCAAATAGCAAGCCTTCATTTCTAATTTTGGGAAAACATGGGAAAAATGAATATATAATCAACTGAATCCATTAACTTGTCTTTCATTTACTTTTCTTATCTCATTTCATTCACTCCCCGGGTTTGTGAAAATTCGAGGCGTGACATAAATGATCAACATATATTTACATTTATTTTCCAAAACATAGTTCGAATGCTAAAATAGTCCAAATTAGAAAGACCACGGACAACTAGAATAGATACTAATTAGATAAAGAACGAATCGCCCCAAAGACAGGACAAATCAGAGATAAATTAAATCAAATACAAAACATAACTAATCACATGTCAGATCAGAGGTGGAATAGATTGGGACAGTTTGGTTAGATATAGAACAATTTTTATACAAATCAAATCATATACAAACATGGGTCAAGTACTAATTATACCACAGATAGGTCAAATCAAAGACACATCAATTAGATACTAAATAGATCAAGAATATATCAGAATACCCAATCAGATTGGATATCAAGCAGATTAGAAGTACATCATATCATAGGCAGAAAGGATCTAAGATAACTTAAATCAAATACAACAGATCAAATTCAGATCAAAGATAGGTCAAATTAGATACAGAACATATCAATGACACATCAAATCAGATTCAACAGATTTAAGATCAAATATGAAATGACGCTAAAGGAAGTTTCTAGAAGCACAATTTGACCTAGAGAGGAGTGAATAGGTCTAACTAGAAATTTTAAAATTATTTCTTTCTTAGATTTAAAAATTGTTTGTTAATGATTGAATCGCTCACTCGTTTGATTCTCCTCAAACTTGTATCCATAAGCATTCTTCAAGTGTACTTCGTTGCTCCAAATCCAAAAGCAGGCCACCAACAACAACTGTGAATGCCCACGCAATCTCAAACTCCTTCGATTGCACAACTCTTTAATCACCACAAGATTATATTGCTCAACTCAATTGTAAGTTCTTGATATCAAAGGCTTGTGATATGAATCAATATGCATACACTTAGATAGAAATGCTTTTTAAAACTCTAGATGAAAACCTAGAAATAGGGTTGCTCAAAAGCTACAAAAAAACTCGCGAAAGGAGTTTATATAGCATTAGGTCAAAGCGAAACATAAAACTAGAAGTTTAAGGAAAAATTCTGCAAAACCTCATGTAATCATTCGAACGAGCAACATTTTGAAAACAACACTTAACCTATTACTTTGGTCATTTGACCAACCCATCTAACCACATCCCACAAAGGGGATTTTCTAAGCTACTAGATTAGTCATTCGAACAACCCATCCCACGATAGGCCACACACCCAAAATAAGAACACATTGGATTGGTCATTAAAATGACCTATCCCACAACATCTCACGAGGTGTGATATAGGACCTTATTGTCTTGGTCATTCAAACAACGCCAAGGCTTGTTCGAATGAGTAAGACATAAACTAATACTTTGCACAAAATAAAGTGAAAAATGACCTTTTATTTTATTTTTAAAATTTTTTTGTAAATAAAAAAGCAATCAAATCAATTTTTCACTTTTTCCAAAACACATTTTCACCTAAAAGAGAATAAGAGAACCATGCATGAGGTGAGTGTGTGCAAATCCTTGTATCAAGAATCCAAACTAAATTGCTCTTACCAAACGATCACTACATTTTCTGTCAGAATTATTGCAATGCCTTGACTACACTTAGATCACATGGCTTGAGTACATATCCACTCATAGGCTTGAAAGAATTACAACTAATGACTACAATTCCTAACATAATACATAACAAATTAGAGAACTAATCAAATCAGATTCAGAGCGGATCAAATTAGAAGCAAACATATCAGATCAGACACATAATAGACTAGGTCATATTCAAATAGACCAAATCAAATGTAGATTGGATCAGACATAGAACTGATCAGGTCAAATATAAATTAGTTGGATCAGATACAAAACTGACGCGAATAGATCAGGTCAAATATAAAACAGATCAAATACAAATGGATCAGATTGAATGCCAAACAGATTAGATCAGATACGGAACATATCAGATCAGATTAGAACAGATAAAGATCAAAGATTAGAACAAGTACATATCAAAGATCAAAATAGTTACAAATCAAATAAAGATATAAACAGCTCAGGCTGAAACAAATAAGAAATCAGAACAAATCCAAATAAAAAATCAGAATAGATACAGTTTAGATTAAAGTTAATACAGATACAGATTCATATCATATCATATCAAAACATGTATAGATCATATTAGAATAAACTCATATCAAATCTCATAACAGATGCAGATCAGATTAGAATAGATACAACATATCAAATCAGAACTAATACAATGGTTCATATTAGAATAGGTATAATAGATTAGATCATAATAGATACAACAAATCAAGTTAGAACAGATACAGATGTAGACCAAAATAGGACAAATACAACAGATCTAATTAGAACAAAAATAGCAGATTACATATTAGATCATAATAGAACATATACAATAGATCAAGTATCATATCATAATAGAATAGATATCACATATCAGATCAGAACATATCAGAGATAATCGTGAGTTATAAAATAGAGTTGGCTTACTAAAACAAAAGTTTTTCAAAAACAAAGTAATATTTGTTATTCAGAAAAATATACAGATGAATGCATAGAATATGTAATGTCACAGATAACAGAATGGGCCCGACTACCGATAACAGAATATATATATATATATATATATCTAGGTGTACCGTTATCACTAGGTTGTCTTGATTGGCATAAAGAGCTCTGAATAATATAATAGATTCATCCCAAAGGACTATAATAGAATGTCGAGAATGTACCCTAACATAAGCCTCAAGGCCATGGCATTTGAGAAAATATTTTATCATACATAAAAACAGATTTTAGACTCAGATAACAGATTTCATATTTCAAATTCAGATTTTACATGCAATAAAACATGTGTAGCAGCAGTTAATAATGTTAGAAAGAAATAGTCATGCTTCTTCAAAATCTTTTATGATAAAACCATTTATAGAAAATATTTCCTTTTGGTAGCTAAAAAAAAAATGAAGTAGAGTATTGTAGACATTAGATCAAGAATCAATTTACTCAAAGATTGTAAAAAATTAATGAATGAAAAGATAATCGCAATAACAGAGTACAAGATTTGGCATTATCGAACAAGTGATAAAATGCCACTGATTCAGTGTCCAAGATTACTCACCTTAGGTCCATATTTGCAATTCCATATTTGTCTCCAAACATTATCTTTTTCTCATCCCTACTGATCCTAAAATCAAAATTCAAATAGCACTAAATGCCAGTCCAAAATGTGACTCAAACTTAATCATCACTTTTCCATTCTTATTAGTCTAAATGGACCTCATTTTTGGGTTAAGAAGCCTCAAAAATCCTAAGATAGGTCCTCTCTTGGTTCCTAAGTTTATTCGATAACTTATTCTCCTATTTAGGGCATAATGGCAATTTTGCCCTTTCGTGTATTGTATTTTTACACTGATCAACCCAATCGATCAGTTCCAAGAACTAGTCGGCTAAGTGACCTTTTTTACAAAATAGCCTGAAATCACTGTCCAATACAATCAACCTTTACAAATATTCAGTCGACTATTTTTCAAGGCCAAAATTAGTGTATATCAAAACTAGTTGTTAGGACTATTAGTCTATGGGTTTGCTAATCCGTGTTGACAAAACTATATCGAGTTGTAATGTATCCAAGTCATGTGAGTAGTGTTCTTAAGCCGTGTGTTCACTCAAGCATTCTTCCATCATGGTCAGCTTCAACAAATCCAGTGTTTGCAATGTTAAGCTAAAGTAACGATTTATATGTATTGGATTTGGTTCACACACTCACATCATGCATAAAATATTTTTAATTTAGATTTGACTTTAAAACATCTTTATAAATCTTAGAAGTTTGTTTTGAATGTTTTTCAACATTTAAACACTGTCTTATGACTTTTTGGAAGAACGTTAATCAAAATGGATTTCAAAAACATTTTCAAGAAATCCCTATCTTTAGTGTTTTGATCATAATTGGAACAATACATTGAATGTATAGGTAAGACCAATTTTATATGAAATTATACTTCAATACCTTCGAAACGATAGGTAGAACATCTCAATCAGAGCTCGTATGAGTGAGATATCGATGTTTGAAGTTGGGGCATTCTGTCAGCAAATTCGTTCGAACAAAAATTCTAGTAGGTTTTCGTTTGATATTGGTGCCCACGAATTTTAGTTCATTTGAATGAACTAAAGTTCATGGGAACGAATGTCTCGCATATCAATTTCCTAATTGGATTTAAATAGCACGTTTTGCTTTCCAAAACCTATCCTATACAAGGATTTGATCCCTAATTTGTGGTGGAACTTTTGGCTGCTATCAAAGAGAGTTTCTAAACTTTTCCAAAGGTTTTCTCCATGTTCATGATGTACACATAGATCAAATCCTTTGTATAAGAACCTAAATTACATCTTCTATATCGTTCTTGGAGTGCAAGCTTGTGGAGTTCAAGTTTGTGAAATCGATGGAATTTAAGATTGCGTGGAGTTCACAATTGTGTTGTGGTTTGCTGTTTATGGATTTTGAAGTGGTGAATACACTTAGAAAGTCTTGAGGATTCTAGTTTTATAAGATTCAGATTGTCAACAAGGCTTAAGGGACTGAATCGGTGTTTGTACAGAGTCTCTAATCATCAAACTTCTTTTAGTGGATTCACATGTGGGTCAACGCCCCAAGGTTTTCCAAAGCATATACGATTGATCTGTGGTGGTTTCCTCGTCAACAAATTTGGTGCACTATCTTTACCTTTTACTATTACTTTATTTATTATTGCTATAGTTAATCATTACATGTCACTAAATTTGATTACACCCACTAGAACATTAATCCTCACATAATTGAAGTGACACTATTATTCTCCTTGAAGTGAAGTTAAAATTTGATAAACATAATTTAAATTTTCTAAATAGACTTATTCACTTCCTTTAGGTCTAATTTTTGATATCTAGACATACATTAGACCTCACACTAGTCGACTAATCCAAAAGACCAGTCGATTAATTGTTCTTGAACAATTGAACCTCAAACCCTCTAGAAAATTTCAATTGGCCTAATCAGTCGACCAGTCCTCAATATAGTTGACTCGTTGATGATTCAATCAACTAATTTTTTCAATCTGCAATTGAAAATTCAAATTTTGAACAGAGACAAAAAGAGGAGAACGATTATATTTTGAAACATAACGGCTATATTCATTTGAGAACTATAACTAAAAGTTCTCTAAAGCATTTATTGTCATCTCTTCACAAGAATACACTTCCACATCTCTATTCTTCACTTTAGATCTGATTATTGAAAACCTAGATCAAAAAGTTCTACTTGTCTTAAATACTCTAAACTTGTACCTGATCTATCTATAAAGAGTTAGCATTTATTGTACCAATCTACTCTTGAAGAGAATGCTTGTTGGTAAACAAACTTTTTATCTTCTCATTGTCATGAGATTTGCATATAGGTGCTACCCTTGTGTGGCGAAAGGGGATGTTTTGCTGGGCAAAGAGCTAGGAGCTCTTATTGTAAAGGTTTGACCTCCACCTACAATGAGATCAATATAGTTTAAAAACTCAAGTGGAGATGCTTGAGTTGAGGATATGGGAAGTTTTTTGAACCTCGTAAAAATCTCTATGTTTACTCTCTCTTTCCCTCTCTACTATTTTTACATACTTGTGTATTTCTAGCATACATTTTTAAAGTTTGTAAAAGTTGTCAATTTTTTCTATATACCCTATTCATCCCCCTTGTAGGGTAAATGTCTATGCAACAAAAGGGTTTTTAAAGTGGAACACTATGAAAAATAAACTAGAAGACCTTGTTTGTCAAAACTAGTCAACCACTTCCAAAAACCAATCGACTGATTCTGAAAGATTATTTTTACACTGATCAAACCAGTCGATTGAGTGACCATTTCTTAAACCCAACCTGAACACACAATCAAAAACAGTTGACCTAAAAAAAGATTCAGTCGACTAATTCTTGAAGGCCAAAATAGTGTACATCATCGACTGACTCTAAGAACCAATTGACTGATTTTTATTGAACACATGAACCTCAAACTCTCTAGACAAATCACTTGAGTTGATCAGTCAACTAGATCTTGATCCAGTCAACGAATTGGTGACTCAGTTGACTGATTCTGCCAATTTGGCAATTGAAAATTTAAATTTTGAATAAATTACAAATGGGGGAACAACTCTATTTTAAAATACAATGGCCATATTCATTTGAGGCCTATAAATAGAGGTTCTCTAAAGAATTTATTGCTATCTCTTTACAATCTTACACTTCTACATCTTTATTCTTGACTTTAGATCTAACTATTGAAAACTTAGATCTAAAAATTCTACTCATCTTAAACACTCTAAGCTTACACTTGATCAATCTATAAAGAGTGAGAACTTATTATACCAATATACTCTAGAAGAGGGTTCTTGTTGGTAAACAAACTTTGTATCTTCTCATTGCGGTGAAATTTAAGAGTAGTAGCTACACTTGTAAGACAAAAAGGGATATTTTTCTAAGCAAAGAGTTAGGAGATCTTGTTATAAAGGTTTGACCTCCATCAACAAGGAGATCAAGATAGTGGAAAAACCCAAGTGAGGATGCTTGAGTCGAGGACGTAGAAAGTTTTCTGAACTTTGTAAAAATTGCTATGTTTGCTTTCTCTACTCTTTTAAAAACATCTGCATTTTTTGCATACATTTTTAAAGTTTGTAAACGTTGTCAATATTTGTAAAATACCCTATTCACCCTCCCCTCTCTAGGGTAACTATTCAGGTAACAAGTATTTAACTAACTACTACACAACACACTCGTCCATATCTCTACCCCATATCCACTTCACGTCCTAGCCCTAACTACTTCAGTTTTAAATTTCTTTAATTTCCTTTTTACTTTTGAACCAAAAGATAAAACATTTTCCTTTATAATTTATTATTATTATTTTATTTTTCAATCACATTAGTAATTAGCTTTTATATAGATTAGTAATTAGCTTTTGCAGTTTTTTCATAGATTAAAAAGTCCTTCCTAGGATTCTACAAATTCTATTTTAGTTAGGATCTACAAAAAATTTTTTACCAACACTCAAAGCTATTTAATTAGCTTTTTTATATGTCTATATGTTTTGTTGTAGGTTAAAGAGCCACCTTTATCTTCTAATTTGATTTTTTAAAAAAAGATTAGGTCATATAGAATTTTTATATGATGATATATATTTTTTGGATTAGTCTATCTTGATAAATATTTAACTACCCGTTACACTACACACTCGCCCATATCTCTACCCCTTATCCTCTTACGTTTCCATCCTTAAGCACTTCAATTTTAATTTTCTTTAACTGCCTCTTTTCATTTAAATCAAAGGACAAAATTTTTTCTCATAAAACGAACCTCCGATCAAATACAACTTTTTCCTTTAAGTTTTATTATTATTATTTTTCATTTCTCAATCAGATTAGTAATTAAATTTCATATACCTATGTTTTATTTTGTTGTAGATTAAAGATTCCTATACACAATATACCTATGTCTTAAAATTATAATTTTTTTATAAGATTGGGCCTTATAGATTTTTTGATAAATATTTAACTACCCACTATACTACACACTTGTGCATATCTCTATCCCTTATCCACTTCACGTCTCTATCCCTAACCACTTTAGTTTCAAATTGCTTTAACAACCGTTTTTCTGTTAAACCAAAAACAATGCTTTTATTTTTCCTTATAAAATGAACTTCCCCTCAAATGAAAGATTTTTGTTTAAAATTTATATTATTATTATTTTTTGTTTTGCAATCAAATTAGTAAATCTAGTCCTATTAAGAAAGGTAAACCTAAAGTGATACAAGATCGCCGGTGGAAGTAAAGTTATGTTATTTAATTGATATCGTTATGTTATGTTATGGATTATCAATTTTAGCTTGGATAATATTAATTAAGTTCAATGTTAAACTTTCATCCCACCCTAAAAACTAAAATATAAGTCACTTACACAAGACAAAAGATCTTACATGAGAAACCCTCAAGGGAAAGAAAATCCACATTCAGCAGCAAAAGTCCAGTAGTAAAAAAGAATGCAATACAAGTCCACAAAGCTCTCTCCACAAATAACTAACCTATCACCACCCGTTATCTCCTGTCTGTAACACCCCTGACCTAATTACTAGGTAATTAGTGTCAACTTATAGATATGGATAGTATTAGTATATAATTACACTTAAACTAAGGTAATTGACAAAAACTCTTAAACTATGGTGAAACAATGAAGACTAATGCAACAAAATAAGGTCAAAAATTATACCAACTAGTAAACTAACATAAAAGATAAAAATGGAATTAATTAATTAACTTGCAAACAAATTAGAAGACAAATACAAGTAAATAAATAAAGAGAATGAAAAGAGGTCAACAACGGTTTGGCCAAGACTTGAACCCAACACCTTTGAAAAAATAATGCTTTCACCCAAAAGATTTCACCCACTAGGTTATCAGCCATTATGTTTATATTTATGGCAGGATATATATAGTCACCTAGCATGTAAGTATTCTGTATGCAAGTTGAGATGTCAGACATAGGGATAACAGAAATGCTATCCTTACATAGTTTTTTTACCAAAAACATATACATGCTGATGTGGCCAAGCCAAATCAGAAGGCTTAACAGAGAAAAACTTGTAAATCACTGTTAAACCTGCTGATGTGGCTTGGACACATCAGCAGTTATATGTTTTTGGTAAAACAATTGTGTAAGGATAGCATTGCTCTAGGGATAAAGAAAGTCAAATGGGACGTGTCACTTTCTTGGTGAGACAAAACCCTAACCATGCAAAAACCCACCTTTTATAGTTATACCAAAATTTAAGTGTGTTGCCACTTATCCTAATATAACACAAAGAGAAAGAGAGAGAGTGAGCTCTGTTATGATGCGATGGAGACTCGGGAATGAAAGTGCATGCCTGAGCACAAAGGTCAAGGCTAGAAGGTGATTGGAGCAATGGTAGAGTAAGGAATATTGAAGGTGAGAAGGAAGGGCTGTAGAGAGACAAAGTTACTAATAAGAGAAAGAGTTATTGTTGTAGTTTCAAATAGATATGGTTTCAACTATTTTTGGTCTCATTCATTTTCTTAACTTGTAATATGAAATTCAAACCAAAAAACAATAGAAAACTTAGGGAAAACAAACTAAGGTCCATGAAGGACCAATAATAGCTGATGCATTGTAAAATGGGTCATGTAAAAAACCTAAGTCATATCTCATTTGGAGTCAAGGGTCATATAGTGGGATATAAAACATAAATAACGAAAGAAAAATGATGAGAAGTGGTGCAGGAATGAATGAGAATGGTAAAGTTGCTGGTTTTGACTGGTTTTGATGATGGAAAATGATGATTAGGAAGATTTGGAACAAAAAAAACTAGTTGAAAACAACAAGAAAATCGAGAAACATTTGTTGCCAAAAAAATGGGTCTCAACAGAGACCCACTGAAAATCAATGTTTAATAGAGAAGGGTTCGAAAAAAGTTTCATTTGACACAGGATGTCACGCCCCGAATTCCCGACGAACCCGAGACGCGACTAACGAGACAGAAAATAAAATAAATAAAGGACAAATGTAAATAAATCTACTAAATATGCATTCATTCCCATCACTACATAAAATAACATAAAATACATCGTTCATGAGTCATTCGGGCTTAAGCCCTTACATTTCAATATACAAGTCTCATGGACCAAAAATATAATAAGTGCTCCACCCTATCAGAGTATCAAGAAGTCTCAAGTAGCTGGAGGGTCCTCATCTGAAAAATGTTGCCCACGAATGGGTCAGCCCAACTGCTGGTATGATGAAGTGCTAATGTTAGAAATAAAGCTAAGGCGTGGCATGCGCAAAGTGTACATTTATTTCTAAATGACATTCAAGCATCGCAGTAATATATATGAATGGTATGCGTGACACACCCATGCACAACTCTATGCCACACCCATGTCTCATTTACGGGTACTCCCCGATGGGCACAGAGTACCAATGCAATGGCCAATTTTGGGTTTTTCATCACAGGATCTACACCCTCATAATGCAAAGCACCACGTGCTTACCCACGCCATGTTCTCAAAGGATTCATCATATGTCAATATGCCAGTGCAATGTCAATGAAACATGGTTTCCACAATATAGCATGCTCGAGACAATAAATTCATAAATCACCAGCTGATTCCACATGCAAGCATATCTCATATAATCAACATATACACATGTCATGACTTACGTTCATCATTCACTAAACATTCATAAAGTACAAGTAACATGTAAGGATGTGAACAACCAATTCTAAATCATCAAATAAACACATTCCACATAAACACAGGTCATGCCAGTCATTCACAGAACATTCCTAACTTAACTTCATTTCTAACATTAGCAAAACACCATACTTGATGGGTCAGTCACAACCCAAGAAGAACGTGCACGATATGTAACCGAACTGGTCAACAAAAATGCAAGAGATCAAATCTCCCTCTCCTGTCCTGTAAGTGTCCCTAAAAACATAAATTTCAACTCAGTCTATTGTCATTTGAATTTATTCTATTCATCAAATTTTATGTCTTTAATTCATAGGTTTCTATTCTGCTAAATTAAACTCCGTCATTGAGTCTAGGACGTCGAAGAAGTTAAGTTTAGGCTTTCGTAGAATTCAATTTGGACACCTGGGTGCAAAAGGGCAAAACAGTCATTTTGCACTTTTCACGGGTCATTACATTTCGTGACCTCTTTTCACAAATTGGACTCCACGGTTGAGTCCGGAATGCTCGAGATAATAAATTTTCACTATTTGTTTACTTAATTCGGAGTTCGTTTGACTGCACTTTAATTCAGGGACATTTTGGTAATTTTAAAGGTTTCTACGGGTCTTTTATTTTTTGGGACCCCGTCTCATAAAATGGACCTCACCATTGGTCTCAGAATGGTCGAGATAGTCAAAAAACACTAATGACTTGTCTCATTTGGACTCCGGATTATTTTAGAATATTTAATTAATTTAATTAATTTAATTAATTAATTAATTTAATTAATAATTTATTAATATTTTATTCATGGGCGGGTCAAACATAATTAATCAAAGTTCTGGGGTTCAAAATCAGATTTCCTAGAGTTTTGGGGTTAAGGTTCAATTTCCAAAAGGTTCAAGGTCAAATTGAAATTAGTCAAATTTACTCTTCTCAATCAGGTTAACCAAACAGGGACTTATCCAGAACAGGGATAGGATATCCCTGTTCCTATTTCAATTTAAATTTTTGATTTCTTAAGTCCGTAACCAAACAAACCCAATCCCTTTTTAATTTAAAACATCAGCGGGACACGTGGTAGGGGCGGTTCAGCCCCGCCCGAACCGGACCCGACCCGGACCCGGAACCCGACCCGCACAGTCACCCTTCTTCCCCGACTTTTCGGTGAGCTTCCGGTAGGGTTCCGGCGCCTTCTCCGGCGCCGGCGACTATTTTTCAGCGACTTTTTAAGGTTTTTAAAATGCAGTTTTCTTTATTTTCTCCCAAGGATTCCATATCTAGGGTCGATTTTGGATTCAACCCTTTGGAATTTCACGAAATAGAGGGTCAATCCCTCGGTCAAACCTCCAGCCGACTCTTCCCCCTTCATTTTTGTGGCTGTTTGTTCATGGTTCGATCCCCATTTTCACCCTAAAGAGTTTCTGCACCTAAAGGGATTATTTCTAGGTCATTTAAACAAGGTTCTATACATATAATGACAACACCCACCTATCATGGCCGTGACCTGCAACCTAGGTTTTCTCCCTAGTTTCTCAACCATTTCATCTCATTCTTTTTGCATTATAAACCCTACATCATGCTCTCTAAGATCATACACATTAAATCAAGTTTCATGCTTTAAAAAAAATCAAAACAGAAAGGATCACTCACGGTTTTTCCTGTTGTTTCTCTCTCTAGCCGTGCCCTCTTCCACCTTCTGGTTCCAAGCTTAAATCAAGCTTCACAGAGTTCTTCTCCCTTCCAGAACTCTCTCTCTCCCTTGCTCTCAGTTTTCTTTTCTTTCCTTTCTTTCTTTCTAACCGAGACCAACCCTTATACACTTCACACATCAAGTCTCACACGTCTCTCTCTCTCTAGCCCCTTTCCTTGACCCTTTTCTCTTTGTATCAGCCTCTTTGCTTCTCCCCAAATGCAGCTTTGCATTAAATGCAAAGCTGCCCTATGTAAGCTATATATATATATATATATATCACTTATCACACACACACTAGGCACACACACTACTCCACCGACACACACACACACCCTCTCAGGTCTGTTGCACAACCCACACACTGCCATATATATTTATATACTCATACATATTCATATCCACTTGGACACACACCTTTCCATACATGTATATATATAATATTCCACACGCACATGCATGCTACACATACATATACACATACCCATATACATGCACACATTGAACAATTTAATAAATATATACATATATATATATATACCCATGTATATATATATATATATATATATATTATGCACATCACATACATACATTCATCAATTTTTAATAATAATAATAATAATTACAATAATAATAATAATAATAATAATAATAATAATAATAAATAAATAAATAAAAAATTTAATAACCAAGAATAATAAAAAAAAAAATTTCCATGTCATAACATCCTTCCCTCCTTACAAAAATTTCGTCCCGAAATTTAAAATAACATAAAACAAAAGAAAATACATCACTGATCAAACAACTCGGGGTACCTAACTCGAACCTCGGCCTCACGCTCCCAAGTAGCCTCCTCGACCCCATGATGGTTCCAACGAACCTTGACCAAAAGGATGGTCCTGCTTCGCAAAACGTGGTCCCTCGAGTCCAATATCTCCACGGGCCTTTGGTCATAAGAAGCGTCCCCCTCTAACTGAAGATCTACCCAGTCAAGTACATGTGAG
Source organism: Nyssa sinensis (assembly GCA_008638375.1). Lineage (NCBI taxonomy): Eukaryota > Viridiplantae > Streptophyta > Magnoliopsida > Cornales > Nyssaceae > Nyssa > Nyssa sinensis. The sequence continues at coordinate 31,216,120 of CM018034.1, forward strand.
GGGTCGGGATGGTACTTCCTCAGCATAGATACATGGAAGACGTCATGGACTCCTGATAGCTGCGGTGGTAAGGCCAGCTTATAAGCCACCTCACCAACTCTCCCAAGAATCTCAAAGGGGCCTATAAATCGTGGCGACAGCTTCCCACCGTGCCCAAATCTCCTCAAACCTCGTCTAGGAGATACCTTGAGGAACACATGGTCCCCCACCTCAAATGCCAAGGGCCGCCGCCTCCTATCTGCATAACTCCTCTGGTGACTCTAGGCTGTCAACAATCGCTACCTGATCATCTGTATCTTGTCCGTGGTCTCACGAACAATATCAGGTCCTAAGGCAGCTGTCTCTCCCACCTCAGTCCAACATACCGGGGAACGGCACGGCCTACCATACAATGCCTCAAATGGTGCCATCTCAATACTGGACTGGTAGCTGTTGTTGTAGGCAAACTCAACTAAAGCAAGGTGATCCTCCCAGTTACCTCTAAAGTCCATGACATAGGCCCTGAGCATATCCTCCAAGATCTGAATAGTGCGCTCTGACTGGCCATCTGTCTGTGGGTGGAAGGCAGTACTAAACTGCAGCTGGGTCCCTAAGGCTGTCTGGAAACTCTGCCAGAACCGTGCAGTGAAACGTGGGTCTCTGTCAGAAACTATGGATACCGGAACCCCATGTAGTCGCACTATCTCTCGAATGTACAACCTACTGAGGGCGTCTGATGAGTCAGTCACTCTGATCGGTAAGAAGTGGGCGGACTTCGTCAGCCTGTCCACAATAACCCAAATCGCATCACGGCCCCTAGGTGACTTCGGAAGACCCATCACGAAATCAATGGTAACATGCTCCCACTTCCACTCGGCTACCGGTAATGGCTGTAACAAACCTCCAGGCCTCTGGTGCTCAACCTTCACCTGCTGGCACGTGAGACATCTAGCCACAAACTGTGCCACATCTGCCTTCATCCTAGTCCACCAATACTGACGGCGCAAATCATGATACATCTTGGTGCCCCCTAGGTGCACCGCTAGGCGTGAATGGTGGAAATCCCTAAGGACATCAGTCCTAAGAGACTCGAGAACGAAGACTCTACCCCTGTATCTCAAACCAAGGTCAGAATGGACTGTCCATCCCTCAAATCCCTCAGGGCTAGCAATCCGTGCCCTAATCTGCTCGGCCTCAGTATCCAGCAACTGTGCCTCTATAACTCTGGTCAGAAGGGTAGGCTGTACACACAAGCTGAATAGAGTGGCGTGTCCCTCAGACTCGATAAGCTCTAAGTCAAACTCTCCAATAGCTCCCATCATCTCCCACTCTCTAATGGCTAAGCTGGCTAAGGTGCTCTTCAGGCCTCCGACTGAGTGCATCAGCTACGACGTTGGCCTTCCCAGGATGGTACTGAAGGTCAAAGTCGTAATCCTCTAGATACTCCATCCATCTCCTTTGTCGAAGGTTCAGATCCTTCTGTGTAAAAATATACCTGACGCTCTTGTGGTCCGAGAACACCTCAAATCTCACCCCATATAAATAGTGTCGCCAACTCTTCAGTGCAAAGATGACGGACAGCTAACTCTAAATCGTGGGTGGGGTAGTTCTTCTCATGGCTCTTCAACTGGCGAGAACCATAAGCTACTACCCGGCCTTCCTGCATCAATACGCAACCCAATCCCTCTCGGGAAGCATCACAGTACATTGTATAACCCAGGTCTCCCTCAGGGATAATCAGGACGGGAGCTGAAGTCAATCTCCTCTTCAGCTCTTGAAATGACTGCTCACAGTCGTCGGTCCACTGAAACCTGATGCCCTTGCGCGTCAGACGAGTCATCGGCGTGACAAGGCGAGAGAATCCCTCTACAAAACAGCGGTAGTACCCTGCTAACCCCAAGAAGCTCCGTATCTCAAACACATTCCTCGGCCTCTCCCAGCTCATAACAGAGTCAATCTTAGAAGGGTCAACAGATACTCCACTCCCAGATACAACATGGCCCAGGAACTGCACCTCCTGAAGCCAGAACTCGCACTTTCGAGAGCTTGGCAAACAGCCTGTGCTCTCTCAAGATCTATAACACAGTCCAGTAGGTGGAAGGCAAGCTCATCCTCAGAAGGTGAGTAAATCAAAATATCATCCACAAACACCACTACGAACTGGTCTATGTACTGGCCAAAAACACGGTGCATCAAGTCCATGAATGCCACTGGGGCATTCGTCACACCAAATGGCATCACCACGAACTCAAATTGACCATAGCGAGTGCGGAAGGCTGTCTTCGCTATGTCCTCCTCTCGCACCCTCAACTGGTGATACCCCGATCGAAGATCGATCTTCGAGAAGCATCTCGAACCCCTCAACTAGTCAAACAAGTCATCGATCCTGGGCAACGGGTACTTGTTCTTAATAGTCACCCGATTCAGCCTCCGATAGTCTACACATAACCGCAATGTCCCGTCCTTCTTCTTCGCAAAGAGTGCTGAGGCACCCCAAGGAGAAGTGCTAGGACGGATAAATCCCCTACCCTGTAGGTCAGTCAGCTGCTCCTTCAGCTCCCTCAACTCAGCTGGAGCCATGCGGTATGGTGGGATAGAAATGGGTACAGTACCGGGGATAAGCTTAATGGTAAACTCTACCTCCCGCCTCAGTGGCAAACTAGTCAAGCTGTCAGGAAAAACATCGAGAAACTCGTCTACCACCTGTGGTAACACAACCCCTGTAGCCTCACTATCCCCTGCAATCAAACTAGCCAACATATAGCTATGGGCTCCCCAACTCCTAGTGTCGTACAAGGGTGGTACCAGGAAATCCCCACGGTCTCCCGTGAAATAAAAACAATCCCCCTCAGGGGTGCACACCGTAACTCTCCCCCTATAACAATCGATACTAGCTCGGAAAGTAAACAGCCAATCCATACCCAGAATAATATCGAAGCCAGTCATATCAAGCACAATAAAGTCAAAACAGAGAGTACGGTCAGCTATCTCGAGTGAACAACCCCTACAGATCCTGGTCAATGTCACACTACCCCCAACAGGGGTATCAACACGTAGCAGTGGATCCAACCGATCTATAGTCAACCCCAATGTCATGGCAAATATAATGGATATGAAAGAATGCGATGCACCAGAGTCTATCAACACGCTAGCCCATGAACTGAACATAAGAAAAGTACCTCGGACTACAGATGGCCCAGCAGTAGAAGCCTCTGGGGTGGCAACCGCATACACTCGGCCTTGTACGGTTTGACCCTGTCTGCCTCCCCCTCTCTGCCCCTGCTGTCCTCCCCCTCTCGGGGTTGGGGCTCTAACACTCAATGCTGAGGATGCTGGCTGATAGTAAGGTGCTGGAGGTCTATAGCCTGACTGTGTCTGGGGTAAAGGCACCTGAGTGTGCTGGAAATAGTGGGACCGCGGTGCACTCTGGGAAGTCTGTCCCTGAGGACAGTGGGCCTTGATATGGCCCAGCTGATGACAAGTGTAGCACACCGGTGGGGCCCTCCAGGCCTGACTCTGAGTCGGAGGTGGAAGTGGCATCTGACTCGGCCCAGTCCCTGATCCCTGACTAGGATCTCTCTGTGGGCAATCGACCATCCTGTGGCCATGCTGTCCACACTGGTAGCATGTAATGGTCCTCTGTGGTGCCCCTCCTCGAGGAGTGATAGACATAGTGGGCTAGGGGGCTAAAAACTGTATAGGCCTCTAGGATGTCGATGGAGAAGAGGTACTGCCCCGGAACCTCTTCAGTGGCCTCCTACCAGAATCAGCTGGGGCGGTCATAGCAGGCTGGGCAGGTGTAAGTGTCAGTACTGTAGCTGGCCTGGTCTAAGCCCGGGACTCCCTGATCCCTCTGAGAGCAGCCAACTCTCGCTCTACCCTCGTGGTCCTGATCACAGCCTCCTCGTAAGTATCAATGATGTGACCCGCCAGCCTATCCCTAATAGAGGTCTTCAGCCCCTCTAGAAAATGGTAGACTCTCAGCTCCTCCAGTCCAGTAATGTGTGGGGCAAACCTGCCTAATGCGGTAAACTAGGACTCATACTGTGTCATGGTCATGTCCCTCTGAAGCAAGGTCTCAAACTCTCTCCTGAATCCAACTCTAACAGTCGCTGGGAAGTAGTGGTCATTGAACATGGCCACAAATGCATCCCACCCCTCCCCAAATCTGCTAATCCTCCCCGCAGATACCTTCCACCACTGGCTCGCTAGCCCGGTGAACTGGAAGGTGGCACATCGAATCCTCAGGTGTGGCTCGACAATCCCTAGTGAGTCCAGGATCCTCACAATCTGGTCCAGCCACTCCTCAGCCGCCAAAGGATCAAGCTGTCCTGCAAATAATGGTGGCCTCATCCGCTGAAACGCCTTCATGACGAAGGTGTCTCTAGGTCTCTCCACCTGCCGCTCTGGCCTCGGCATCGGCAGCTCTGGCCTCGGCATCAGTAAGCCCTGGCCTCGGCATCAGTGGCCCTGGCCTCCTGCATGGCACGGAAGCACTCATGTATAATGGTCGCCAAATCTCTGGCGCCAATAGTCTGCCCCACCTCCTCCACAGGGGCTGGAGCAATACCCTCCTCAGCTGCACTATGCTCAGGTGCGGCAGCTGGGGCAACAACCTCCTCAACTACATCTGGAATAGGGGCAGCATCTCTAGATCTGCCACGACGAGGCTAGGGCAGCACCTCTAGGTGTACCTCTACCCCTGCCCCGTCTGGGTGGTCTGCCTCTCGTAGGAGCTCGTCTAGGAGGCATATCTACAAATTCAAGAGAAAAATTCAATATCACCTTTTCACGTAATTACAATAAGGCATGCATCAAGACACATAATCACATAGCACATAAAATCCTATCACATGCTGCTAACAGTTCACACTAAGTCTCATTCTTTTCTCTAGGGTCTCATGGTGTTAAACAACACCCCACAGTCTCTAGGTATTCGAACCTAGGCTCTGATACCACAGTTGTCACGCCCCGAATTCCCGACGAACCCGAGGCTCGACTGACGAGACAGAAAATAAAATAAATAAAGGACAAATGTAAATAAATCTACTAAATATGCATTCATTCCCATCACTACATAAAATAACATAAAATACATCGTTCATGAGTCATTCAGGCTTAAGCCCTTACATTTCAATATACAAGTCTCATGGACCAAAAATATAATAAGTGCTCCACCCTATCAGAGTATCAGGAAGTCTCAAGTAGCTGGAGGGTCCTCATCTGAAAAATGTTGCCCACGAATAGGTCAGCTCAACTGCTGGTATGATGAAGTGCTAATGCCAGAAATAAAGCTAAGGCGTGGCATGTGCAAAGTGTACATTTATTTCTAAATGACATTCAAGCATCGCAGTAATATATATGAATGGTATGCGTGACACACCCATGCACAACTCTATGCCACACCCATGTCTCATTTACGGGTACTCCCCGATGGGCACAGAGTACCAATGCAATGGCCAATTTTGGGTTTTTCACCACAGGATCTACACCCTCATAATGCAAAGCACCACGTGCTTACCCACGCCATGTTCTCAAAGGATTCATCATATGCCAATATGCCAGTGCAATGTCAATGAAACATGATTTCCACAATATAGCATGCTCGAGACAATAAATACATAAATCACCAGCTGATTCCACATGCAAGCATATCTCATATAATCAACATATACACATGTCATGACTTACGTTCATCATTCACTAAACATTCATAAAGTACAAGTAACATGTAAGCATGTGAACAACCAATTCTAAATCATCAAGTAAACACATTCCACATAAACACATAGGTCATGCCAGTCATTCACAGAACATTCCTAACTTAACTTCATTTCTAACATTAGCAAAACACCATACCTGATGGGTCAGTCACAACCCAAGAAGAACGTGCACGATATGTAACCGAACTGGTCAACGAAAATGCAAGAGATCAGATCTCCCTCTCCTGTCCTGTAAGTGTCCCTAAAAACATAAATTTCAACTCAGTCTATTGTCATTTGAATTTATTCTATTCAACAAATTTTATGTCTTTAATTCATAGGTTTCTATTCTACTAAATTAAACTCCGTCATTGAGTCTAGGACATCGAAGAAGTTAAGTTTAGGCTTTCGTAGAATTCAATTTGGACACCTGGGTGCAAAAGGGCAAAACAATCATTTTGCACTTTTCACGGGTCATTACATTTCGTGACCTCTTTTCACAAATCGGACTTCACGGTTGAGTCCGGAATGCTCGAGATAATAAATTTTCACTATTTGTTTACTTAATTCGGAGTTCGTTTGGCTGCACTTTAATTCAGGGGTATTTTGGTAATTTTAAAAGTTTCTACGGGTCTTCTATTTTTTGGGACCCCGTCTCGTAAAACGGACCTCACCATTGGTTTCAGAATGGTCGAGATAGTCAAAATACACTAATGACTTGTCTCATTTGGACTCCGAATTATTTTAGAATATTTAATTAATTAAATTAATTAAATTAATTAATTAATTAATTAATTTAATTAATAATTTATTAATATTTTATTCATGGGGGGGTCAAACATAATTAATCAAAGTTCTGGGATTCAAAATCAGATTTCCTAGAGTTCTGGGGTTAAGGTTCAATTTCCAAAAGGTTCAAGGTCAAATTAAAATTAGTCAAATTTACTATTCTCAATCAGGTTAACCAAACAGGGACTTATCCAGAACAGGGATAGGATATCCCGGTTCCTATTTCAATTTAAATTTTTGATTTCTTAAGTCCGTAACCAAACAGACCCAATCCCTTTTTAATTTAAAACATCAGCGCGACACGTGGCAGGGGCGGTTCAGCCCCGCCCGAACCGGACCCGACCCGGACCCGGAACCCGACCCGCACAGTCACCCTTCTTCCCCGACTTTCTGGTGAGCTTCCAGTAGGGTTCCGGCGCCTTCTCCGGGGCCGACGACTGTTTTCCGGCGACTTTTTAAGGTTTTTAAAATGCAATTTTCTTTATTTTCTCCCAAGGATTCCATATTTAGGGTCGATTTTGGATTCAACCCTTTGGAATTTCACGAAATAGAGGGTCAATCCCTCGGTCAAACCTCCGGCCGACTCTTTCCCCTTCATTTTTGTGACTATTTGTTCATGGTTCGATCCCCATTTTCACCCTAAAGAGTTTCTGCACCTAAAGGGATTATTTCTAGGTCATTTAAACAAGGTTCTATACATAAAATGACAACACCCACCTATCATGGCCGTGACCTGCAACCTAGGTTTTCTCCCTAGTTTCTCAACCATTTCATCTCATTCTTTTTGCATTATAAACCCTACATCATGCTCTCTAAGATCATACACATTAAATCAAGTTTCATGCTTTAAAAAAAATCAAAACAGAAAGGATCACTCACGGTTTTTCCTGTTGTTTCTCTCTATAGCCGTGCCCTCTTCCACCTTCTGGTTCCAAGCTTAAATCAAGCTTCACAGAGTTCTTCTCCCTTCCAGAACTCTCTCTCTCCCTTGCTCTCAGTTTTCTTTTCTTTCCTTTCTTTCTTTCCAACTGAGACCAACCCTTATACACTTCACATATCAAGTCTCACACGTCTCTCTCTCTCTAGCCCCTTTCCTTGACCCTTTTCTCTCTGTATCAGCCTCTTTGCTTCTCCCCAAATGCAGCTTTGCATTAAATGCAAAGCTGCCCTATGTAAGCTATATATATATATATATATATATATATATCACTTATCACACACACACTAGGCACACACACTACTCCACCGACACACACACACACCCTCTCAGGTCTGTTGCACAACCCACACACTGCCATATATATTTATATACTCATACATATTCATATCCACTTGGACACACACCTTTCCATACATGTATACATGTATATATATAATATTCCACACACACATGCATGATACACATACATATACACATACCCATATACATGCACACATTGAACAATTTAATAAATAAATACATATATATATATATATATACCCATGTATATACATATATATATTATGCACATCACATACATACATTCATCAATTTTTAATAATAATAATAATGATAATAATAATAATAATAATAATAAATAAAAAATTTAATAACCAAGAATAATAAAAAAAAAAAATTTTCATGTCATAACACTGGAAATGTTTTCCTGGGTGAAAAATAACTCAAAAAGGTACAGAGTGGTGGGCGAAAAATGACCATCGTTAGAGAAGGCGACCAGTACCAACGAGTGATTTTGTTGAGCGATCGACCGTCAACCGTTGACTATGTCGGTCAACGGGTCTAACTAGGTCGGGTTTGGGTCAACCTGATTCAGGCGCAGGTACAAGTCATCCAAAGTATCGCATTTTGACAAGTTTTAAAATGTTTTAAAATTGAATTGGTTCTATTTGGTAACATGTATTGGAAAATGAATTCATGGACAATGGGAATAGGGATATACATATTCCCAATTTAGTAACCTGATGATAGATAATTTTGAAATAAATGATAAGTAAATTACAAGTTAGTAGGCAATTGGAATTTAATTCCAAATAAGGGAACCTTTAAGTCCAATTCAATAGGGAATCAATAATTAATTCCCAAACAATTGGTTAATAATTTTAGATCAGTGGGGGAATTAGAAATAATGCCCAAGAGGTTAATGTTTAATAATTATTGATTGGCAGCCTAATTTAGAAAAATTACATTTTAGTCAAATTTTGTCAGCAAAATTATAAATTAATATTTTTATCAATTTAAAGCATAGTTATCAGAACCGGACTAGACCGATCGGTTTAACCGATTGAACCAAAAATCGGAGCTCTTGACTCATTTGATATTTTAATTGAACCATTTCTACTATTGAACCAGATTAAATCGATGTGAACCGGCCTAAATCGGCACTTTTCTGCCTAAACCGCATAGATGAACTGGCACGAGCTGTTCGATAGCTGCGTGCCTTCATTTATTGCCTCGGCAGTCGCATGATGCCCTTATTGTCTCGATATTGGATAGTGGTGATGATGCCTTTATTGTCTCCATGTTGATGTAGCATCATAATCATGTTATAACAAGAGTAGCATATCATATGTATATACCAAAAAAAAGTTATACAAAAGATACTCGAACCGAGGTGCTTTTCAATGAAATTCACCTCTTTTAACCACTTGATCTATTCTATTACATGTTAAGTTTTATAAAAAGTTTAATATATATTAAGGTAAAACACTAACTACTAATATACTATATATTTAAATATATTAACTATAAAACCGGTTGAACTGGTTGACCCACCGGTTGAACTAGTAAACAGTGAACCTGACCCTTTCACTGGTTCAGTGTCAGGTTTGATTCTGATAACTAAGATTTAAAGCATCAAAAAATGTTATTTTAGTATTTTTTTTTTTTTTTTTGGTTCATGTATTGACCCAAAAAATCATCAAAGAAAAATATGGTAAATTGCTAGCATAAACTGAGGGCAGATGGGTAATTGATTAATGATGTGTCAAAAGGATTGTGAAATATGTTGATAAGTCATCCATATGACACAATGACACTAAATTAGAATTTTGGTAATTTATTTAGGATTAGTGTAAGCCACAGGGCTCTAGGACGTAAATAAATATGAAAATTCAAATGAGAGAATTTGGTGAAACAGACTGCATATTTTAAATCAAAGTGTCAAAATTAGTTAGGGTGCCAATTTTAGGAAAATTTCAAGATAGTTTATTTCCGGGCAGGTGTGCTCGCACATTTGGCTAATTGGCCACATGGTGCCTTGGGAATTGTAAGAAGTTTCTCCAAGAATCTAGGTGGGATATTATTGAATATGGAAAAGTGTTAAAACGAGGGTGGTGCAAAGGGACTTGATATGGTGTGTGCAAGTACACCATATCAGATGTATGTATGTATGTATGTATTGGTATGTGTGTGTACTTTGATGGGACCTTGGAAAAGAGAGGAAAATCAGCTTCTCCCCCTATTTTCCCTCCCAATTCAACAATCCTCTCTCGCTCTATTTTTCTTCTCATTTAGAAGTCTTACTCTCTGTTTCTCTCATTCTACCTCTCATAGTCGTGTGGGAATATGAGTTTAAGTGAGTGTGTTTATAGAGAGAAAAGAGAAACAAAGAGACCGTGTGTGAAACATTGTGTGTGGGTGATGTAACACCCTAACCCGATTAAATGATAATTAAGCCACTAATTATTAATTAGTGACCTTAAAAAGAATAATTAAGAAATTTAATCAGGAAACAAACAATAATTTCAAAACTAGTTCCGAGATCTTAAAATAATGAAGTCGACTTCGAGAAAAATAAATCCAAAAATAAGACTACGAATTTCATGAAGAAGCAAATAATAAATTCAAATACATGAAGAAAATGCAAGAAGAGAATATTGACAAAAAGTTAAAATGAATCAAAATGCCAGACAAGGCATAAGGGGAAAAATAGGAAAAAAATAAGCCAAAAGTGAGGCCAAGGGGTTTTGAACCCTTGACCCAAAGTAGGCAAAGCACTTAAACCCAAAAAAAAACCAAGTGGCTACCAGCACTTTTGTGATTAAATATACCAATTATATGTATATATGTATCAAATAACAAAGCCCCACCTCCCAAATTGCCCAATCACTTTTCATGCAACCAAAATAATTATTTTAAAATTAAAAGTAAATAAGATATATATATATATATTGTGAGTTGCGTGTGTTGAGTGAAATTTAGAAATCAGAAGCACGGAGTGTGTGAGTGCAGAAAAGTGAGAGGATGTGTGAGTGAGTGTAACTAGAGAGAGAAAGTAGAGAGAGAGTAGAGAGAGAGTGAAGAAGAAAGAAGAAGGAGAAGAAGGACAAGGAATGGAAGATGGGTACTGTCCTGAGGGGTTCTAAGAGGATATAAATCCAAGCAAAGAAAAGAGGGAAACACACTATTGAGGTAAACCCTACACTTAAAATTCTCCTTCTCTCTCTAAAAATCATCCTGTTATATAAACTGCTTAAAGTTTCTTTTCATGCATGCATGGCTAGGAACTAATATGTCTTATGAGAAAAATGAAGTAGGACCAGCCTAGGAAGGCCCAGAACTCGAGACCCATGAAGAACCACCATAGATAAGCCTCTCTTGTAGGCAGACCTGAATTTGACCAAAATGAAACCTAGGTCTCTTCACTTGGAGCCCAAAATAAGTCTTATGAGGGTCTTAAAAATGCTAAGCCTATGACCTAGAAACCCAAAGGAAGCCTCTAAAATTTTGTGTTGCAGGTTTCGGGCATGAAACCCAACCTTTGTATTAGACTCCTAAACCATTGTTTGGAATAGGGATTAAACCCCCATGTCATAAAAGTCATGTTGAGCCAAACCCCACTAGAAATGGTGATGAAATGAAGGTTTACTAAGGAGTTACAGGTACGGCCATGGCAAGGTAAAACCGAGCCTTAAGCTCAATTTGAGGCACAAAAAGAATGCCAAACCCTTGCCCAACCTTCCACCAAACTACGTCATCTAAGAATATAGAGAAACATGTTCCAAAACATCACGAAATTGAAAGAAAAATAAAACAGGAATTAGGGTAACACGGGGGGCGAAGAGAGGAAGAAGATGAACAGTGGGTGGGTCAGTCTTAGGTCAGATCCAGGTCCGGGTCGGGACCCGACCCGTCGCATAAATGGGCATAGGTAAGACGGCACCATTTTGAATGTTATGTTTTTAAATTTAAAATAGATACGGGTATGTTTGGTTATGAAGTTAAGGGATTAGATTCAATACCCCTGTTTGGAATGAGGATAACCCATCCTCGAACAGAACCCCTGTCCGTCATTTGGCTTAGACAAAATCAGAAAAAAAAAAAATATATATATAAGGGGGTTGCAACCCTGGGGTTCGAACGTGAAACCTTTCACTGCCCAAGCCCTAAAACCCACTAAGTTAGCCACTGAGCCACCCTGTGCCTGTTGAAAAATTAGGACATAAATAATATATAATGTAAAAATTGAAAAATTAATTAAATTTAAATAATTTAATTAATTTAATAATAGTAAAATATTTCAATGCCCAAAATAAATAAACAAGTAGTGTATTTTGACTATTTGGGACATTCTGGATCCAATGGCGAGGTCCATTTTACGAGACAGAACTCCAAAAAATTAAGACACGTAAAATTATAAATTACTAAATTTTCCCTAACATGCCCGAAGCCGAATAAAATGCCGAGAGGGTCTAAATTGACTTTCTTCGATGTTCCGGACCCAATGGTGAGGTCCATAATACCAAAATAAGTACAAAAAAAAGTCACATGAAAGATAAAATTTATTGATTATCACAATAGACTGATAAGACCAATTCTAGGAAATTAGGATACGTCGGGCCTAAAATTAAATGAAAGAGCATCAATAGGTAATAATTGAAAATAAATGTGAAGTTAATGAGTTCTTTATAATTTTCTTAGAAGCTACAAGGGGAAGGGAAAGGCCCACCAATAGTGCTAACCCGGGGGAGTAAGGTGAGTAATCTTGTACTTTGAAGTGGAGGTTATATTTCCATGAATTCTGAAGAAGTTTAAGTTCTAAGATTTCTGAAGTATTACGAGTTCAAATATTCTAAAGTGTTTTAAAATATCTGCTATATTTCAAATTCTAAATTCTCGTATTTATATGCTTTATATCTCAATGTTCTATCGTTTTACTCATAAATTCTAACATGGCATATAAAAATTTGCTACTTGATATTTCTTACAGATGATACACTTATTTCCACATGTCCATGTAAATGTCAATTTTATTAAATGCCTCTTGAATTAACTGCTTTTATTCTATCTATGCTTTAATAAATTTCTGTACATCGTGATTTAAATTCCTGAAACTCATGTGCTAAATGTTTCAAGTATTGTCCCCCAAGTATTTAAAAACTCCGTTAAATTATCCATGTTTTAAATACTCATGAAAATTCATTCTTTTTATTGAAGTTATATTTTTATACTCATGAAAAGCATCTACTTGAAAAGTCATATTTCAAACACGCATGAAAAGCACATATTTGAATAAATCATGTTTTTAACGCTCATGAAAAGCATTTCTTGAAGAAGTCATGTTTTACAAGATAATGATGCATAAGCATCATGAACTTTATGATATTGAGATTCCTTCGAAACTTAATTGACATGAAGAATGCCCGGTAGCAGGATCTGATCCCCCAGGCATGAGATTTCTCAGAAGTAAGACTAGAATCTGGTTCGAAACAGATTTTCCCTAATCAAAGTGAAAAGATGAAAATGTTTTCAGAAATAGTAGCAGGTTTTCAACCCCCATTTATCTAAATTGGTTTTTTATATAACCCCTTGTTTTGAAGAAGAAGAAATTTGTTTCCTCCTATTTTCATGGGAAGGATTTTAATTACCTCCTTGGCTTTCACATGGCCAACCTACATATGTTTATAAATTCTATTGCATTTTAAATATTTTATTGAATACTTTAAAATGCATCATGCCACGTGATTTGAAGATTTTTATATTCTGCGAATATTGAAATACGTGTCTAGATTGAATGCCTTGTATGCTTCGCGCTATCTATTTTTGAAGAATTTCGTATTCTGTATCTAAAGTATATGTATAATTGGTAGTGTATGTTTATATGAACTTCTTATTAACTAACCCACTACCAATTGAAAACCCATAACAAGGTACTGGAATTACTCACTAGGCTTATTAAGCTCACCCCATTATCCCAACATTTTTCAGATATTGATGATGAATGAGAGCCTTGCCCAATTTGAGGATTGACGATTAGCAGTTCTATTATGATCAAGGACTTTTGGAAATATTAGGACCTATAGTTAGTCAAATTTTGTTGTAGTAATTTTGGGACCATTATGTACTTAAGCCCCGATAGGAAAACGGATATGTAATATGTAAAACTTTAAATTTTTAGTATACTCTGAATGTATGTTAAATTGTTTACCGCTCTGAAAAAGAAGAAGAAGCCGATGGTACCGGGTAGGTGTGCGGAATGTAAAAGGAAAAAAATTTCCACGCTTCTACAATTGCCAATCCTGGCCGCACCACACCGCCGTCCGGCATCGTTGCTTACTTGAGCCTCACTCGACGGCCCACGGGCCGAAAGGTGGCGGTCGTGATTTAGGATCCGTAGAGGCCAAATTCGGGGTCATGACAGGTGATACAGTGTGTATATGTATGTAAGGCACACATTATTAAATCGAGAATAATGAAGGAAGAAAAGAATAAGAGAATGAGAAGAAAAATGAGGCAAAGAAGAAGAAGAAAAAAAAAAAAGAATGAAATAGAAGGACTATGCTAGATTGTAATGAACGACAAGCCATGGAAGCTCGGGTGAAAGCTTTCTCTCTTTACTTTCTCTCTAGAAATGAGGCATGGACGTGAGGTAGGGGCTCTTCAGACCATTCATTTAGTTTGGGGTGCTGAATGATGTGTTTATACATGATTAGTGTGTGAAGTTTGATGGGTTCGAGCATGATTATACAACTATATGTGTGAGTGTGTTTACTGTGTGTTTGGCAGAAAAGACCCAATTTCGAGTCTCCATGTGAATTAGTGGGTTTTGAGCTTTGGGAAGGAACCTAAATGTCTTGAAAAGAAGAACAAAAACAAAAGAAGTAAAAAGTTTAAGCTTTCTCCAGTCCTTTTCTACCATTGTTCGTCGTTCATGGCTTATGTTGGTCCTATGGCAATGATTAATATTCACAAAGTATTAATTTTAAGGTACATTTCTTAAGGACCTATACTTTACGAGTCTTATTTGGTGAAACGGACTCCACCTTCAAGTCAAGAACAATCATAAAAGTTTAAGTATGAAGTTTCATAATTTCTTGTGTTCGTTTGACTGCTTAACTTAGATTACAAAGTTGCACTAAATATGTCTATTGATCTTCAGTTTATATATTTAAAAATTTTTTTTGTTCAAAATAGACCCCGCCATTGCAGTCCAAAATGCTAAAAAATCTTAGATTAGGCTTTTTCATATCTTCATTTGGTTATATATAGCATTGATTATACTAAATCTAGTTTCTAGAGACGTAGATATCATTTTTGCATTTGTTTATGGGCAAAATGATCATTTTGACACCTTTAAGGGTACTTTTGTAATTTATCAAAAATCGAGGACCTTTGTGCAATTTTAAGATTTTTTATTTTAATTGAATCATTTTTCTAATTTAAAGGGTATTTTTAAATTAATTTATATATTGTTTGGGCCCTAATATAATTAAATAAACTCTTGGAGGCCAAATTATAACTTTTGAAAATTAATATTATTTTTTCTATTTTAAAATGGCATTTTTGAATTTATAAGTTTTTGATTTGGGTCATAGTATAATTCCCAAAAATTAATCCCCTTCCTTAGTATTTAATTCATATTTATTTTGGAATGATTTTTAAAGTGTTAACTGGATTGGAATTAAAAGTTGATTTATTTGGAATTAGTTTCCAAATAAATACTAAATTGAAATTATTTTAGCTGTAATTTGAGAATTGGAAATCCTTGGTTTATCAAATTGGGGATAGGGATAACCCTATCCCTGATGTTCATTCCTTATCCGCATTGCCAAACAGACACTTTTTTATTTTAAAAACATTTAATTAACCTCCAAACTGACACTGTTCCATTTAATCCATCACGTGTCTGGATTGGCTCAACCCGAACTTGGATCCGACCCGACCTGCTTGACCCGACCCATCGGGGTTATCTTCCTCACAAAGCTAATTAATGTTCATCAAAACCCTAAGAATTTCATAGCTAAATTCGTGGTGATTCGAGCATTGTTTCGGTTTGTTTTTGTTTATCCTAATCCTCACCTAGGACTTTAACTTAGGTTTTTACATTGTTTCTGAAGCTTGAATCAAGCTCACAAGCTCATTCAAAGCTCTATTGGCCTGAACTATATCGACACCTGGATCGAGCTCATTTCTTTACCAAATCGGATAGGGTTTGTTCGATTATGATCCCTAGATCATGAGCTTCATTTCTACATTTAAAGTTTTGAGTTTAAGGTCTTGTTTGATTCTTATCATTTTTGGACCCAAACCAACAAGTGAGTGTATCTTAGACTATAATGGGCCAAATGATCGAATTTTTGAAAATCAGTAATCCACAATCGGTTAGTCTTTTAACCCTAGTTTAGTTCATGCCATGATATATTACCCAAAGAATTTTGAAAGGTCTCTTTATTGCTAATTTTTATTATGTTATCCTAAGCCCTAATTTACTAGGTGTGGGTGTTACACAATTCAAAAATTAATTTTTGAAAAAAAATTAATTTATCTTTGAATTAATTAGTGGAAGGTCCCTCAAAATAAGTATCTAAAGTCTAAGGTTCAACGAAAAATATTTTAACTCCTAAGAGTCCTTGAATTTTTAAATTGTATAGTCCCAAATCCAATAGTGATGATGTGGCATCATTATATTTTTCTTAACGAGTAATTACCCATATTTCTCCTTTTATATTTTTTACAGATTGCGATAAAGCTCAATGATAGTATGTCACCATCAATAGAGCATGAAGCTCTGTTCGTTACCTGGTATTTCGTGGCTGCCGAAAAATTCCAAGATCAATCAGGATTATCTTGTAAAAGAGGAGTTTTTCTCTAAGAAAGATCTCAAACATCTTTTGAAAGCGGGTCAATTTTGAAATTTTTTTTTTCCATTTTCTCTCAAACCAAACAACTCAAATTATGAGAGCGGGTCTATTTCGCGAGTGGATATGAGGTTATTTTAAGTTGTCTGAGCTAGGTCTTCTGCTTCGATTAACATGAGAGAAAGGCCTCTGTTGCGAGATCGAGGTGCTGACACGAGAGAAATTGATGATTTCAGGAATAAGACCAAGAAAGGTTGTGAAGCTCAGCCCTAAGTATAAGGACAAAAGTTTATAGTAACACTTGTTTGAGAGTGGTTGAGAGCCTGTCGTGGTGGTGGGCAATTCTTCTTTTTCTTGTTATAGTTCTAGTGCCCCCATTACTGAGACGTGTTTGGGAAAATATGAGATAGTTGTGTGTGTGTGTGTGCATGTATATGTATATATGTGTATGTCTATATATATATACTTGTATATGTATGCATAGAGTATCTTATGTTCGTTGGTTGTTCTCTATTGAGTTCCTATTTCCTAGATTGTTATCTATTGGTTGGCTATTTGATGCAATTGAATATTTAAAATTTGTTATATGCAATATATATTGGTGTTTGACTTCTTTACATATATTGAGTTACAAGTCTTATCTTTTACATTTGGGAATTGAATATTTCATCATTCACATAATTTATTTTTTTTTCTTTCTTTCTCTTTTGTCTTCTTCCACATTTTTCTTAATATTTTCCATAACACCAGCTTTGTACGATTAAATTTGTTTCAAAAGTTAAATAGTTGTTGGTACGGGATTGAATTAAGTGGTTGGAGTTGATTCTTTAATAGAATTATTGGTTTAGTGTTAGTTATTGTCTGCCAACTATTTTGTAGAACCTAGAATTTTTGAAAATTTAGTATAATGTCTATATAAGGGGAAACTGACTTTGCAAACTGATTCTTTCATTCATGTTCTTATTTTGGATTGATGAGAGTAAAAAAAAGATGGTTGAATTTTCCAAAATGTCATCATTCATTTTCTTTTGTTTGTTTTTGGTGGTTGAAATTAAATATTTTGAATGAATTGTTAGGACATAGTTGGTATTCTTATAGTGAATTTGTTACCTTTTGTCACCAATTGTGCTCATACAGTTCCACTGATTACCTTTATATAAAATTAATGAATGAGTATATAAAATGTATCTGAGCATATTACCCCATTTAGGCATTTCTTTAGCTCAATGTTGGAGTATTATCACTTTCCTAAGAAATAAAAGTTGTTTGATGCATTGTTAAATAATACTTTTTTATTTAAGAAATTTCTCTGTTCGAAGGTAAAGAATTTTTTATGAAAATTCTCTGTTGAAAAAATACAAGTTTTTTGACATAATTTTTAATTTATTTTTGTTGTTTTATCAATGTTAGAGTATTACTACTTTCCTAAGGAATAAAAATTGTTTGATGCATTGTTAAAAACATATATAATATTTTTTTTGTTGAAAGAATTTCTCAAGTTTTTCTATTCTGGTACAAAGACATTTATTTGTTCTGGGACAGAGTGTTCTTTGTCTTAATTTTGTGAACAGAGAATTTTTTAAGAAAATGTTTTGTCAAAAAAACTTAATTTTTTTTGACAAAATTTCCTATATAATATGGATTTGTTTAATAAATCTCAATTATTAAAGTCCAAATATATAATTTTTATGAAAAACATACTTATATATTACAAGTTATTTAATTTTGAAAATTATAAAAAAGTTTGATGATGATGTAGCAGGGAAGTGCATTAGGCTCAAAATGATGTTCCGTGTTTTTTGAATTTTTACATTAAAGAGTTATTTTTGTCAACAAAAAATTTAGAAACTTTTTGGATTAACACCTTTGGAGTTGGACCTTTTACTAATTAAGCATTTTCTGAAGAACCTATTATCCAATGACCCTTTATCTTATACGATAAAATTGAAGCATACATGTCACCCAAATTGGATATGTATTCATAATTAATTCTAAAAACATTGACAAAATAATATATATATATATATATGAAAAATTAGCAATTGACTCGAAAACAATTGTAGCCTTTTCCTACCACTAATTTGTTTGACATTTGTGTTTCCTTAGGTGAAATTTAAAATTTGTATTCGCACTAAGTATTATAATATAAATTTTGTAATTATGTCTCTTTGTTTTTGTGATAATCCGTGTATAGAACGGTCAATGCTGGTAGAAAGTCTAATTAAGAGGTAATTTTCTTATAATGGAATACTGTTTGGGTGGGTGGTTAGCTTTTGACACGTGAGTTTAGGAAACTTCCGTAATCACGTTAACGCCAATAAAATTATTTATATATATTTTTTCTTTTACTTTAACATCAGTGTTTGGCCGAGTGTACAACAGAGAGACGGTATGAGTTGGGTAGAAGAGTGCTTACGCTATTATTTTATAAAGCCTTTTAGACAACGAATTGTCTACTTTGTATTCGAAGAATTGTTTAATAAAAAGTTCCATAAATTACATTCACCCTTCTCCTCTTAATATTTATAATAATTATATTTAAATTATTAAAATTATATTGACATTTTTATTTATTTGATAATATAGAAATTAGAAGTAGTAAATGTTATTCAAATCTATCAACCCGTTCTAATCCATCCACTATCAACCCGCCTATTTAGTTAGCAGGTCGTAAACGGATTGGGTAATAAGGAACCCGTCAATTTAACGGGTCAATACGAGTTGAATATAAGTGTTTGACGAATTGAGAATAGAAAATAATAAAATAGTATAAGAATATATATATTTATATTTATATCTCCATTTGAAAAAAACAAAATACTAAACATATACAATAGATTATAAAATAAAATTAATATTTAGAAAATGTAATTTAACATCACCATATATATAAATAAAACACAAATCAAAAACTTGTGATTCAAAATAAGTTGAATTGGTCTTCGCTAGGAGCTTTGAATATCATTTTTTTTCCATAAACAATAATTGGCATATACAAACCACATCAAAGATATATATGTACAAAAATATGAATTCATCTTATTAATCTATATTAATTATCATGAAAAAAATTAAATTTCTTATCACTAATTAAATACATAAAAAAAAATTAATTACATATATATATATATAACGGTATATACATGGTAGTGCTCCACTAGTAAACATAATTTTGTTTTTTGTTTTCTTTTGTTTCCAATAAAAGTCCAAGTTATTCATCCCAAAGAATTTTATGGTAGAAACGAAATAAATTTATGTATTGACAGTGATTGGAAGTTCTGTTTTTTCATTATGAGATAGTAGTGAATGACTTTTATTTGGTCTTTCTTGGTTGTTAATATCTTAATATTGTCACTTGCATTATTCTTTCAAAGCTTGAAGTGGCAAACCTTCATTAGATAATTTCTAATGAGTAAAGTTATGAAATCTTGTAATCCTAATCAAGTTATGAATGTTCAGAGATAATTACATAGATTTATATCTTCTTACAAGTTTAGTTGAAGTCCCTAAATAATGTTATTTATCAAACAACTATTTAAGTTGTTATTAGTTTAACAATTTATTTCATGCTAGAAAAGAAAATGAACTCGTGAAAGCAATCACTTATAAATTTCCCCTGATTAGATTTACTAATAGAGAAATAATTTTTTTTTAATGTATATTCACAAAATTTTTAACAGAGAAACGTGATGAATTTTGTTAGTCATATTACTTGATTAAAATGTGGCAATCTTAGATAGTATTTTATTTTTTAAAAAAGTTGAGTAGAGAGTCAGATTCGGGTTGATCCGACTTGTAGTCGACCTGATGAATTCGGGTTAAATATGGATTCAACCCGTTTATGACCCTGACCCGTTTACAACCCGTCCAAACCCACTCGTTTTGCTAGGCCTAATAGAAATACTTTATTTTAATCAAATTGTTTTTTTAAAATAACGAAACTACTTATTTCATATTTATTTTTCCGATTTTTTAAATTTTGATCATTTTTTTTTTTCAACTACATATTAATAAAAACTTTAAATTTACTTTTATATAAAATAAAAATAAGTTATTTATCTTATATTTATTTCTAAATAAAGTTTTTTAAAAAAAAGTTAAAAAAATTAGTCAGAATTAGAAAAACACAAAATAAAATAAATAAAATTAATAATATAGTTATTTTGAAGAAAAAAAAATTGACAGAAAAGATATATCTATATATTTTTAGGTCAACTAGAAGAGACCAGTATAATTTCAAAATCCTTAAAAAATGTCAGTATAATTGTCATAAATTTAAAAAAAAAAAATTAATATAATTTACTATAAAAAATTTTAGAAATATTTTTTAACGTGTGCCTTGATTTAGTATATATTGCGTGGTTAGTTGCAGTGGCAACGCAATTACAAACAAGATTACAATTTTTGAGTTTGAAAAATTTACCCCATGTAACCCATACCCTAATAAAATAGGTTGATTATATTTGATTTGGTAGAAGTAGAACAATAAAAGGGCATCAAATAAAGACAGATAATGCTACATATTTTAAAGTCATATTTTAAATAATATAATATTTATCTAACAAAATTATATTAATTATATAATTTAAATATTATTAATATTATAATATCACATTAATATTTTACTTCTTAAATTTGTAATTTAAATAATATAACACTGAAATAAAAAAAATAATATTAATTATAAAATTTTAAATATTATCAGTAATTAAATAATACGCCAATGTTTCATTATTGGATAAAAAAAGTTTGATTACTCAGTTTGAATATTGCAGCGTTACTTAATAAAGGCTCCTATTTATGGGCTACTATTTCCAAGAAGCAATGTATGTAATAATAACTAAAATACATACAAAGCCAGTCCACAGTCCATTGCATTATAAATCAACTCTAATAAATCCCAGAAGCCCCAATGCTCTCAGTTTAATTAATTTGAGAGCGAGAGTGAGAGAGAGAGGGGTACGGGGATTCCATTCCTTGATGTCAGAGAGCTGTAATTCACGCCACTTCTCCTGGCTCGTGAAATCATGTTTCCCAAACCCACAACAAGACCTCCGCCACCAACGTGGGACCACCGTTGCCGCCTCCACTTCCACCTTCCTCCACCGGATCTCTGACAAAACTTCGCCGGAAAATGGCCACCACTACCAGACTACCATCTGCTCACTCCCCGATGACCTAATCCTCGAATGCCTCTCGCGGGTTCCTCATTCTTCCCTCCCTTCCATCTCTCTCGTTTGTCGCCGGTGGGTCCAACTCCTCGATTCCACCGCTTTCTACGACCTCCGCCGCAGCCACGGCCGTCTCTGCCAAACCATCTTCGCTGTCGCCGTCACTGATTCAGGCCTCTACACCGCCAGTCACCGAATCAGCCACGATATCTCCTGGAAAACCGCTTCTTTTCTCGCGGACGACATCATCTCGTCAGGCTGCTTTCATGGTTTGTTTTCCCACTCACGCTTGTCTGCGATTGGCCGCAAACTATACATCATCGGTCGAACGGCAGTTCTTCGATGCGATACTTGGACCGGAACTGTGACCGCAAAATCGGCAATGATATTTCCGAGGAAAAAGTTCGCAAGTGCCGTGGTTGCCGGAAGAATTTACGTCGCCGGCGGCGCTGCGCGGACCTCGGCGGTGGAGGAGTACGAACCGGAGACCGATTCATGGCGTGTGGTGGCTGACGCGCCGAGGCGGCGGTACGGCTGCATTGGTGCATCGGTAGACGGCGTGTTTTATGTGATTGGAGGACTGAAGATCGGCTCATCAGGTAATGAGATCTCACGCGCCGCCGGATCGGAGGCGCATGTGTACGCCAGCTCGATGGATTTGTACGATGTTGATGCCCGTGGGTGGCTTAGGAGCCGTGCGGTGCCGGGTGGTGGTTGTGTGGTTGCGGCGTGCTCCGCCGTGGGCCACGTCTACATCCTGGCGAGCCACGCCGTCGAACTTTCCTTCTGGAGGTTCGACGCGCGTAGGAATAGCTCTGCCGCCAGTAGTGGGTTTGGGGAGTGGTGCAGGATGAAAAGCCCACCCCTACCGGTCCAGGTTAGACTGGACAGCACTGTTCGTTTCAGCTGCGTTGGTGTTGGAGACAAAGTGGTGCTGATTCAGGTAATGGGTTGTATTGATGACTTGTTGAGAAGGAGTGGGAGGAGCATCAGAGGACTGAAGGAAGGGTTGGTGTTGGTGTACGATTGCGGTGCCGGAGAGTGGAGTCGAGGGACGGATCTGCCTGAGGGGAATCGACGCGCCGCCTGCGTGTGCGTGGAATGCTAAACGGAACGGTTTACGCTAAATTGCGCGCCAAGGTGGTCCAATGCACTCAAGTCAGTGTTTGAGTGTTTGTACTTTTCAGGCGAGACTTGTTTTAAGCGAAACGTGCTTCGACTGCTACTATTTGACGCATGAGGAGGAGGGTAGTTATCTTTTTTATATGGGTTAGGAGTTGGGCTAAATCACAGGCGTGAATTCGGTAATTTCGGCCCCGGGGGGGGGGCGCAATTTGGGCCCATATCTAGGGCACGGATTCATTGTTTGTTTTCATTATGTGAACTGTTAAACTATGTATTTTGTTTCAACATGATAGGTCAACATACATTTAGAACAGAATTGAATAAGTTGTACAAGGTTTTTTTTTTTCATCGTCGTCTCTCTTTTACAACTGAATAATAGTAATAATAATGAATTTATTTAAATGTATACAATTGCCTTAGTTCCACTTTATTGTAAGTGACGTTGCTTTTTTTTTTTTTTTAATCCGAGGGGTCTTACATTTTCGTTATTTGTCAAGAATTCAAGATCAGAGGATCATCAGGTAGACTTTGGTTAGTAGTCGTTTCAATGATAAAGTTTCACTTTATTGTAAGAGACATTGTTTTTTTTTTTTTTATCAAAAAGACCTTCCGTCCTTTATTATCTGTCAAGAACTCAGGATCAGAGGATCAACGGGTATGTTTCGATAGTAGTCGTTCTGATGATAAAGTTAATAAAAAAATAAAGTTATAATTAAAAAGAATAATTGAACATAAATTGAATGCTTATTTTATAGTCTTATTTATAAATTGTGGATCTCCTAAATTGAGTAGGATTAAGAGCCATAAAAGTAGGGGTTCGAAAATATTCGAAGTTAGTAGTTGTCATATTGAACTATGTTTCCCTATTCTGAGATCGGTAGGATATGGAAGGTGATGTCATGTTCTAAACCACATACCTCTGAATCCCTTTATGCCTATGTGATTTAGATAGAACAATCTTTCTTGATATGTACCATGAAGAGTTCTGTACATACACCTGTCATGCTTTGAATGTATTTGTCACTTTATGGTATATCGGCTACTCCCTCCTTCGAGCCTTAGTTCTGTGGGATCCGTGCAGAGTTGAGGTTAGGGTTTCTAAAAAGTTATACGTATTTTTATTAATGTGCCGTTTCGTATTCCTATAAAATAGTCGTTGATGAGATAGTTACAGTCTCATCATTGCACTAGCCACTGATTGAGTAATCGATGCCATTATTGACCAACCGTCGGTTGGGATATTGGGGCCATAAATTTCGATCCTACTTGGGTTGTCTTATAAATAGATAAAACCACCTTAAGAAGAGTCCTTTATGAACTCTTTATTGTTTCAAGTTAAGTTCTAGCCAAAAGAAGGCCCCCTAAGAGATTTCTAGTGTTAACTGGAGGATGTTGAGAGACTAGGGGGACTAGAGCCTTGGGAGGCTGGGATTCCTATAATGCTGGATTGGCTCCAAAGGCCATTGGAATAGGAATCCTAGTTCTGCTCTGATAGTGGACAACTGGATAAAGCATGAGCATTCCTCTCCCTACGGCTGTTGACATCTAGGAATCAGCCCCTATATGAGTGGTACCATGAGGGTGTACCGATTGCATGTTAGGCAACTCCTCGTTGGGGGATACTTCGACCGTGTTGGTGGCGGGAGGCTGAGTTCCTTCGTGAACAGCGTTAGTAGGAGGAGGAGGAAGAAGGTTGCTTTGCTGGCTCTAGGCCAATGAAGCCAAAGCTTGTGACATGGCAGTGAGTTATTTCTGCATCTGATCAGATTGTCGTTGAATCTGATCAAACTGTTGTTGTAAATGATTGGGTGTTTGTCCCTTTCCTTTTCTAGTAGAAGGCTGATTTTGAGGGTTTTGAAAATTCTTTCTAGGATGAAGGTTAGGAGTCATTGCCTTTTGGAAGAAAAAGACAAAAGATTTGTTGTTTTGAAGAAAAGATAGCAAGAACGATTATCGTTCCCACAAATAGCACCAAACTGATGTTGCTCATTTTTTATCAGAAGGGCCTCCCGTCCTTCAGTACTTGTCAAGAACTTAAGATCAGAGGGTCACCGAGTAGGCTTCGGTGGTAGCCGCTTCGATGATAAAGTTAGTAAAGAAAATAAAGCTATAATTGAAAAGAATAATTGAATATAAATTGAAAACGTACTTTATGGTCTTATTTATAGATTGTGGGTCTCTTAAGTTGAGTAGGATTAGGAGCCATAAAAGTAGGGATTCGAAGATATCCGAAGATAGTAGTTGCCATATTGAACTCTATTTCCTTATTTTGAGATCGGTAAGATATGGAAGACAGTGCCATGTTCTGAACCACATACCTCTAAACCACTTATGCCCATGTGATCTGGATAGAACAATCTTTCTTGATCTTTACTATGAAGAGTTCTGTACATACACGTGTCATGCTTTGAATGTATTGTCACTTTATGGTATATTAGTAAGTTTGCTAATACTTACACATACATCTTTATAATACATATCTATAATCTTTTACAAGGATACTCTTTTCTTTCCTTCACTTGTATCCATAGCAATTAGTTTTGTTATTTAATCTTTCTTTAGCATTTTTCTAGTCATGGGTTTAATTCTTTCTTATCCTGAAATGTTTTGGGGGTGTTGGAGTGAGCTATACAACAAGCGAGGTTCAGTGAATTAGTCTAATTTCTATTAATGATTTTCATTACAAATAATGAATATTTCATGATGGATAGTTAAGAGAATAAACATAATTTTTACAAACATAAGCAACTTGAAACATGCTTTGAGAATCTTAAAATACTTCGTATCATGAATTATAATCTTGAATATATGTTGGTTATAGCATCATAAAACATTTCATTACCATTAATATGGTCGGCACATAACATAGCATAATAGGGTGAACCTTAGCCAATTCAGGGCCAACATAATGTGACATAGAGAGAAACCTTGACTATCTCATAAACCAACATATCATAACATGATAGGGAATCTCGGCCACCACATCGGCCATCTTAACTCGACATAACATAATAGAGAGAGCTCCATCCAACAATGGGCATGTCTGTTAAACATATTATATCATAATGTAACATAAAATATCATTTCATCACTTAATTAATCATAGGTGGAGATTCTTGACCTTTTAATGGGAATGTCAATCTACGTCTCCCGAATGAGGTCCTGTATAATGGCATGCATGTACATAAAAGTCACTTTTCAAACATTGTTATTCATGCTTTTTTGAAATAGTTAGCAAATATGTTTGGAAATTACATTTTCATAGTGTAAAAAAACTCTTTTGATTAGAAGAAAATAGTATATTAGCTATATATAAAAAACATTTTGTGAAAAAATCCAGCTTCAATGATTTGAAATTACTCACATAAATTGCCATAGTTTAATCTTTTCATTCTTCTCTTCCTTTTCAAGAAAGCCCTACATATACATTGAAATACGTATCAATCTCATGGTTATTTTATTTTCATACTTTTGTGCCTTGAATAATGTAATCTAAGTCTTTGTATCCTTTAACTTCTATTAGTTGGATAATTTATGTCATCTACTGGGTTTCTATTTCTAAGTTCTCAAGGTCAGGTAATGCTTATGAATTATTATATTAATTAAATCATCAAACTTTATTTCAGAAACACCCATCTTTATTCTCACAACCCTCTTTGACTTATTGTATCTGAATTGTATTAATATTCTTAGATAATCCTTTGTGTCCAATTGGACTTCAAATTTGGTTCCAGAACCTCAAAAAACCTTAAGAATAGCCATTTTCATTATTATAAGGACATTATTTTAATTTATCAACAATTACAAAACTTAAAATACTATTTTCAAAATTTATTTTGCCTACATGGACCATCAAAATAGACATAGAATGTGAGAAAACCTTAGTATAGGGATTCCTGAAATTTTATTAGCTTATATAGGACATATTAGTTACAAATAGCATTTTTGTAATTTACTAAAATACTATTTCAAAATTTAATTCATGAAAATGGACTATATTTTTAAGTTCAAAGCTTTCAAAAACCTTGAGATAAATTTTTCTACAATATTCATAGCTTATTGTGTGGCTTTTCTAAGCATATGGATATTTTTTTAATTAATTAAAATATATGATGTGAGTTTTCAAACCTATTTTGTCTGAACGAACATTGTATTTGAATTTAAAAAGTCTAAAAACCTTAGGGAGGCTCCATTTTTGCAATCTAATCGACCTTTATGGATAGTTAGGACTTCCATGAGTGCTATATTACATCTCAACAGGGACAACCCTAACTGACGGAGGACGCCACATCAAACATCTACATGACAATGAGCCTTCAAGGGACACCTGTCTCGCCAAACATTGACCAGAGCCCAAGAGCTCCACGAAATGTGGTACTCCCAAATGATCACTCATATGCAATAAGCCCATAAGATAGATTAAGTGTATATTTTTACAAGAAAACATTGGGCAAGATCTTCTTGAACCAAGATGATCTACTTTTTTGCACTAGACTTGATAGTGTTGACTTCCAAATATAGCTCAATATTTCCTAAATCATAAGTTCCACGAGAACTCTATGAACCATGAGTGCCACGATGAAATCCACAATTTTCCTTGCATATTTTGGATGCCCAAGATCTTAAGGACAAGCTTAGGGAGACTCCTAGAGTATTGCGCATGTTAATGGTGCGACCATCGTGCTATAATTGACATTCGGGACACTTAGGATCTTGTAGCATGGTGTCTTAGGTATAAGGATGAACCAAAGTATCCTTTACTTCATAAGTAAAGGATATTATGGTCTTTTTAGAAATATGAGATTCCAACTAGCCTCTAAAAGTCTAAAAAGTCTAAAATTATCCTTATCTTAGATATTAACAAGACCGTAACTTGGAGTTCAGGACATTAAGGTCATTTAGATCCTAATTGAAAGGTATATTAACTAATCATCCTAGTAAAATATATTAAAAATGACCATTTTACAAAAGGAAGATGGGCTCAAATGGAAAGGTAGAGACCTACAATGTCACGACCCGAAATCCACCCTGTGCGGACCTTGTGTCGAAACCGCCACCCTTCGGCCCAAGGGCCTTAGGGCAAGGCTCACATAAGCAGCGGTATCAAATAGATGTGCGACATTTGATTTGCAGAAGCGTGAAAAACTTTTTCTTTTCTTTTCTTTTCTCATTTTAAAATTTGCACATTCGTCCGGTACTGCCACTCTTTACATTGCGATATACATGATCATACATTCAGAGCATAACTAAAAACTTAAAGACTTTATAACATTTCATGTCCACTGCCCCGAGAGGCTTAATACACATTCTTACACTGTCTACAAATACAAAATGTACTATTAGAGTTCATAGGGTTTCCCAAAAGAAACTACTTAAACATATCTTCCCAAACGGCTAGACTCATCATCATCAACATCAAAATCAGATCTGCCGTGAATCACTTGAAAGGAGGACGGATAAAAATCTGGGTAAGCTAATGTAAGCTTGTGAGTAATTCCTGCATTTGTCATGGGGTTTTCAATTGACAGTGATTTAGCACATGAGAGTTTATAAAATACTCATTACCAATTGCTCGTACGTTTAGAACACAGAGTATATGCATTCTTAAAACAGATAGCTTTGAAACATTTAAAGTATTCAAGCTAAACATACATTTCTTCAAGTGCAGTATATGCACTTCAAAAGCATATAAACATGCATAATAAATGTCACGCCCCGAATTTCTGACCGAAACCCGAGGTGCGACTGATGAATAGAAAGTAAATAAAATAAAAGATAATTAAACAGATTTATGAATTTACGAAAAATTAAATAGAGTTCCTTAATTTTCTAAAAATTTCGGCAGCACCTCCTTTGTTTTTCGAACCTTTTTCCCCCTGATAAACACAATACATCATATATATATACAACAATCACAATCCATCCTCACTCGATGGCCACAACTCTATCAAAGTCAGATATACATCACCTACTTATACAATCTATCACGTCTACTCCTACACTTAAACTAAAAGATCACAAATTCATTATTTATTACAACATACAATGTCATTTTCATTCTTTTCAAAAACACACCAATCTTTTATAACATCTAAATACGCCCCAAGGGCCCAAATACTCTTCCAAATTCATTTCTTCTCCTTTCTCCAAGATTTCATCAAGTCCCGCGTACCAGGAGCTTTATCTGAAACCTGTGCCCACGAATGGGTCAGCGACAACATGCTGGTATGATACAATACTAATGCAGGGAACAAAATTAAGACGTGGCATGTGCGAGTGTACATATATGTCTACATGCCTCCCTAATCATTCATATAATATAATGGCAATGTACAAACTACATCTGTATAAAATTCTATATCGCGTTCACAAATTCATCAACACAATGTACAAGCAATCATGCGTGACACACCCATGCATCTCCATGTCACACCCATGTCTCGTTTACGGGTACTCCCCGATGGCTACGGAGTACCAATGCAATGGCCAATTTTGGATTTTTCACCACAGGATCTACACCCTCATAATGCACCAGCACCTCGTGCTGACCCACACTATGCTTTCAAGGAATCACACAATGCCAATATGCCATGATTTCATCATGCAATAATACAGTTCAAATGAAACATCACTTTCATAAGCATATGCAACATGCTTTACATAATGTATTACATTTAAAATTAAATCACAAGACTTCATCCACAATCTACGTGTCATACTCAATCAATCTCAACACTTACGCAAACCCACGTGTCACAATATCAATAAACCGTTTAAAACATAAATCACATATGATAATAACTCAAGAAGTAAATCACAACTCCCAAATAATCATAAAGAACATGGAAACATATAAACAATCCACTCAAAGAAGCAATCATTCCTATGTGATCTTCTATCAGCAGACAAGCACAAAAAAGCATTCAAGCAATATGCACATCAATCCTAATTTAATTCTATTCCTTACTTAGTAAAGTACCATACCTGACTAGGGCACGTCTCAACCCTAGAAAGATGTGTCCACTACGTAGCCTCTGTACTGTATCTGACTGGAAGGTCTAGACAGCCTCCTCTTTGTCCCTCGATGTTCCTAAAATCAAGCAACATAACTCAGTTTATTTCTACTTGAATTTATGCTATTCATCAAATTTTATGTCTTTTCATGATTGGTATTTCTTCCATTCAATTAACTTCTACCATTGAATTCGGAACGCCGAACAAAGTCAGTTTAGGCTTTCGCGGGATTCAATTTGGACATTCGTACCCTAAAAGGTAAAATGGTCATTTGGTCCTTTCACGGGTTCCTTTATTTGCAGGGTCTCGTTTCACGAGACGGACCTCACCATTGGTTTCAGAATATTCGAGATAGTCAAAATACACTATTTATTTACTTAATTTGGACTTCGGGTTAATTCACAATTAACCATAAATCCTAGGCACAATTATAATTTAACAAAAATTCTATTTTAATTTGAAATAACCAATAATAATTAAATTCAACCTTTGGCTGGTAATTAGCGTTCCACTGGCACTGCAATCATCATTTAACCCTCCAGGTCCTTCTCACTTGGACTGCTGCTTAGATAAATAAATCAAAATCCAAGCCTCCAATGATTCTACTTTTATGGCACCCCAACCATAACCCAATATATAGGTATCAGTGTATAACCCAACAATTCCCTCAACGCCATCTATCTGCCGTGGTCCAGCTCTTCTTCAACAACTAGAACAGACACAAAATTTCTCAATACTTCTGTTTTCCTCCTCCTCTGATTGGTGTGGAACAATAGCTTCCGAAGCCATCTATGTCGCTAACCAACCATTCCCCAACACACGGCTATAGGTATCATCTTGAAACAATTCTGAAACTTCAGGCATAATCTGTTTGGACAGAATCTGCAATCAACCCATTCCAAATCAGTTTGTGGTATCGTGACAGCAACTGGATCGCATCAATCCAATCCATTGGCTTTCCCTTGATAAATCAACCCATCTAATTGCACAGCCCAAGTTACCGGTGCAGCTCTATGATTTCTGTCAACAAACCCAACTCAATTTCAGTCACCATTCAAGCCAACATGACCAATCTGCTACAAGAATGGAACGGCCCACGCTTGATTCTCCAACAGCATCCAAACCGACCCAATCCGCGTCCCTGATTTGCATCAGGTCTTGCAGCAGTTCAACTGCTGCAGATTCCAACTCTCGGCAACCCAACCGGCCCTTCCAATAGCAGCCTCTGTTACTCTCACGGCTGCACTTCCATAACAAACACACACATATACATACACACTGGCCTGCTACGCCATCGCTACTGCCACTGGATTGACATCCAAACTGAACCCAACCCACACTCCTGTAACAGCCCCAGCCACGCTTACAGTCATCTCCTCACTGCTCGTCAAGGTCAGCCCACAACTGCCGCCTCAAGTTTGACACAGCAGCTCCAACTCGCTATAGGTAAATCCAAAACCCGAAGCCCCAAACAACTTTGCTTCAGCAGCAGCCAACTACTATATTTTCATTATCCATGTTTTCCGCTGCTCGAGAAAATCAGTGGAGCTGATTTGGTGAGCTTCCTGGATCACAATAGCAGAACAGGGACACGGTTTAAGCCGATGCCGATGCTGATGCTGTTGAGGACCTGCCGCTTCTAATTTCACAATCTGAATCCTCCACAAAACCATCTTCTGTTCAAGGTCGACTTACCCTTCTTCCACTCCCACTACAGTTACCTCCTTCTCTCCCCTTGCCAACTCAGTGGCTGCTCATCGCCCTTCACCAGCGACGCCTCCACCGTATCCACCGACATGCTGTTCGCACTAGCACTCTCTCTTTCCCGACTTTCTGTTAGAGTTTCGATCTCCCCAAGACAACCGATCAAATCGTTCGAAAATCAGTGACAAGCCGACTACGGAAAGGGCCACGATCGTCGGACTGAAGATCGAGTTCGAAGACATCAAGATTCGCAGACGAACTCACCGACAGATCGATCGCCCTCGCCATCGTCCCTCCGTCGCGACCACCGCCGCGTCGGCTTCTTCCCTTTCTTTCTTTCCCTTTCCCCCTTTCTCTCTTTTCTTCTTTCTTTCTTCTCTTTTCTTCTTTTCTTCCTTCTTCTCTCCGTTTCTCACGCGACCAGTTTCCTCCCCTGTTTTCACCGACTTCCCCTCTCATTCTTGCGGCTTCTCTTTTAATTTCCCTCTTCACTCAAACACACACCACACAATATATGTCCCTCCCAAGGCTGCCGACACTCCCCTTTTTATTATTATTATTATTATTTTTTTTTTTTTTTTTTTTAACTTGAGACATATATATACATATATACCTTTTATTTTACTAAATCATTTTACTTCATTTTCTTATTTATTGTCCCATTATTTTATTCCCTATATTTTATTTTATTTTATTTTTTCAAATCTCTACAATAAAAATGGGGGTAAAAACCTGCTTCCATTTTCAAAAGCGTTTGTCATCTTTTCCCTTTCATTAGGTGGAATCTGTTTCGAACTAGACTCCCGTTTTAATGCAATGCTACAATGGAGATATCTCATTTTCCAGGGGGATTAGATCCTGCTACCGGGCATTTCTTTGTGTCATAGTTGAATCCCAAAGAATTTCAACGTCGCATGTGATACTTAAGTACCATTTATCTTATAAAACATTTATCACATAGCTTCTTCAATAGATACTTTTCATGAGTATTTAAAACATGAAATATATAACTTCTACAATAGGACTTCAAATGCTTGGAATAATCAAATTCAGAATATTTAAGGAAATTGGCATTTTACTCAGACATGCTTAATATTTCTAAGAAAGGAACTGTATAAAAACATTTACGGAGCATGTCATAACAAAATACTTTAAAACCGCAATCATATAAAGATTGAATTTGATACTCAAATGCTTCACATAACTTGAACTTAAAACTTCTTCAAATATATGGAGTTAAATCTCCACTTCAAATACAGGGTTACTCACCTCGGTCCTTAGGGTCAGTGCTAATAATGCGCCTTCCCGCTTCCTCTGTAGTTCCTAAGAACAATTCATATATAGTCTCATTAACTTCACATCTCTAAAATATCACCTATTGATACTTCTTAAATTATGCTTAGATCATATTAAATCCTAACTTTAATCTTAGGCATTATACTCTTAAGGTATACTCTTCTGGTAGTTCCATTAACTTTAAGGTTTGATTTATTTACTTCACATGTTCACGTGTCGTGTCTTTCCGTATTTTACCTCGAAATATGAGCCTTAGTTTAGTACCTCGGCAATGTTCTAATTTATAGCCACCTGACTAATGCTATTCATTAAATTTTATGTCTTTTTATTTTAGACACTTCTTTTGGTCGAGTAGACTCTACCACTGAGTTCGGAACGTCGAAGAAAGTTAATTTAGGCTTTCGCGGAATTCGGTTTGGGTTTGGTAATAGTAGGGGTATTTTGGTCATTTAGCATTTTTACGGGTCTTGAATTTTTTGGGACCTCGTCTCATGACGTGGACCTCACCATTGGACTCAGGAGGTCCGAGATAGTAAGAATACACTAATGACTTGTCAAATTTGGACACTGGGCATTTCGTGACTATTTAATTTAATCAAATTAAATCTATCCAGTATTTTTTATATATATATATATATATATATTTTGGTTGCATAATAGGTCGGATGTGAAATGGGTGGCACATTGGCCAGTGTGTCACCTCCCTTCTAAAACAGTCCTGATTTCGAGTCCCACCAAGTGCAATTGCACCTTTTTATTTTTTGAATTTATTTTAAGTATTATATATATATATATATATATATTCATGCCATAATACACCACACGCGTGCGCGTGGCCGAGTGGAAAGGGAGGGGGGTTTGGCGCGTGAGGTCTGGGGTTCGAACCCCAGGAACTGCGGTTCCTCATTTTTTCTTAATTTTTCGAAGCCAAACGGCGGACAGGGACCTAAAACCGGAATAAGCCACGCTATTCGTGCCTGGGTTATTAAATTAGGGTCCAAATCGTGTAGCCAAACAGGCTGACTCAGGGTTTAAAAACCTTTTAGCCAAAACGTCGTCGCTTCATTAATGCAGTGGTAGCCCTCAAGGCCACCACGTGTTCGAGTCACCCCCACCCGTTTTAAATGACTTACGAGTCGACTCAACGTCGTCTTCCCCATCAATCCACGACTGTTGCCCTAATTCTGGTTTCCATTTCCTTTAATTTCGTGAAGTTTGGTTCCATGATTTTTCACTCTAAATTGTTTCTACAACATCAAGGATCATTTTGGCATTAGTTTTAGGGTTCGAATTGATCTCACGAGTTCAGGCAGAGGGTTGATAACCCAACTTGCAACTCATTCGTATACATCCATTTTTGAGCAAAATCTTATAGAATTTGTTCTGTTGTGGTGCCCTCGTCCTAAGGCTTCATTTCTCATTCTTACATGTTGGTTTTGGTGTGGTTTCAAAAGGTTGGTTTCCAAAACCAAAACTTGCTACTCGTGTTATAGAGGTCATTTCTTTTGATTTTTGGTCGTGGTCATAGGTTTCTAACATGCTTGTAGGTTCTAGTTAAGGTCTTGATAAGCCAAACATGGTTTGGTGGTGATGGATTCAGACCTGTTGTAAGCAAGGTCCTCCAATGGTGTCCTTTTCTGGGTTTCCATTTTTTTTGGTGTTTCCAAGACCTAAAATCATGCTTGATAAACTTTTAAACATATATTAAACATCCTATGTATATAAACTACTCAAAAACAGTTTATATTCATGAAAAATCTTAGAGAGAAAAATGACAAGTTCATGTGTTCACACCTGTTTGTTGTGATTATTACTTTTTTTTGACCTCTTTCACTTCTGATTCTCTTCCTTCTTCTTCTCAGAACTCTCTGTTTCTCTGTGTGACTAAATTCTCGTGTGGGTGTGTATACAATATGTATATATGTATATAGGTGCATACATGATCATTGTAATTTCTGATTTCCCCACCAACTAGGTTAACTTGTGGCGGTATCTCTAATGAGTGCTTCTACTCCACTGTTTTGGGCAGGCCATCATCAGCCGTGTGTGTGTGTGTGTAGTGTTTTTTTTATATATATATATATACATATAATATAACCCACACCCACTAACACACTTGGAGACACACACACACTTCTCAACCCTTTTGCACACACTTTAATTATTTATATACCACATATATACCTATATTTAATTATCCTTATACACATCTATATATATACTTACACATATACTTACTTGGCCATGTATTTACACATAATACACCTTTAATGTGTGTATGTGTATGTCATCATATTTTTTATTAATTTTTAACTAATAATTAGTTTCTTATATTTAATCAATTAATTATATTAAATTGATTAATTATTCTCTTAAGTGTAAATATCTTTACACTAATTTTTCATAACCTCGTAATGCGTGCCATAGGATCCGATATTTTTGGGTCGGGGTATTACATACAAAGCTAGGCTAGTGGTTAAATGTTACAATCAAAAGTAATGAGTTGATTATAAGGATACCCTTTTTCCAGTCTTCATACTAAAACACATTGAGATCCTACTAGCTATTGTTAGGTTCGTAACCACGGCGAAAGCGATTTCAAAAATCTATTAAATAATAATATAATGTCTTGGATATGAGGGCACACATCCTAAAAAACTCCCACTTATACTCATATCCATTTCCTATAGCATCTGAAACCCATCCTATCCACATGAAGCTTGAAACTTTTAGAAGGTAGAGCCTTAGTGAAAGAATCTGCAAGATTGTCCGCAGATGCAACCTTGGTGACGATAATGTCTCTGCGCTGAACGATCTTTTTGATGAGATGATACTTGCACTCTATGTGTTTTCCACCCTTGTGGTTTCTTGGCTCCTTGGATTAAGCTACAACTCCATTATTGTCACAATAAAGGACCATAGGCAACTGAAACCGTGGTATCACTCCTAGTTCCGAAAGAACTTCTTGAACCAAACTTCTTCCTTAGCTGCTTCAGAGGCAGCTACATATTCTGCTTCAGTGATTGAATCAGCAATACATTGTTGCTTGAGACTCTTCCAACTAATAGCTCCACTACCAAGAGTATACACATATCCTGAGGTTGACTTTCTAGAGTTATGATCTGACATAAAGTTAAAGTCTGTGTAGCCAACTGGAACTAGATCACCACCCTTGTATCTCAACATATAATCTCTAGTCCTTCTCAAGTACTTAAGTATATGTTTCACGACAGTCCAATGATTTGGTCCTAGATTAGATTGATATTTGCTGACCATGCCCACTGCAAAACAAATATCTGGTCTAGTGCAAAGCATAACATGCATAAGGCTTCCTACAACTGAAGCATAAAGAACCGCCTTCATGTATTCCTCTTCCTAAAGTGTCTTAAGACACTGATTTTCGGAGAGACGTACTACATGCCTAAAAGGCAATAAGCCTTTCTTAGAGTTATGCATTGCAAACTTGGCAAGAATTCTGTCTATATATGCAGCTTGAGATAAGCTTAACATCTTGTTCTTCCGATCTCGCAAAAGCTTAATCCCGAAGATGTGACTAGCTTCTCCCAAGTCGTTCATATCAAACTGATTTGCTAGCCAAACCTTTATCATAGATAACACCCCTATATCATTCCCAATGAGTAGAACATCATCCACATACTGAACTAGGAACACCACCACACTTTCTTCACTCTTTTTATACACACAAGGTTTATCTGGGTTTTGATCAAAACCAAACGACTTGATTGCCTGATCAAATCAGATGTTCCAACTTCGAGAAGCTTACTTAAGTCCATAAATGGACTTATGCAGCTTGCATACCATATGCTCTTGGATCTTAGCTATAAAACCATCTAGTTGCATCATATAGATGTCTTCTTCAAGATAGCCATTCAAGAATGCTATCTTGACATCCATTTGCCAAAGTCCTGAATCTTTATCAGAGATTGCCTCATCGTAGCTACTAAGATCTAAAACATGTTCATCTGAGACAAACTTTCCTAAGAATATGTACCTAACAGGTGGCCTGATAGTCCTCCCACTATGACGTGGCTCCAGTGTAATAAACGATGTTGGAATTGAGCCATCTAGTCTATGATTATCATTTGCATGAGGAATAAAAGAAGCATTTGTTGTTTCTTCTAAGGTGATCTTACTCTTGGGCTTCTGACCCAAAATAGAATCATCCTCTAGAAAAACAACATTCGTGCTAACGAATACCTTCTGCTCACTGGGATTATAAAAGAGCTAGGCTTTTGCCCCCTTAAGATAGCCAATTGAAATAACTCAATTCTAATCTTGGTTCCAACTTGCTAGTCTTTCCTTTCAGCACATAGGCTAGACACCCCCAGATCCGGTAGTAGTTTAGACTTGGCTTGCACCGAGTCCAAAGCTCTGCTAGAGTCTTGAGAGCAGACTTAGTTGGAATTGAGTTAGAAATATATACCACTGTCTCCAACGCATACCCCCAAAAGAATATAGGCAAACAAACAAAATAACTTATCATTGACCTTACCATATCTAAAAGTGTCTTGTTTCTCCTCTCTGCTACACCATTCTGCTGAGGCACCTCGATCAGATTGAAATGATTTTATGCTCCTATCTAATTGCTTTTTCATTTCTGCTTGAAACTCTTTGAACTTTTCAAAGACTTCCGACTTGTGATATAATAGATAGACATAACCATATCTAGAGTAATCATCAGTAAAAGTGATGAAATACTCCTAGTCATCTTTCCCTCCAAACAGGATATACAAACTGACAGTGGTTCAACAACCAAGGAAGACAAAGTACCCTCATTTACCAGTCTATTAATCCTATCCAGATTAATATGACCTAGCCTCAAGTGACAAAGATAAGTTGAATTAGTAGAAGAAACTTTTCTTTTAAGTGGTAAAGTTTGTGATGGTTCATTCTTTTCGATGTCATGTATCTCATACATCTTAGGAGTAATCAAATCAAGACCATTAATTGTTGTGCTAGAGCATATAAAAGAACCACTATGTTTAATAACAACATTTGAATTAAAATAAACTAAATAACCTTTTTTTATTAAACTTGAAACTGATAGTAAGTTCCTTCCAATGCCAGGCTCATACAAGTAATCATAAAGTACTATTGTCTTATTTGAAGAAACGCATAAACTAACTACTCCTTCTGACACCTCAACAACTTTTTCTTCTGTTCTCAAGTGCAAGATAATCTCTCCATCACTTAGCCGTCTGGTCTCCCAAAACCCCTACAACGAATTGCAGATGTGATTAGTTACACCAGAGTCTACACACCAAGAATATGAAGTACCTGTTACATAGCTTACTTCAGTAACAAGTGATTCGATTATACCTATGTTCTTTTTCTTGGCTAGATAATCTGAACAGTTTCTCTTCCAATGTCCCATGACCCTGAAATGGAAGCACTTTCCTTTGGGCTTAGTGGTTGTGCTTGTGGTTGCCCTTTTCTTCCCTTTGCCAACACCCCTTTTAGGACTTATATTCCCCTTGGAGTTTTTGGGGTTTTGTTTCTTCTTCCACTTGCCATTGCCTTTGGGCTTGGGCTTAAAAGAAAAACCCTTAACCACATAAGCACTAGGATGACTTTTGATAATACCCTTCGCTACTTGTAAGGAGCTTAGAAGCTTAGCCAAAGTCAAATTCATTTTGTTTATGTTATAGTTGAGCTTAAATTGATTAAAAGAGTTAGGCAGCGATTCAAGGATAATATCAACCTGAGACTCACCATCAATGTCAGCCCCTAGGACTTCTAGCACATTTAAAAAGTCGATCACTTTTAAAACATAGTCTCTTACTGGAGTTCCTTCTGCCATCTTAGTGTTCATGAGTACTCTCATGACATTTACCTAGCAAGATATCCCTGATCCTCAAACATCTCCTTTAAGTTAAGGATCATATCCTTAACTGTTGGAAAACTCTAATGGTGATATTGTAAAACACTTGACATCGAAGATAAGATATAGCAACGTGCCATCTCATCAGCCTTGATCCACCTAAAATAGTGGCCAATGTCCTCTTGGGGAGCATCAGCCCTTTGAAGGTTTGGGTTATCTACAGCAATCACATATTTGTACCCTTTTACAGTAAGGACAATGTCCAAAGTTGGTTTCCAATCCACATAGTTAGGCCTAGTCAACTTATTTTCTTTCAGGATGATAGCAAGTGGGTTAAATGAAGACATCTGAGAATCATATATATAAGCACATATATTGGCATGAATGTAAATAAAAAATAAAATAACTTTTGCTCTCATAAATGCATAGTGGTATCCTCAAGCCACTATCAATGAATGCATTGGAACCTAACCTTATAAACAACACGCTCTATAGGGATGACAATGTCATTGATATGATTAGGAGGGTCATCATATCCTATATGATTTCACTATCTAGACATCTAATGTCAAATGAAACATATTTTTCAATATCTTTTGGCCTTCAAAAGACAATGATAGACTCCGTGGGGAGAATATCATTCCCTTTTGATTAAGTGTATACCATCATCTTAAATAAAAAGACAACATTTGCAAGTAGTGTCCCTGTGGGGAGATCACCCTCACCCCGTCTCTTTCTATTCCATCCTAAAAGGTCCATACTTGTAACCAACTAGATAGTCACCCTCCGTGGGGAGGCCACTCGAAGATGGCTCAGGGCACCTATTTATAAATTGAGGATCTTTATTATACAACACATGCATAATTATATTAACCTATTCATGGATCAAAATTAATCATGTGATTTTATGAAAATAAACATGCAATCATAAAATTAAAATTATCTCTTATAGCCAACTAAATTTCTTGACAGCAAGCTTTGTACTTCCATTGGTCTTTTTGATCGCTCCCATCCTCTTACTCTTTCTTCAGAAATAAAATAAATACATGAAGAACCTATACCCACATACGTGAGCTTACATTTAATCTAAAATTAAAAAATTAATAGGCTAGGAAAACCAATGGAGCTTGCCCATTTGCGGGAAATTTTTTTAAGTCCATTGCCCTTTACAATTGCCTCAAAACCAATTAAATTGTATAATTCCTAATGGCCAGCCACGAGAGATAGGATACATCCATTCACATAAATAAACCATTCAAATATGAGAAATAAAATTTAATAAAACATTTAAGCATGTGAATAATCATATACATCACCCATGTATATTTTAGAGTATACTAAGATTTAATCATTGTATCCAAGAACCCCTATAGGTCAAGTCTCACTTAACCTATATTTTATATAATTTTAAATCCAACATATTTGGGTATCAAATACCCATGTGAATCACATACCTATAATATAAAAAATGGATATGTTAAATAAATGAGTCCTTACCCAAATAATTTAATAAATTTGGGTCACTTCCAATAAAAATAATAATCTATATTATGTCAAGATTGTCTATCCATAGGTATCATATACCCACAATATAAACAATGGATATATAAAATAAAATTGAGTCATTAGGTATCATATACCAAATAGTTAAAAATAATAATTTTTAGTAAAATATATAATATCAAATATTATATATTTATATATATATATATATATATATATAATCTTTGTCATGTGCCAACCATGGATATCAAATATGCATTAAATAAAAGAATGAATATAAAATAAAATAAAATTTGAGCTCATAAAATATTTGAGTATCACATACCTAATAGTTTATTAAAATTAATTTTTAATATACATGAGTATTCAATATCCATGAATTAAAATATATAACCTATTGATCATATATAATATAATATCAAACATTATATATATATATAATATTGTCATGAGTTTTCATTGAAAACCAATGATATAGCCGTCCGTTTGCATCAATGTCAGATGAGCCGCAAGTCATATTTTTTTTTTATTATATATAATCAGATACTGATTCGTCTACGAAAGGCGCACCAATTGTTGGGTTAAATAATAATACATGAAAGACGGGAAAGCAAAGGATCCAATATGCTTCTCTTATTCTTGCGCAAAATTATGATCATCGTAACAAGTGGCTCTCACCGCTCACTTTGTTTTCCTTACTCATTCTTCCATTTTTTTTTATTTGTTTGCAAATTTCAACTTGTTCCCTTAGGAGCTTCTTGATCACTCTATCACTATGAATATCTCATACACATCAAGAATTAAATTTAAGTATCAAGATTCTTAAACAAAGATCAAATCTTTGTATCAAATAAATTGTACCACAAAATCTCATTCTAAAATAACCATTTATTTTAATTAGGATCCATCAAATAAATTGTACCACAAAATTTCATTATAAAATAACTATTTATTTTAATTGGGATCCATGAATAAGTTTTGAACAAGTAAATATAACCTTCAAAATTGATGAATTCATGTAAAGACGCTCTGATACCAATTGTTGGGTTTATAACCACAATGGAAGCGATTTCAAAAATTGATTAAACAATAATATAATGTCTTAGATATGAGGTGTAATACCCCTGACTCAATTAAGTGAAGATAATCATTGTAATGATTTTTTTCTTTTTGTTGGGATTTAATAACTAATGGCTTATTCGTTCTAAATTATATTAAGTAGGTCGTAAATGTTAAGAATTTCTACACGAAGAAAATTTGGCAAGTTAGAGTGAAGCGAAAAATTAACGAAATTTAATCGCCAATGAATATGGAGTATTTTTAATATAAATGAGAAATATGTAACGTACTAAAAATAAAAGTTTACAGCATAGAAATTAAATGTATGATATTAAAAAGCAAAGAGGGAATGCGAAGGGATTTTTAAAGCAATTAAGGCACAACTTAAAAATCTAATGAATGATGTCCAAAATGCCAAACAAGGCATAAGTAAGAAATATGGGGAAAAATGAGGCAAAAAGGGAGGCCAAGGGATTTGAATCCCTAGACCAACAATGAAGAGAAACCAAAAGCCCAAAAAGAAAGCCACTTAAGCTATAGGCACTTTTATCCTATATAATGCATAGGATATATACATATGTCCAACCAAAGTTCAAAAATTCAGTACACTCAAAATGAGGTGGTAGCACCTTATTGGCCACCGCCCTCCTCCACCAACCTGTATTTCATACAGCTATATGCACATATATATAAACATATATACAAGACATAATGATGGTGTTCTATCTAGGGGAAGGGTTGCGTGTAAAAGAAAGAATAATGAGTGTGTTGTGTGTATATAGGAGTGTGCTGTGAGGCCATGCAAGTCAGACTTGCATTGTAAGTGTGTACTTGTAAGGTTCGGGTAGAGAGAGAAAGTGAGGTAGAGAGAGAAAAAGTGAAGGAAGAAGAAGGAGGAGAAGAAGGAGAAGGAAAGCTGCATGTAACCCCTAACTAGACCTCAGAAGCATTAGTAGGAATCAAAATCAAAGCAATGAGAGGCATAGTCAAGGTATAACCACAAAACCTACTATTTTCTCTCTCTAAAAGTTTTCCATTTACAAGTTGTTTCATAGTCTCATTTATGCATGCATCTAGAGTATGTTGTAGGGGGAAGAAAATAAGAGAGAACTAGTCAAGTAAGAGGCTTAGAAACCCTAAGAAACCATGGACCCAAATTTAAGAAAAATTGATTTTTGGGTAAAAACTCATGAAAGCTTAAAACCACTTGCATGTTTGCAAAGGAGGGAAATATTGGAGCATATAGCAACTTGAAGAATACAAAATGGTGTAGGGATGGCCAAGAAAAAGGCAGTTGCAAGTACGGCCATGTAAGGTTTGGTAGGTTGATTTTTGGGGTTTTCGTGAGGCTAAGACAATGGAGAAATGTTCCTCATGGTTGCAGCAACCTGTAGGAAAAATTGGGAGTCAAAACAACAAGAAAAAAGCCACGAAATAGTAATAAGAAATCTCGCCAGACAAACGGGGCTCACCAAAACTTTGACTTTAACACCCCTGTTGACAGCCTAAACCTCGCCCAAATTCAAAACCCACCATATGTTTAAAATCCCCAAGAAAAATAGGTGAGAACCCCATCGAACAATGGCCAAAATTCCTCCGGCGGTGAGCTACTGACGCCGGAGAAGAGCTGGAACCCTCGCCAGAGGGTTAGGGATGAAGCACAGTAACGGGTTGGCCTCCAATCGGGTCAGTTACAGGTTCGGGTTATAACTAGATCCAAAGGGGTTTGGGCTTTAGTGGGACGACATTGTTTTGGGCTAAGGG
Organism: Nyssa sinensis; assembly: GCA_008638375.1. Taxonomy (NCBI): domain Eukaryota; kingdom Viridiplantae; phylum Streptophyta; class Magnoliopsida; order Cornales; family Nyssaceae; genus Nyssa; species Nyssa sinensis. The sequence goes on from CM018034.1 coordinate 31,259,145, forward strand.
TTTTCTTTTATTTTATGGGATATAGATCTATTTGGTTGCGGAGGTAAGAAATTCAAATTGGTGTTCACTGTTGAGCCAGGGATATCCTATCCCCATTTAGCCTAGAATCCGCTGTTTGGTTATGCCTTAATTAGAAAAAAAATGAGGGGAAAGAAAGGAAGAGAAATATGGTCAGGGGGATTCGAAGCCCTGACGCGCGTGAGCCAAGGGTTCTAAGCCATCCAAGGCTACCACCATGCCACTGAGGTACGTGTGGTCACATTCTCACCCTAATAATATATAATATTATTATAATAAATTAATTTAATTAATTTTTAAGATAATTTTTTATGTTCGAATAAAGTAAGTGAATAATATTTTCTTTATGTTTTGGGCATTCTGGATCTAATGGTAGGATCCGTTTTATGAGAAGAGATTCTGAAAAATTCAGACACTGTAAAATAAAAAATTACCAATTTACCCTTAGTGATGTCCAAAGCCAAATTGGAAACTGTGAAAACCTAAACCAACTTTCTTCGACGTCCCAGACTCAACAGTAAAGTCTAAATTAGTAAAAGAGATACTTATACTAACGAGGCATAAAATTTGACGAATAGCATTAAAACTAAGACGTGTTTACTGATGTATAGGAAACTCAATGGGAAAAGATAAGGTCACAAGATACTGAACTAGAACACACTAAAAAGGTAAGTAAATCCCTATCTCTTACACGTGGTCTTCCAAGCCACGATTATTTTATTACTTCTAGACTTGTACTCTTATACGTACCAAATGTTTATTGTTTCTACAATGTGATATTGTTCAATTTCGTCGACGTTTATTGACTGCTATATCATTGATCAGTATATTGTACTATGCCATGAAAGGCCTACTGTTATGTTTTTACTGAATGAATGATATTCCACCTTTATACACTCTTATGGAATCACAAATGATCATGATATATTATGAATGCCAGATTTGTGCTCAGTCACAATATCCATCCAATGCTTTCTGAGTTGACAAGACTTACGGGTCGAGTCCTTGAACGGACATATGGCAATGATGACATTTTTATGCATTGAGTGATGAAGGAATTTTATATGAATTGAGGTTAAGGGGGGTATGCTGAGCTCCAAAAGACCGAGGTCTGCCAAGCCCTGAACAGAGTAAATGCATCACTTATACTTAACTGATATATTTACGTTTATTGGATTCATTGGATGTTGTCATTCCCTATGAATAATCTTATGTTAACAGTTCACTTATTGATTGTAATTGATTGCTATCGATTCATTGTGGCAGTACTTTTATGTCGACTGATTTTAATTGAGCTTTTCAATGTTTATGTCACGTCCATTACTCGTGATTGTTTATTGTGACCCTATTATTCATTGGCCATTGTGGCATTTTATCCTTATTGGCTATAACCGTATTATATCCTATGATTGGCTATCATGTTCATATTTATGAATTCATGTTTTTTCTATGTTAACCCTAACCCCGTGTCGGAGATTGGAAATTTACTTATTGACCTTAGTTAGCTCACCCCAACTTACTTATTTTTCAGGTAAGAATGCTGCAAGACCAAAGTAGGAGTCCAAGAGCATAGTGGGACAGTTTGAGAATTATGTTAGAAGTGATGTAGTTTCTCCCATGTATTCACCACCTAAGGGTGATGTTATGTTAGTTTTATGTTGGTTTATATTTTAACATTGTCGAACAATATTTTGTATTAAGATTTCTGCTGATTTACTGGTTAAGTTTTAAATTATACATTGTTATCCCTGATACAAAGAAAGGAAAAGTAGGGACGGCCACAGGGTTGGCCCCGAGATAGGAAATCCGCATAGGGTGGGTTTTGGGTCGTGAAAACTTGGTATCAGAGCTGAGCCTTAGGTTCTAGTGAGTTATTGGAGACAGGATTAGAGTACTAGAACTGTTAAAGTCTAAGAGTCAGTCGATAGATAACACTAACATTACTAGGTTAGACTTTTATGTGAACACTGACTGTTATTTTACATTTTCATTAACTAATTATCTTTTACAGAAAAGGTTAACACCAGGAATACGCCGATAGCTAGAAATTATTTGACTGAGATGGATCAGATAGATCAATTAGACAGAATAGAACGCCTTATGGAAAAAGTCATCAAGGTTCTACCCAGAATCAGGCTCTAGCGGTTAACCACTTACAATAAAGTAGTGGCACTTGCAAAGATCATAAAACAGGGCGGGGAGGAATTTGGCAAAAGAAGGGTCAATTATGACAATAGCGACATAATTAAAATGCCCCAACTACTTGAAAGTCCACTAAGGACAATGTCTCAAAAACACTATCGGGAATGATCAGGCTACTGTACCAATAGTCGTAGGTATTTTTCCAGTTGTTTATAACTTGCCCACATATTGTTTAAATATTGACTCTACGTATTGATTTACAGCTCCCACATTTACTGCTAAGTTGAACTTAGAAACAGAACTCCTAGGTTACATGTTAACTGTTTTAATACCATCGAGAGATTTATTATTGATGAATACTATATATTGGGGGAAAAGACTATATGTTAGATGGAAGTCAGTGATTCTTGAACAATTGATATGATTAAGTAAATAGTTACCTTTAGGGAATAGTAGTATGTTTAAAGATAAACGATGAGGATTCTCGAGAAATGACACTTTCGATAAATGTTATAGATAAATAAACGAGGCTTGAATGAAAGATAGTCTGAAGGAAACTTAATGCATAATTACAGAAGGAGTTGATACTCTAAATAAATTAATAATGTACCAAAAATATGAAAATTCTTGAGTAAGTCATAAGTAGACCCTGATAGGGTAGAGATGAATAGAGTCTTAAAGAAAATTACTAAATGAGCGAGATTGTCAGAATTAACCTCATGAAATGTGATGATTTTGAAAAGAGGCTGACACATGATGAATAAATATTAGGAAGAAATTCAATGAATCTTGTGATATAAGATGATGTGTGACCCGATTTTAGTTAATACTCTATCAAGTTAGATGAAGGTAAATGATAAATGGTTCTGAATAACTATTAGAGATCAATGTGATCTAAATGATCGTAAAGACTGAACTGGTAGTAAATCATTAGAGAAACCATGAAATTGAGATGATATATGATTTTTGAGGTACTATGAGGAAATCATTATTCATGAATGATATATATAGAGCATATGAGGTACAAATAATAAGTACACAGTTATTAACCAATTAGATATCCTTTAAAGAAACTAAGAATCTGATGATTTGAATAGTTAAATGATCGGTGACTTTTGGAAGACGATAGCTGGATTAAATACTAAGGTTAATAGTCTTTGGGAAAGACTATGCTATGACTGACTTTAATGTTTCTTGGACGATTGAGATGATCAAATGAATAGTGACTTTTGGGAGAAAGTAGTATGCTTAAGGGCAAAGGCTAAGGATTCTTAGAAAGAATCGTACTAGTGTCGAGGTTGATGACTCTTAAGTCAATTGAACTGTGAATTGATCAATGAATTGGGGAAAACTATCATTTGAACAAGGGTAATGGTTAATGCTCTTTTGGAAGATATAAGGTGACATAAAGTTGAGATTGTGAAATCTTGGGAAGTTGGTAGATTTAACAACAAATCTATATGAGAGGATAGTCTGAAGAAGACTTAATGAATAGTAACGTGAGGAGTTTGAGACTCTAGATGGATTGATGACATATCAGAAATATGAGGATTTTTGAGTGAGTCATATAGGGTAAAGACAAATGGACCCTTGGGAGGCAAATACTGATTGAACGAGACTATCAAGTGAACATTATGAAATGTGATGGATCTAAAGGAGATTAGACATGATGAATGATCATTGCAAAAAATTCAATGGATCTTGTTGATCTAGGTGACAATATGACCCAAATTGTGGGCAGTACTTTATTGAGTTAGCTGAATCTATTTCAAAAGATAAATGATTGATGACTCTGAATGACTTTTGAGGATTAATGTAATCTGATAATTAAAGAGACTGACAATTATGGCATAATGTCTAGAAAAACTGGTGAGGACAATGATTGCGCTAAAGTGATACATAATTCATTGAGATACTACGAGAACAATTAAGATTGAGGTAGAAAGTAAGAATAACAAAAGCTATGAAACTAAGGAAGTTGAGAATTTCCATGGTGAGAAAAACTTGACATAACCTTTATAAACTTTAAATGATAGGATGGCTAAATGATGTGAACAATCCTGAAATATGATATGAAGTCCAGAATGGACAAGATTGTGGATAGTAGTACTTGCAAATGAATAGGTGTTAGCATGCTATTAATCTTTGGTTATGGATGAGACTAATCACCTTAAAAGACTACCTTAAAAAAAAATTAATAAGTCTATCAAGACCTAAAGATGAAATGAACTAAGTATATGTACTCTACTTTATTCCATGAAAGAATGAGAAATCAAAAACTTTGAAAGGCTCAATCGTGAGTAAGAAATAAAAAGGTATTCATACCAGTTTGTAATTTGAAGGAAATAGAGGAACTAAATTCCTCAACCTATCTAATTCATAAAAAGATGAATGCACACTAAATTCGAAAAACAAAGGCAGGTATGCCAATGAGTTAGTACAAAAAATAATATTACATACAACAAAACGGAAGAGGATTGATAAATCATTAACTTGAGTAACCTTTAGACATGGGCACGTGATTGAGAATCACGAATGAATATTATAAATAAATCTAAAGTTACCCTTCTATGAGAAAAATGTTGTGATACAAAGAGTATGTGAGTAAACTATTCTAATATGAACCAAAGGATATTCACGAATATAAGAATAAAATATGACACCGAAAATGCAAAGGAAAAGTACAATGTTTCCAATAAACGAGTAAGGTGTAATAGACAAAAGAGACTTAAACGGGTGACGTTGCAAATCACGGCTTAGTGCCAAAACAAAACTAATGCAAAGACTAGACGTGGAACTAGTCATAATATATATGACAGTGAGAAATAGTCAAGCAACTAAAGGATGACTTCGAGTGAGAAATAAAAGTGTAATGAACCCATGATCACAAGTCCAAAGACTAAAGAAATAAGCCTGAAATGTTAATACTAGAATTTGGAGACTTAAGTGTAAAGTCTCGAAAAAGCTGAAAGTCAAATTTGTGACCTTCAAGATCACTATTAAACTAAACAAAAAGGAATAGAAAGGAACTGTGAACCTTGTGTGAAAAATCTTCCTTCTTAGAGATACGATGTCCTAAATGCCAGAAATAAGTTCAAGAGACAGATTAAAAAATGAAAGATGATGATGAGATTAGCATGAAAGGATGATAGAGCTTCCTAGATATGAACGTCTGAGTTTTGAGGACAAAACTCATTTTAAGGTGTCACGACCCGAAACCTACCCTGTGCGGATCTCGAATCGTGAACGCCACCCTTAGACTTGGGGGCCGTCGGGTGAGGCTCACATAAGCGATGGTATTGGACAGCGGTGTGGCCTGTGTTTACAGAAGCATGAAAAACTTTTTCTTTTCTTTTCTTTTAAACTTCCTGCACATCCGCCCGGTACTGCCACTCTTCAGAATGGTACAGATGATAATACATTTAGAGCATAATAAAAACTTTAAGGCTTCATAATCAATACATGTTCAGTTGTCCCTCTGGACTTAGTTACATATCATTTAAACATCTTCTATAACAAAAAGTGACTTACTATAAGTCCTTAGTGCTTCCCAAAAATTGCTAATCATGTAAGGAGCTTCCTACACCCTTCCTCAAAATGGGCAAAGCTCTAACCATCTTCATCATCAGAAATTAGTATTGCTTTCAGTTACCTGTAATGTGGGTCAAATAAATCTGGCTAAGCTAAACTAAGCTTGTGAGTAATTCTAGCATTTGTCATGGGTTTTCAATAGGCAGTGGTTAGTATAAAAGATTTTATAAAACACTCACTACCAATTGTTCATATGCTTCAAAAACAGAATATATGCATTCTTTAAAAAAATAACTTCAAAAAATTTGAAAGTATTCAAGCTAACATATGCTTCTTTAAATATATCAAAAAAAACTTCAAAACATGTAGATACGTGTAGTAAAATGAGGGTAAAACTGATTTTCATTTTTGAACATAACATCTTATCACTCTCATTAGTAGAATCCATTTTGAACCGGACTCTAGTATTGCTTCTCGTAGAGATATCTCTTGCTTGGGGGATTAGATCCTTCTACCAGCATTTTACTCATAAGTGAATCCCAAAGGGCTTCACTGGCTCGTAGTGCTTATGCATGATTATCTTACATTACTAGTGGTAATAGGAGGCATATAAAACATTTACAAATAGATGCTATTTAAAACATTAAAACATGACTTTCCTATAGTTGCATTTAAATACACATGACTTCTTCAAATATATGTTTTTATGAGCATTCAAAACATGATATTGATGGCTTTATGATAGAGTCTTCAAATACTTGGAATATACAAATTCAGAATATTTAAAGAGATTTGGCATTTTAAACTTAGACATGCTGAATTATATTTTTAAGAAAAACTGTAGTAGAAACCATTCACTGAGCATGTCACAATAGGGTTTATAAGAACATAAATACTTTAAAACAGGGATTAAGTAAATAATGATTTTGATATTCAAATGCTTCAAATATTTTGAACTTTAAACTTCTTCAAATTTGTGGAGTTAAATGTCCACTTCAAATACAGGATTACTCATCTCAAACTTCAGGGTTGGAGCTACTAATGTGCCTTTCCCTTTCCTTTATAGTTCCTAAGAATAATTTATAAGAAGTCTATTAGCTTCACATTCACTTCAATATTACCTATTGATGCTCTTAACTTATGCTTAGATCGTGTTAAATCCTAATTTTCATCTTAGGGCTTTATACCTTTTAAGTATACTCTTTTGGTAGCTTCATTAAATTTTAGGTTTGATTCTATAACTTCACATGTTTACTGTGTCATATTTTTTTATACTTTATTTCATAATATGGACCTCACCATAGAGTTCGGAATGTCGAATAAAGTCAATTTAGACCCTCTCGAATTTCTATTTGGCTTTAGGGGCACTAAGGGTAAAATGGTCATCTTACACTTTTACGTGTCTTTACTTTTTAGAGTTCCGTCTCGTAAAACGGACCTCACCATTGGTTTTAGAAGGCCCAAATAGTCAAAATACACTATTTACTTATTTTATTTGGGCATCGAATCAATCTACTATTATTAAATTAATTAAATAATTTAATTTAATTAATTATAAAATTTTATATTATATATTATTTATGTCATCATTCTTCACGGTCAACAGTGGTGGCTTAATGGCTTGGGGGTTGGGTTTTAGGGCTTAGGCTTCATGAGGTTAGGGGCTCAAACCAGGGGAGTTGCGGCTTCCCTTTTATTTTTCTGATTTTTCTTAATCCAAACACTTGACAAGGGAAGAAATAGGGATAGGTTATCCCTATTCTACATGCAGGCTATTAGATTGAATTTATTAACTCCATAACCAAACAAACTGAATCAGTTTAATTTTAAAACACCCTCACTCCAAAATGACACCGTTCCATTTATGCGGTGGCTAACTCGCCAACCTACACGTGTCCGAGCGAACACGCCTGAATCAAACGAGTTGGGCAAGTCGACTCGGTCAACTCGTCGTCTTCTTTATCATCCTAGGGTTACTGTTGCCCTAATTTCTGAAGTTCTAAACCTTCAATTTCATGAATTTTGAGGTTGTTTTACTCTCTGCGCTCAACTCCAAGGTGTTTCTGGAAGCCTAAGGATCATTTTTGCATTCATTTGAGTGTTCAAATTGAGCTCAAGTGCTTAGTTTAAATGTTGATAGTCAAAACTGCAACTTGGTCATTCATGGTCATTTTTGGCCCACAACTCTTAGGGTTTCTTCTATTGTGACCTATTGATCATGGGGTTTAAGTCCCCATTCGCAAAATCAGGTTTTACAGCAAGTTTGTGAGGTTGGGTTTCAAAACCCGAACCTGCAAGTCACATTTTTCATGGTCATTCTAGGTCTTTGTGGTCGCGGCTTGGTGTTTTTAGAACACTGGTGAGGTCTTGTTGAGGTTTCCATAAGCCAAATTCCATTTGGTTTGGTTGGATTCAGACCCACGGTTACAAGGTTCAACAATGGCAGGCCTATTTTCTACCTTGGTTCTTGACCATGTTCATTGATTTTTTTTGCAATTTAATTCTCTTTCTATATGCTACAAAGTCCAACACTTTAAACTACTTATCATGCTTTCTAAAAATTAAAACAGAAGCTAACTTACATACCTTTTTTTTTTTTTTTCAACCTGCAGTATCCCTCCTTATTTCTTCCTCCTTCTTGGTTCCAAGTTCCTGAATTTTCCCAAACACTCACAGTTCTCCAAAAGGTTTCTTTCCTTTGTTCTTTACTCACTAAACACACACACCTATATATATAGGCCATCATATGGCCACCTCTCTCTCTCTCTCTCTCCCTCTCTTCCTTCCCTCTCTTCCTTGACTTCTTTTTTGTTTTCCTTTCTTCCTTCAGCTTTTGCATTTAATACATATTGATATTTTGTGTTATATATATATATTAGAACACACACTAACACACACTTACACACACACACATGCCGACACCTTCAGCCCCTCCTACCTTCACACACAACAACTTATATATATATATATATACATACACATGCATTTCCTTCTATTCATATATATATATATATATATATATATGTCTCCATACACATTCAGCCATACACACACACATACACACTTAGTGTGTGTATTATACATATGTTAATATGCGTATATTTATTATATGTACATCATTATACCCATGTACTCACATAACGTAATTATGTATTGATATTTGTATATATTTGTATATTTCTCGACTCTCAGGTCTTCTTATAGTTAGGTTTAAACTGTTATTATAACTCTCGTAAAACGAGTCAACTCGTTCAGTATTTTAGATCGGGGTATTACATAAAGGGGGGCAGGATGTAATACCCTAACCCAATTAAGTGAAGATAATCATTGTAATGATGTTTCTTTGTTGGGATTTAATATCTAATGGCTTATTTGTTCTAAATTATGTTAAGTAGGCCGTAAATGTTAGGAATTTCTACACGAAGAAAATTTGGCAAGTTAGAGTGAAGTGAAAAATTAACGAAATTTAATCGCCAATGAATATGGAGTATTTTTAATATAAATGAAAAATATGTAACGTATTAAAAATAAAAGTTTATGGCATAGAAATTAAACGTATGATATTAAAAAGTAAAGAGGGAATACGAAGGAATATTTAAAGAAATTAAAGCACAACTTAAAAATTTGATAAATGATGCCCAAAATGCCAAACAAGGCATAAGTAAGAAAAATGAGGAAAAATGAGGCAAAAAGGGAGGCCAAGAGACTTGAACCCTAGGCCAAGAATGAAGAGAAACCAAAAGCCCAAAAAGAAAGCCACTTGGGCTACAAGCACTTTTACGCTATATAATGTATAGGATATATGCATATGTCCAACCAAAGTTTAAAAATTCAGTAGACTCAAAATGAGGTGGCAGCACCCTGTTGGCCACTGCCCTCCTCCACCAACCATCTTTCATGCAGCTATATGCACATACATATATACATATATACAAGACATAATGATGGTGTTCTATTTAGGCGAGGGGGTTGCGTGTGAAAGAAAGAATAATGAGTGTGTTGTGTGCATATAAGAGTGTGCTATAAGGCCATGCAAGTCAGACTTGCATTGTGAGTGTGTACTTGTAGGGTTCGGGTAGAGAGAGAAAGTGAAGCAGAGAGAGAAAGTGAAAGAAGAAGAAAGAGGAAAGGGAAGGTGCATGCAACCCCTAACTAGACCTCAGAAGCACTAGTAGGAATCAAAATCAAAGCAAGGAGGGTATAACCACAAAACCCACTATTTTCTCTCTCAAAGTTTTCTATGTACAAGTTGTTTAGTAATCTCATTTATGCATGCATGTAGAGTATGTTGTAGAAGGAAGAAAATAAAAGCTTAAAACCACTTACATGGTTGCAAAGGAGGGAAATATTGGAGCATATAGCAACTTGAAGCATGAAAAATGGTGTAGGGATAGCCAAGAAAAAGGCAGTTGCAGGTACGGCCATGTAAGGTTTGGTAGGTTGATTTTTGGGGTTTTAGTGAGGCTAGGACTGTGGAGAAATGTTCTTCATGGTTGCAGTAGCCTGTAGGAAAAATTGGGAGTAAAAACAACAAGAGAAAAGCCACGAAATAGTAACAAGAAATCTCGCCGGACAAACGGGGCTCACCGAAACTCCGATTGTAACACCCCTGTTGATAGCCTAAACCTCGCCTAAATTCAAAACCCACCATATGTTTAAAATCCCCAAGAAAAATAGGTGAGAACCCCATCAAACAATTGTTGAAATTCCATTGGCGGCAAGCTACCGGCGCCGGAAAAGAGCAGAAACCCTCGCCGGAGGGTTGAGGATGAAGCACAATAACTGGTCAGCCTCCAGTCAGGTCGGTTACAGGTTCGGGTTATAACCGGATCCAAAGGGGTATGGACTTTAGTGGGACAACATCGTTTTGGGTTAAGGATTTTATTTTATTTTATGGGATATAGGTCTGTTTGGTTGCGAAGGTAAGAAATTCAAATTGGTGTTCACTGTTAGGCCAGGGATATCCTATCCTAGTTTAGCCCAGAATCTGTTGTTTGGTTATGCCTTAATTAGAAAAAAAAAAGGGAGGGGGAAAGAAGGAAAGGAAATGCGGTCAGGGGGATTCGAACCCCTAACGAGCATGAGCCAAGGGTTCTAAGCCATTCAAGGCTACCACCGTGCCACTGAGGCACGTGTGGTCACATTCTCACCCTAATAATATATAATATTATTATAATGAATTAATTTAATTAACTAAATTAATTAATTTTTCAGATAATTCTCGATGTCCGAATGAAGTAAATGAATAGTATTTTCTTTATATTTTGGGCATTCTGAATCCAATAGTGGGGTTAGTTTTACGAGATGGGACTCCAAAAAATTCAGACACGTAAAATAAAAAATTACCAATTTGCCCTTAGTGATGTCCAATGCCAAATTACAAACCGTGAAAGCCTAAACTGACTTTTTTTCGATGTCCCGGACTCAATAGTAGAGTCTAAATTAGTAAAAGAGATACTTATAGTAACGAGGCATAAAATTTGACGAATAACATTAAAACTGAGACGTGTTTACTGATGTATAGGAAACTCAAAGGGAAAAGAGAAGGTCACAGGAATACTGAACTAGAACACACTGAGAGGGTAAGTACACCCCTATCTCTTACACATGGTCTTCCAAGCCATGATTATTCTATTACTGCCAGACTTGTACTCTTAGACGTACCAAATGTTTATTATTTCTACAATGTGATATTATTCTATCTCGTGGACGTTTATTGACTGCTATATCATCGATCATTATATTGTACTTCGCTTTAAAAAGCCTACTGTTATGTTTTTACTGAATGAATAATATTCCACCATTATACACTCTTATGGAATCACGAATGATCATGATATATTATGAATGCCAGATTTGTGCTCAGTCATAATATCTATCCGATGCTTTCTGAGTTGACAGGATCTACGGGTCGAGTCCGTGAACGGACATATGGCAATGAGGGCATTTTTATGAATTGAGTTATGATGGCAATTTATATGCATTGAGGTTAAGGAGGGTATGCTAAGCCCCAAAAGACCGAGGGTTTGCCAAGCCTTGAACAAAGTGAATACATCACTTATATTTGACTGATATGTTTATGTTTATTGGATTCATAGAATGTTGTCATTCCCTATGAATAATCTTATGTTAACAGTTCACTCATTGATCGTAATTGATTGCTATAGATTTATTATGGCAGTACTTTTATGTCGACTAATTTCTATTGAGCTTTTCCTTGTTCATGGTACGTCCATTACTCATGATTGTTTATTGTGACCCTACTGTTCATTGGCCATTGTGGCATTTTATCCTTATTGGCTATGACCGTATTGTATCCCATGATTGGCTATCATGTTCATATTTATGAATTCATGTTCTTTCTATGTTAACCCTAACCCCATGTCGGAGATGGGAATTTACTTACTGAGTTTCGTTAGCTCACCCTAACTTACTTATTTTTCAGGTAAGGACTGTTGCAGGACCACAGTAGGAGTGCAAAAGCATAGGTGGACAGTTTAAGGATTATGTTAGAAGTGATGTAGTTTCTCCCTTGTATTCATCATCTAAGGGTGATATTATGTTAGTTTCATGTTGGTTTATATTTTTACCATTATCGAACAATATTTTATATTAAGATTTTCGTTGATTTACTGGTTAAGTTTTAAATTATACATCGTGATCCCTGATACAAACAAAGAAAAAGTAGGGACGGCCACAGGGTCGGCCCCGTGATACGAGATCTGCATAGGGTGGGTTTCAAGGTTGTGACATAAGGGCACACATTCTAACAGCTATAACTGCACACTATGACTACAAGATATGATAAATAGGTGAAAACAACCATTTTTCTCAATGGTAAGACTGGTGCGGATATTTATATGGCATAACCGGAAGGTTTTATATATTGTAGTAAAACCCATAAAGTGTAAGCTATAAAGGTCTATTTATGGACTCAAGCAAGCATCTCGAAGTTGGAATATGTAATTTGATGAGGCCATCAAAGAGTTTGGTTTCCATTAGAATATGGATGAACCTTGTGTGTAAAAAAATGTTAGTGGGAACGTCATTACATTTTTTATTCTATATGTAGATGATATTTTACTCATCGAGAATGATGTAAGAATGTTGTAATCGGTCAAGCTATAGCTTTCACAAAACTTCTCTATGAAAGATTTGGGTGAAACATCCTATATAGTGAGTATAAAGGTCAATAGAGATAAATCTAAGAGGTTGTTGAGGTTGTCCCAATCAATGTACATAGATAATGTGTTAAATCATTTCAACATACAAAGTTTTAAAAGAGGCATGTTACCCTTCAGGCATAAAATTCATCTTTCCTAAGACACTAGAGGAGAGAGAAAACATAAGCAAGATATCCTATGCCACGGTAGTTGGGAGCCTTATGTATTTAATGTTATGTATTAAACTTGATATCAGCCTTATTGTAAGTGTTACAAGTAGATATCAGTTGAATCTAGCCTGGGAACACTAGGTTGCAGGTAAGAACATCCTTAAGTACTTGAGAATGACTAAAGATTTATTCCTCATTTATAGAAGATGAGAGCTTAAAGTGGATGGTTATACGAATTTAGACCTCTAGACTGACATAGATGATAGAAAATCTATATCGAGGAATGTAATTACCTTGTTATTAGTTTACAAAACTATAAGTATGACACGACAGTAGAATCCACTATAGAGGCTGAATACATTATAGCTTTAGCAGTAGCAAAAGAGATCATTTGGATGAGAAAGTTCATACATAAACTCAGTGTGGTTCCTACCATTCAATCCCCAGTATCCCTTTACTATGATAACAATAGGGTGATAACTCAAGCTAACAAACCGAGGTCTTATTAGAAATCCAGACATATTCAATGTCGTTTCCACGTGATTAGAGAAATTATCAAAAGAGCTGATGTCACAATATAGAAGATAACATTGACAGATAATATTGCAGCTCCACTCATCAAGGCTTTGACACAACAACATTTAGATCATCATCTTGAAAAGATGGGTATGAGATATATGATTAACTAGCTTTAGTGCAAGTGAGAGATTGTTAGTAGTATGCCCTAAAAGCTAATGGTTGGAAGAATTGTTTTAGGGATATTATGTTTGAAATAGTCTCATTTATCTTAATAATAAAAGAGAGAGTTTATTTATCATGTTTCTACTATTATTTGTTCACATGATTAGTCCATAGATTAAAGTTAAGAAGATATGTTCTTCAAGAGTTAAGAATTATAGACCTTACGCTTTTTTGTACTTTATTCTTAAATATGTTCCTAGTCATAGGAATACTAATTGAAAATTATTAATCTAGATAGACCAGCACATGTTATGTTTGATTTTGAAAACCGTGACTAGTCTCAAAATTTATTAAGTATAGAGATACTTAAACATACATGTAGGTGCTTATTAGAGAACAAGTATACTAAACGTGACCAATTGTTAAGAATGTCTATATGGAAGTTTTACTTTTCTGTCAATGGAGTGTTCTTAGTTATAGTTGTGTAGGTGATCCTTAGACCTGGGACATCATGTTTATCTTGTATGTAAGCTATTATACTTAATAGAACAGTGGTGTTTATGTTTTTATGAGACATATAGATGTATTGTTGGACATTGTGAAACATGTGCATGTACAACATGGGACCTATCACTCTCAAGTAAAGAGAAATAATGTCATATGTGATATTCATTGATATAACTTAAGAAGTTCCTTAGCCAAGGCAGTGTGAAAATTAAAAAATGGGTTTTCTAATTTCACCAACATGAGTTGATATCATTTAAGATGAACACATATGATTGGGTTGGGGTTTGACAGTATTTCCATACCAAGTAACTTAATCATGACATTGTATGATGGAATGGTTGAATTATACAATAACTATTAATGGAAAAGTTCACAACCAAATTCCTAATATCTGGGTAGTCATAATATGCTTCTAAGGTATCACTCATGACTTGTAAAATCCTAAAAAATAATAATAGGAATTAATAATTATTTTCCACTAAGGGAGAATTAGAAATGGTTTTAATTCAAATTAAATTAGAAAGAGTTCCAACTTGTAATACTTGAAAGTATTTATTCCTACTACCAGATTAGTATGAACTTAAGGGTCACACACAAAAAGGTGATGTATAATTTGAAGAATTAAGATGGGCCAATTTGGTATTAAAAGTTAATAGTGGTAGTTTCCTATTACTATTAAGAGTTGATAGTGAAAGTTTCCTACTTTAGTTAAATCCTTGTGTGACTAGGGTTATCGTTGACTTTATTATAAATAGGACATGTAAAGATAAGAGTTAACACTTTTACTTCAACCCCAATGAAGTGTCATCCAACCTCTTCTCTCTCTCTCTCTCTCTCTCTCTCTCTCTCTCTCTCTCTATCTATCTTCAAGAGTTGAAGATTCAAGTTGTGGTATAAAGGCTCTTCTAGTATAGGATTCACTCGAGTGGATACGCATAGAGATCGAACGCTCGTGCCGTTGTTATGCATCGTTTACAAGGTTTTGTAAAACATGCTACAAGGTTAACTATGATTTATCCCTATAATAATTAAAATCCATAGGAGAATTAATTGGTCTTTTGATCATTCAAGGGAGACTTATTTTGTCCCATTCTCTCCCAAATTTTATCTTGCTAGTCAGCTCATACCTTCTCCCTAAAATGCCTCCATCTTGCAGTGTCCTTTATTTCATTTGTTACCCTACAACATACTTGAACGAACCTTACTTCCTCCAACAAATGGTCCATTTCTATCTTGTAGAGGGAAAATCTTATTTATGGAGATTTCTTCCTCCACAAACCTCATGACAGCTAGCTAATAAACAATATATGGTTGGTTGGTCTAACTCATGTGAATCAAGTACAAATTGTAATATTTATTATTTATGAAGAATAAGAAAAAAATGTTAGGCCTAAGCCTTGAACCTATGACCTAACAAGGAGAAAAAGGAGACTCAATTCAAGTTATAAATATATTTTTTATGAGCAACCTTGTACACAAAAGTGGAGATAATTTTCAATTTATTTGTTTTTAAAAAAATATAGATTTTAACTGTTATTGTAGACACCTCATTTTGAGACGCTTGATTGTATAGGTTTAATCTTGTCATTTTTGGGAGATTATTACAATATGTCCCACTTGGGGATATTTTAGTAATTTCACAATTCACCCATCAGGGGGCATTTTAGTCATTATGCCCATCAAGGAAATTTTGGTCATTTGGCCCATTAGGGGTATTTCGGTCATTATGCCCACCAAGGGCATTTTGGTCATTTCGCCTATCAGGACATTTCAGTCATTATGACCATTGAGGGCATTTTAATCATTTCGCCCATTGAGGACATTTTGGTCTATGTTCACCAATGACATTTTGGTCATCTCGCCTTTTGAGGGCATTTCAGTCAGTATGCCTACCAAGGGCATTTTGGTTATTTGATACATTAGAACTCTTGAAAGTATTTTGGTCATTATGCTCATATTTGACCATCAAGGGTACTTTGGTAATTTCTAGTGTTTTCTACTCTTTAGGGCTAGTTTGGTAAATTCTAGAGGTTTTTTTTTCACTTTCTAGGAGTATTTCTGTAATATTGGTGTCATTTTGCCCTTTGGAGGGTAATTTAGTAATTTTAGCATAACTCTATCCCTTATAGGTTATTTTGGTTATTTAAGGGCATACATGTATTTATGTCATTTTACCCATATAAGGTTAATTTGATAATTTTAGCCTTTAGGGACAATTTTGACTTTTTATACTTTAGTGGCATTTTTGTAATTATCATGTCTCTAAATTCTTTACCAAATTAGGGGCGATATAGTAACTATATATATATATATATGCACTAAAAAACTTACCTATTTTCTTCCATTCATTGTCTTAAGAGAGTTTCTTTAGCAACCTCATTTGTTTTAAGGGATTTGCCTTTATTTGTGCACAAAAAGCCTTCCTAATTTTGTTTGCTTT
This sequence comes from Nyssa sinensis, assembly GCA_008638375.1. Lineage (NCBI taxonomy): Eukaryota > Viridiplantae > Streptophyta > Magnoliopsida > Cornales > Nyssaceae > Nyssa > Nyssa sinensis. The sequence goes on from CM018034.1 coordinate 31,275,797, forward strand.
CACATTAAGTATTAGTTTAGGCCATCCATCTGTAGGATTCATTGTGAGACCTTGGATCTAACCTCTTTACTTTTTTCCTATAAATAGAGCCAATTGGTCACCATAATCATGGACAAAAATTAAGGACCCAAAGTGTTGCTCCAATAATTCTCTCTCCATATTTTTTAAAGCTCTGTTCTACACAAGCAAGGGTTCTACTCAATTCAAGACGGAGTTCTGCACAACTGAAGATCTGAAGTCAAGGAGTTCAAGCCAAAGCCTTGTATGATTAGCCGAAAATAATAAGGTACACTCTCTAAAACCTTTTTTTTTTCTCTTTTCCCAATTCAATTCATCCTATCACCCTTGATAGAATCAATTGAATTGGAGAACTACATTGGCTCTGATTCCATTACCTGAACGAATACACAGGATGCCTCATAGGCTCGAGTCTACTATTTTCCCTTATCTTATTCACTTTATGTCATTTTCTTATCTTATGCGTTCATGTAATCGTTATTATTCTCTCTTTCTCTATTGTATTTTATGTCATGCAATATATGCCTTGTGGATGAACACTAGATACTAGTCCATTCGAACTATGTAGGATGGGTGCCTAATCCCTTCCCACCTCATACCTTAGCTTCTGGATTTAGAATTCTCTTGTTTATTATAGATTAGTTTGAATGTAACTAGGATCAAAGCAATGTAATTTTAGTTTTCTTTTTTGTTTCTTTATATATATTCTTCATGGGTCGTATTAGGTTTGGTTGTTGTTAGCCTAAAACAAATTGTCTATTCCTTCATGCATTCTCATGCACCCCAATCCAAAAATAAGGCGTTCCTCTCCCACCTTAAGGGAGAGGACAACCGGGTTTTTCCAACTCTTGTGCTCACAGTGGCAACTCTACTAGGGACTTAGAAATTTAGACTCATTATTGTGTTCATCTACAAGGCTTTTATTGTTGTTGTGTACTTATTTTTTAAATTATCATGTCTATTTATTGCTTAAATGGATGAATGGTTGTATGGAATTCATGTGTTAGTGAATTTAAAATTGGAATACCAAGGACTGCACTTCACATCATGACATATGTATATGCATATGCACTAAATACCTTCTTAAACCCTAGATGGCTGGTAGCCCTTGCCCTAGTTCATTCATTATTGTTGGGAACGCCAATGAAAACCATCCACTTCTCGAATCCCGTACTGCTGATCGTGGAAGCCTCTGATGGTACCATAGGAGGTATATCAAAGGGATAATGTCGTACCATTTGACCAGTGGTCGTTTCCTTAATGACCACGGGAGGTATATAACACATCCTGTCAAAGGGAGCCTAAAACATATATTACCCAGCATAACCTCATGCATTTAATTCACCTTAGACTCCTGGTTTATGTATATAAAAAAAACCCAGTTTTTGCATTAACACTCACAGACCTTCGCAAAAATTACGTCTTAAAAAGGCCTGAAAAAGTCCGATCCACACTCTCATACGTGTCGATCAGCACACAATAAGTGCCTTGCCCTATTCCATAATTTTGTAAGTTTTTTTGAAGTTTCAAATTTTTTTTCCTTAAAAACTCAGGTTTTCTCACTATTTGGTCTAAAAAATTGATTTTTTTGGGCTTTTCAAAACATTAATGGAACATTAATGAAAGTATCTTTCAGATAATCACATCAGGTGATTACAACTGGCTTAGAAACAGAATAACCAAGGTAGACTACTTCAAGCTTGTGATCTCTCATTTAGTTCTGATGTAGAAGTTACATTATACACAACTCCTATGGCCATGAATCAAGAACAATTGCTCCAAGTCCTAGCCGAGATAAGGAAAGACATCTCTGATTAAAAGGAAGAGTCACAAAGACAAGCCCAAACTGTTCAAGAGTTAGCACAGCAACGGTTGCCACCACCCCCAAACTCAGGTGGAAGTAAACAATGTTCCACCTAATCATCAACCAACAACATTCACCAGTTTAGAACATAATGGCCTATAATCCTTTTAATTGGGCCAAGCAGTATCCACTCGCGGAGGTACAAAAACCTCAAGATGAAGCCCTCATGAGAAGCCTCGAAAAGATGAAACACTCATCTACAAATCTAACCGGGGCGACGACAAGATTGACATCCACAAGTTGTCTCTCTACCACGAGGTTCGTCTTCCTCAAAAGTTCAAAATGCCCAATTTGGACAAATTTAACAGGACCACTTGCCTGAAGACTTATCTAAAACTTTATGTGAGAAAAATGCAGCCTTTATGAGCTAACACCAATATGCTAGCTCAAATGTTTCATCATACACTAACAGGCATCGCTCTGAATTCATTCCTCAACTTTGAAGACACCTTGTCCAAGGACTGGGAAGAATTGTGCAACGCCTTCGTGAAGCAATACAAATGTTAGGACCAGGGGTGCGATATTGTGATTGGCTAAACCAGTTTAACAAAACGTGCTTTGATTATGTTAAATCACCAACTCATCTAAAATCTTAAGTTATTAGAAAGTGTGTAATTTTAATATTATATCATCTAACACGCCCCCTCATGTATAGCCAGTGTAACATTCCAACCCAATTAAGTGGGAAAATTAGGGATAATGATGATTATCATAAGATAATTTACTTAATAATTATAGACAATTCTAATTAAGACTAATAGTCTATGAATATGAAGGCAAATGTATAAATGAGAGCAATTAGCTATGAATTAGAGACTATTAATTTTAAGAATGTGATTTAAAGAAATATGTCATAACTTGATAACAAATTATGATTATTGTTAATCGAGGATTAACACACAAATAATTATAGAAGATTAGTGCACAAAAGGCACTAAGTTAAGACTAGTGATACATGAATAAAGTATGCTTAATTAAGAAGCTTTGCAAAAATTATAAGAGACTTTTGTGATATTTAAAATGCAAAGTTTGAGAATTAATAAAATACTCTAAAATGTAATATGATGCATGTGTAAAAGAAAAAGAGAGGAAAAAGCTTTGAAAAACTCCTACAAAGTCTTGAACTCAAGACCAAGATGTAGACTACCAAAAGCTCTACCACTTGACCACTAGAGTATTATTGTCACATATTCAGCTAAATACACATATAAGCATCATATATGAATATGAATTTCATGTAGCAAAACAATGAGGTGTTAACATTTGAAGCTTCAAGCTATGATGTGCCTAAATCTCATTGGACCAACATCTTGGCCAATCAACACACATGCAGCAAACATATATACATACATATCATATATATTTTGAGTGTCGTGTGTGAGTGACCATTCTGCTCAAAGTTCAGAATGTAGAGAGAGAAATAGAGAGATGTAGAGAGAGAAAGTGAAGGGTGGAAGACTTACAACCATTGCATGTTGCATGTAAGATCTAAAGCAAAAAGCATGAAGGCCATTAAAGTTGTTGGAGCTCGAATGGAGCATGCAAAGCACAGAGATATATATATATATATATATAGAGAGAGAGAGAGAGAGAGGTAGAAAATGGCCATTGAAGGTAAGTTTCTCTCACTAGGAATTTTTTTTTCTAAAGTGCTATTTATGAGACTCTAATTGCATGCTTGTGCTTAGAATTGTCAATGGAAGAAGAATAGAAAAGAAATGGAATAGTTTGAGCTTGAGAAACCTAAGAAATCATATGACCGAATCTAGGAAAATTTGGGTTCTGAAGAAACTTAACCAAAAACCTTATTTTGAATGTAAGGCTTAAAAAGCATGAAAAATGGAGGCCATAGGAATTTTAAGCAACAAAAATGGTCAAGAGACCATGGAGAAAATTGAAGTTGTAGGTAGGGTTGAATAATCGGGGTAATTGAATTATTGGCTGTTTCACTGAGTTTTATGAATGGGAAAATATTCCCTAAGGTCCCTAAGGTTCCAAGAACCCATTAGAATGAAAATAAAGTAAAAACACCCACTGAAACTTCACGATATAGAAAAATAAATGTCGTCGAAAAGTTAGGCTCTCGTCGGAGCCTGACTGTAACTCACTATTTCGTGGCCTTAGGCCAGTCAAATCGTGAAACCAACATCATAAATAGAATCCTTGTTGAAAAATAGTGTGGGAAACGTCGGAGAAGACGTTGAAAAAACATCGCTAGGGATCGCCGTCGCCGAAGAAGGCGATCGGTGTCCGACGGGATCATAGTTGACCAAGTCAACTGTTGATCGAGTCAGCCAACGGGTCGGATTGGGTTGACCCACTTTGAATGGATCCTAAAAATAAACAAAACGACATCGTTTTGAACCCTTAAAAGAATAAAAAATAATATAATGTGCTGACGTCAGCATGATGCAGTAAACCAAACTAAACCATTTGGTTCTTAACCTAATAGGACCAGTTTCACTTGCATTGGGACTAAACCAATCGATTTTCCTTATAAGTTTTTTGAAATTCTATTTTGACCCCAAAAGTTTCTATTAATTATGGAGGGACCTAGAAAATTAATTAAAATTTAATCTTAAATCCTTTTAATTATAAGAAAAATTACTAAAATATCCTTAAGTCAAAAATAGGCCAAACGGGGGTCAATTAAAATGCATGAATAGTCTAACCTAACATTTTTTGGCATTTCAAACTCAATGGCAGAGTCTGATTTATGAAATTCGATCCCAAAAAATATGAACAAGCAAATTAGAATAATTTTAATTATTTCCTAATGATTAATTAAGCTATTAATGGAGCCTCGATGACTTAAAATACCTACCTTAACTTTTTGGGACATTTCAAACCCAATGGTGAGATCTATTTTATGAAATGAAGTCCCAAAAATATAGACACATGAAATATCATCATTATCATTATGCCCTTAGTGATCCAAAAGCTAGTTAAATGTCAAAGATAACATATTCTAACTTTCTTTGACATTCTAGACTCAATGATGGAGTCCATTATAGCAAAAAAAAAGTACCAAAAAGTGGGACACGTGAAAGTGTAAAATTACAAAAAATTTCCTTAGGCTTAATATAAGTCACATATATGCAAATTAAGATCTAAAAAATCCTAAACTAATTATCTTCGATATTCCAGACCTGACGTTGACGTCCTTTTGAGAAAAATAAGACCTAATAACAAATTAAAAAATAACAAATAAGTCTTGAAGGCTTAATGAAGCTACAAGAATAGTATAAATGAAATTAAAAGGTCTATGTAAATGTTTTAAGGACTGTCTGGACTCAAAAATAATGTCCACATGCGTAAATCATGAACGAGGAAATACGGGAGATTAAAAGTATAAATTACCATTATGCCCTTGAAGGGACAAATAAGCTATAAAGCATCAGGAACCCTAAATTAGGAATTTAAGGGTCTCTTAATCAGCTAGACTAAGTTCAAAAGAACTTTAAACACTAAATTGAGGTACCTAAATTAGAATGTATGTTGATTCAACATACAATGTATTTTTTATCCCTGATTATAGGATCACCGAATGATGGAAAAATGGAACAAGGCCATGGGATAGCTACTATGGTACCAGTATGGGAATGTAATGCCAAGGACCCAAAGTAAGTAAACATAAACTCTAATATGTAGACTTCTACTCTACCAATGTGGCCTACTTGTATAGTTAACAAATCTTTGCTTCTTGAAACATACATCAGTAATTGCTTCAAGTCTACAACCCATTGATTATCGTGTTTCCATTATGTGGAATCTATGATTTGTTGAGATCCTATTTTTGGTGAATATCTATGAGTCCTTTGACTCATTAGCTATATCTTATCTTTGTGATCATTGTGATCCCTTTTGTTATGGACGTTTGTAGCCTATGTATGTACACGTACCTTATGGAATCCTTTTGTTGATAACATTATTTGTGAGTACCCAAGGTTGTGTCTATCACAACACCCATCTTGAATTTTAGATGTTGATGACCTACAAGTCGGTGCTTGGGAATGATACCCAACACATTGTCCTGATGAGGACATTTTGATATGATGATAAGAGCTCTTGGTACCATTCAAAGGAACCTACAGATGAGTGATGAACCTGAATGAGTGTCGTGTGGGGGTAGTTGGGCCTTATTTGTTGATAGCGTCTATTTGACTCCATAATTAATGTTTGATTCCACACTATTTGTTGACTTGATGATGTCACTCTTTGAATGATAAATGCACCTATAAGGCTTATCTTTTGTATTTGATTTGAATCCATTTGATTTGGGTAGCTAAACATTATATGTTGATAAATTTGTGCTTATTGACTTGTTCAGTCATCCCAATTGCAATCGTAACCTCTTTGTGAACTGTGTCATTTTAGCCTGATGGCTGATCCCTTTGAGCTTGAAATCTTGTGATTATTCTTTTGTTATACACCCTTGTTCAACTCATGGTAGGGTGAAGAATTTACTTACTGAGCTTAAGTTAGCTCACCCTAAAATTAAAAAAATAAAATTCAAGTAACACAATATGGATGGTGTCTAATGGAGCTAGTGATCTGCTTATGGGTAATGTTGATGATGTACAACTCTAAGACTTGATTTGAATTAATCCTGTAAGGATGATACTAATATTAGACAATGTGACTTAGTGATATTAAAAGATGTCAATAGATTTGAATTGTGATCAATGATGATGGAAATTGTATCTAGGAATGATCTTATTGATGATTGTTAAAGTTGATTGGTTATTAAATGAGTTGCATATGTGTAGCTTCCACGCTTGATAGAATAAAAGAAAATAATTTTTATTGTCTTGTGCAATTCATTTGATTTTGTACGACCTTTCTGGGTGTCAGTGTCGGTCACTAGCCCCTAATCCGCATAAGGTGGTTTTTGGTCGTGACAGCCAGACTAAGCCAACACATATACAATTCATATTTTGAGGGTCACGACGAAGTTCAAACATATGACCTTTTTCCTACTCTGATACCATAAATGGAAAAAAAAAAAAAAGGAAAAATATTTTAAGAGAAATAAGAAATAAGGAAGAAGAGGGGAAGATACTCAAGAATGTTAAAACTAGTTTGGGAAAAGCCTAAGATACCATGTTAAATAACCAACTTATCTAAAATCTTAAGCTATTAGAGAGTGTGTAATTTTAATATTATATCCTCTAACAGATTGTAATCATGACATTAGTCCTAGGCTTAGAGTTACTCAATGCCCCTTTCTACTCCAAGATGGCCCAAGCTTCATTGTCCTGCACATCTACCGGTCGACTTGGTTTATGAAGGGTATTTTAGACTTTTATTTTGATTTGGATTTCACACACGCACACATAGCATACATTGTATATAGTCGATATTATATTGTCATTGTGTATATTATTAACTTGTGTTGCAAACCAAGAGGCTCGTTCGAATGAACAACAGTGTATGGTCATTTTTTATTGTTAGATCATCGTTTGATTGGTCATGATCAAATAAGCATCAGTAGGTCATCGTTTGATGATTGTTTGATGTTCATTCAAATGAATAGGCTCATTTGAATGAGCAACTGCTTCATTCGAATGAACCCTACGCAAAAACAAAATACTTTTCTATTTTGGAGACATTTCTGAGATCCGATCTCTAGAGTTATAAATTGACAAAAATACGATTTTGAGTAGAGAGATTAGTGTTTGAGAGTTGAACATTAGAAAGAAGTTAGAGCTTCTATTAGAGAACATTTATAAATATATTTCATCTATATATCTCCTCTCATCATACATTAATTTGATCTTCACACTTGATCCAAATCAATCAAAGAGCCTGAATCATCAATTCAAGTGAAAATTTTATGGAGTTCAACCTTGTGGATTTCATCGTTAGGAAATCGGAGGATTCCGAGGTTGCATGGAGTTTGTAATTGTTTAGAACACCGAATAGAGGATTCTGAGATTGCATGGAGCTTGCGATTGTATAAAGAATTTAGCTATGGTGGAGTCTTATGGTTACAAGTGAGATTAAAGACAGTTGAGTAGAATGGAGCTTGAGAAACTAAGTTCGTGTCATCACTGGGGTGTAATTAATCTCACACATACTAGATTCTTCTATAGGCATGGTCGTCTTTGGAGTTTTCCATCATGAATAGTTATTCGTATTGGTTTCTCCACCATTACAATTGATGTGAAAGCTCTCTAACTCCTTTCATGCTTTACAATTTCTAAATTGCTCAAATGATGAATGCTTCCGCTTGACTAGAATTAGGTTTTTGTGAATTTTGAGAATTGATCATCAATTAAAAAAATGAGAACCTAAATTGAGAAATTAGATTGATAATTAAATTAATAAATTTATAATTGATCAAGTAATCAAAATTGTGATTGAATTGTGAAATTGACATGTGAAGTTGATTAGTTGATCAATCAGGCTTGTGGTGAATTGGTTTGTTCATTGAACACTTGTACAATTAAATTGAGTGAATGAATTGTAGTGAATTGAATTGAATTGAACAAATTGTTGTATATTACATATAATTTTCAATTCAATATCATGTACTCAATTTTTGTAGTTAGTGTTGTGGATAAAGAATTGCAAAAAATTGTACAAACCTATTCAACCCCCCTTCTATGTTAGTTTCACACTAAGGGACCAACAACAAGAAGTACAGCAACGAGCTTGACCTTACTCTTCGAGACTTAAAAGCTACCAAACAGGAGATCCTTTATCACCTGCTGGCGCGGCAAGGTAGAACAAATGATCAACCAGCCAAGTGAGGCAGAACAAGTGTAGATGGCCAAGAAGAATCTGCTCCCGGTTTATCATGAGCCTCTCTTTGCCCATTATTTGAGACCATCAAAGCACTAGTAGGGGCTAGAACCTAGGTTGATGATGCAATCAACAATGGCACCCTAAAATCAAATGATGCTAGACCATAAAAAGTGATTCCCAATTCAAAGCCCGGTAGGCCGACCCACATGATCAGTGTAGTCAATACTTCCTAGTCATTCTCTTAGCATACTTCACAAGGCATATCTCAAAAGTGCCTGCCAAGGAAGTTCTCTGATTTGCGACCTCCCATGGGGGATATCTACAAAAATCTCCGAAAGAAGGGACTTCTTCAACCATTAAAGCCTAGACCTGTCCCGAATACTTTGCCCATAGGATATGATCCAAACCAACATTGCACCTATCACCAAGGCAACAAACACAACATCAATTAGTCTCGAGCCCAAAGGGATGCTATCCAAGATCTTATTGATGAAGGAACCATCAAGGCTCTGCCACCAAAGCAAAATGTGACTACCAACCCTCTACCAGCTCATAACTCCGGCCTTAATATCGACATATTGAGCCTCAAAAGTGGTGATCCTGTTAGGTTTATCACCAAGTCCAATCAGCATATGGCCAATGCTGTAATCATTTTAAACTACAACATGATCACTTGAGATGAGCTCATAGGGAGCAATGGCCAAACCAACTCAACCAATGTAGTGACCATCACCCAAGGGGGCCGACCCTTTAAACCCCTTCACTTGTAGACAGATAACCTTGTGACTGAATTTTTAAAAGCTAAACAGTTAGTTAAAACTCAACTTCAGGCCCCCATTAAGGATGAGCTTCTTAAGCAACTTAAGAAAACTCAGGCTAATATTTCTGTTTTGGGTTTGCTCACCTCATTGATCCCACATCGACAGGCAATACTAAAACAACTGAATGAATCTCAAGTCCCCACCATTACTATCCCTAGGCAGTTCATTTAGATCATTGGGGGGTGTAGTTCAACAATGCTATCACATTCATGAACCACGACTTGCCAAAAGGATGGGCCAGCCACACCTACGCATTGCATATAATAGTGAATGCTTTAAGAAAGATGGTATCGATGGTACTCATTAACATTGGAGGCAGTGGGAGTCATGACATTCACCATGAACTTGGGCTTAATTGAAACCACTACATAATCTCAAGTGTTAGATGTCCTAGCCTCCTTCAACCTGCGATGAGGTCAACCATGGTAGTATAAAATCAAAGCCATATGTTCCTCTTTACATCAGAAGCTCAAGTTCATATGCCAGCTCGTAGTGGTCACTATTTATGGAAACATTGATCCCACTCATGACATTTCCCCAATTTTAAAGATCCTGCATAGGATTGACGATATAGCATCACTCATGACACTTTCATAATTTTAAAGATCCAGCATGGGATTAATGACATGGCACCAACAAACTTTAGTCATGTGGGGAGTCTAGAAACCGAGAAAGCACTTGTGGGTGTTATTTACAAAGGTTCAGTCTTGCACATCATAGAGCACATGGGGTACGTGTTTGGCAAATGCCTTGGCTGTCATTTATAAGGTTTTCCTACACCACCCCAGCAACAGGAAAGGGAATACACATTTGACCTTGGGTACACACCCACTAAAGAAGACTTTAGAAATAAAGCCTTGGTCACCCAAGCTAAAAGGATTGCAAAGGATTAGGGATTGTATCCAAAGTTGATTAAGCTCAAGCCACACTTTCCTACCTTAAATGGAAACTTTTTCAAGCAAGGGGAAGAACACCTCTACTATGGCTTCCCAGAACCTACCTATAACACGAAGGCCAAAGTCAAATTCCTCGATTGGGAGATCTTTGGGGACTACACCTACGACTACGATGATATTATGACAGATGTTTTCTAGGATCCTCTAGCAGAGGATACGGCAAAGGAACTTCAAAGGCTATCTGAACTCTTTGCTAGGATTGAGCTGACAGAAGACATGGTTAGGGCAATTGTTGAAAGTAGTATTCAAGGGAGCCCCAAGAAGCAAATTGTTTAAGCTCAGATACCGATTGACAACTGGTTTATCGTCAAGGGATCACAGGCCTTGGAGGACTAGCTTAAGGAGGAGTTCGGCTATTCCGAGTAAAGTGATATAGATTTCACAAATCTCTACCTTTTTGACTTTGATGAGTCCTTTGATTTAAATTTTCTTAATCTTAATGAACTCATAAACTATGTTCCTCTTGATTTTATTTTCAATGAAATGAATGCTTCTTTCGAGTATCCCTTAATTGCAAACAATGATAAATGTGATTATGAGAATGATCTTACCAAAATCTTGATCTAAAGAATAGGAAGTTTTTAATAAACATCACTAAACAAATCACCAAAAAGAAGATAGGGCTTAACCAGTTATGGAACAAACATTGACCATCAACTTAGGGTTAGAAAATGAAACTAAATAGGTAAAGATTGGTGTAACCCTAGACCAAGCTAAAAGGAAGCTCTAATTGGGTTGTTGAAATTTTAAGATGTATTTGCATGGTTTTATAAGAACGTGCCAAGCTTGGAAACATATATTTTCCAACATAAAATCCCACCTACCTAGTGGCCAAAATTATCAAGCAAAAGTTTAGAAAGTTGAAACTTAAGTGGTCTTTCAAAGTCAAATAAGAAGTATAAAAACAACTAGTCATACGGTTTCTAACCATGGTAGAATACCTCGAGTAGTTGGCTAATATAGTACACGCTCCCAAGGAAGATGAAAAGGTTTGCATATGTGTAAACTATAAGGACCTTCACAAGGCATATCCAAATGATGATTTCCCTTTGCCAAACATAGACATCCTAGTAGACAACACAACCCATCATGTCATGATTTCATTTGTTAACTGTTTCATAGGGTATAATCAGATTAAAATGCACCCCAACTATATGGAAAAGACCACTTTCACAACATATATAGTGGGGCACCTATTGCTATATTGTTATGCCCTTTGGACTACACAATGCAGGGTCTATGTACCAAAGGGCAGCAAACCCTATCTTGCACGACTTGATCCACAAAGAGGTCCAGCTATACCTTAATGACATGATCATAAAGTCCAAAGATAGGGAGAATGACCCCATTGCCCTCAGAAAATTCCTTAAAAGAATCAAAAAATTTGAAATAAGGCTTAACCTCCCAAAAATGTGTGTTTGGAGTTGCATCTGGAAAACTCTTAGGCTTTATGGTCAGCCAAAGGGGAATTGAGGTCAATCTTACAAAGACAAAGGTAATCATAGAAATGCTTGCCCCTAAGACCGAGAAACAAGTCATGGTTTCTTAGGGAGACTGTAATACATTAACGGGTTTATTTCCCAACTGACCACCATTTGTGAACCCATCTTTAAACTCCTAAAAAAGGATTCTCTTAAGAAATGGAACGCTTCATGCCAAGAAGGCTTTGAAAAGACCAAAACCTACCTAGCCAATCCTCGAGTATTGGCTCCTCCTCAACAGTGCATTCCCTTGTTAATATACCTCACTGTAACAAACACAACCGCAGGAGCTTTGTTGGCTTAGAACTAGACAACATAAAATAAGAAAAAGGCCATCTACTATGCTAGTAGGAAGTTGGTCTAATACAAGCAGAACTACAGTGCTCTAGAGAAAACTTGTACAACCATTATTTGGGTCGCTTAGAAACTCTGCCATTATATGATGGCCTATACCGTGGTGGCCTGGTTCATTCGAGTAAACATCATTTGTCGATATGGGGTACCACATGAGCTGATCTCTAACAATGGCTCAAATTTTGAGGAAGAGGTTATGGAAGTGGTGGAAGAATTTAGAATCACCTGGCATAAGTCCTTACCCTATAAACCACATCCTATAAGACCCTAAAGAATATTCTAAGAAAAGCGACAAACACTAGTAAGAATTGGCCTGACAAGTTTGCATTTGCCTTCTAGGGATATCAGACCTCTATCAGAACACCCACAAAAGAAACCCTTTATGCCTTCACATATGGGATGGAAGTGGTCTAACCCATCGAACTAGAAGTACCCTCACTTAGGGTGTTTCTCAAAAACTAAGTAGCCGAAACAGACTGGTTGCAAAACTGCTACAATGAGTTGGCATTGTTAGTTGAAAGGCAACTCAAAGCCCTTTATCAGACATGGGGCTATCATCATCGAATAGCCCAAGCTTTCAACAAAAGAGTAAGAAAGAAAGGTATAAAAGTAGGAGATTTGGTACTCAAGGAAATCAGACCCCTAGTGCTTCATACACGAGGAAAGCTTAGGCCCAACTAGAGTGGCATGTTCATCATCAAATCCATAGCCACTAGAGGTGCAACCTGTCTCACAGACATGGATGAAAATGAGTTATCCTCACGCACCAACCTAGACCAACTTAAGGCATACTCTATTTAGGGGCAAGGCATACTGTAATAGAACCACGACGACCTAACCCCCCACCAAACAATGTAACAAACAACATGAGGTACGTAGGTAGCTCATGAAGTTACTGTGAGTATAGTCTCAAAAATAGCAATAAAATTTCATTCTTCTAAATGAAAGTATATGTTCAATATTTTATTTCATAATTAGTTAAAGCCAATCCGATTTGGTGAAAAGATGTCTAAACAAGACTGACTACCTCTATAAAAAAAAGGAAAAAAATTTCATCATCATTAAAGGATCATTATCATCATCACAACAGGATCATCATTTCTTCTCTACTACTTTTCTTTCAAACTCAAACTCATTGCTTGTTTTCTTTCAAACAAGACTGATTTGGTGTTTCTTTTTGTCAATGTGCAAGTCAAAACGGCCAAATTTCAATTTTCCCCTCAAGTAGAACACCTCTGGAGGAACCGTGGCCCATCCTCTTTTCCTCTTCAAGTCTTATGACTCTCGAGCCTGTCCTTATTCTTCACACTCTACTTCTATCAACTATCTTTATGATTTCAACTCAAGATAGCGATTTCCTCGAATTTTGCACTGAGGCTTTTGACCATAACAACCCCCATCTTATCGAAAAGGACATCTGCTCGAAGTTTTTCCTGATCACCCACTTCCTTGTAAAGTCATCCCAAATGATCTTCGGTCATGTGCATCTTCCCATAGAAATCTGTATCACTGAAATCAAAAAGGTGAACACCCTTCCAAAGGTTGGTTAACTTTCTTAGTATTAAGTGGGTCAACTCCTCAATGGGATAGTGTGGGCCCTAAGTTCGTGGCCTAATTTGCTCAAATCCAAATTGACGACAAAGACAGATAAGGTAATATAAGGACATCTCTTTGAGGCCGATTATGCATACCCATGAGTAGCCCGATGAATAAAAAATAGGGGCTCTACATCGTTAATACAAAGTGGTCCAATCAAAGTCTTTAGCACTCGAGGTTGCTAAGAAAATACACCATGTCTGCTCATCAGTTTGGTTCATTAATAGCTTTTATGAAAGGTAATGCTTAGGTCGTTATGGGTAAAACTGTGGACTTTCCAAAAGCCTCGATTTGTCCTTAAGCCACATCATCAACAGCAAAGGGTTACCACTGAATTTCTGGCTAAGACCATTGTGCAACATATCCAAGCAATTCAAGGTTTCAGCCAAAACAAGGCCCATGATGTTTCCTTCCTTGTTAAGATTATCAACAAACCCGATCAAGCGAGCATCAACCTTGTTCGGGTTAGTTAAAAGTAAGAAATGAGTAATAATGCATAGAGCTAAAGTAGCTAGCTTGGTGCGACTTGGACCTTGGTTCCTAAAGCGTTTCATGAAAGGCATAAGAGAGAATCTATCGCCTTACGCTATCAACCTCACCTCGACAGCATTCAGTGCAAACAAATTAGATAAAGAGGAAGAGTAACCTCATTGAAGTTTTAGGGGGTAATCATCTTACCTTAAATAGTCACATCAAAGATAATACAAAACTCTTCAAAATTTAGGCAATGTTCTTCCACATTAAAACAAAAGACATGATCAACAGGGTCCTAGAGCCTCGCATAAGCCATCAATAGGCTTTGCTCCACCATAATATTAGTTATGAAAATGAGGGACTTCAATTTGAATGATCCCAAATTAGTCTTCTCCGACGGCATGAAAGAAGTCATCCACGAGCGAAACTCATTGTCAACAACATCCATACTCATAGTTATGGCATCAACAAAAAGGACAAGACTTCAAGGGGCTGTGCAAATCAAAGAAAATTGGAATAGATACATGGTGGGAGGTATAAGGCTCTCTTTATAACCACAAAACACTCAATTTCGTCTCCAAGTCGGTTTAGGAAGTTGATTTTTGGAAAAATGCGATTGTAGCCAAAACTGGGCAAACAATTGGACCTAAGTACTGAAGCATAGGAATAACCCCCCCCTCTGTGTGTCGAGGCACATAGAGGATTCCTGGGCAGTTTTGCCCAGTTTCATCTTGATTTGTATTTTTGAGGTTTTTTGGGCACACAAAGTGTCAAAATCACTCATTTTCGGTCAAAAAATAGATATTTTTATTAGGACCATAGGAGGCCATTGTTGTAATTGGCTAATTTGAATTTTGAGCCAAACGTGCTTTCAATGTAATCACTACATTAGTTCTAGGCTTAGTATACCTCAATGCCTGTTCCTTGCCAAGAAGGTTCAATCTTTATTGTCGTGATCGTCTATCAGTCAACTTAGTAGTTAAAAGATAATTGAGTAATTTGGACTTTTGTTGTGATTTGGATCTCACACACTCACACATTACATGCATAGCATATAGTAGACTTTATATCATCATATATGTAGTGGTCTTGTGTTTGAGAAACAATCTTCCCAAATATGCATATTTCAAAACCTTAAGGGAAATTGATTTCATAAGACAAAGTGAAGATGAGCAACTCTTTATTACTTGTTCGAATGAATCAAGTGGCTTGTTCGAACAAACAACAGAAGCTCGGTTTACTTATTTTCATTCGCTTGAACTGTCTGAATCAAATGAAGTACTGCAACCTATGAACTTTGCTCATTTTATGTTCATTTCATACTCGTTCGAATAAACAACTAGCTCGTTCAAACGAGCATCCTTCGTTCAAATGAACACTGCGTAATACCAATAAAGTTTCTATTTTCAAGCTTATTTTGAGATCCATTCTAATTTATATAAAGTGAAAAAAATTCAGTTTTATGAATAGACAGAACATAGTAAGAGAAAGTCCATACTTGTGAGAGCTTTGTAATTTTTAGATCTAAAAGCTTCCATGAGTGAATAACCAAAATTGATCATACATTTCTTTGCTCATTACATACATTGATTTTGATCAATTCAGAATATCCAAATCATGTTAAAGAGCCCCAATTTTATAGGTTCTCACCATTGAAGAGAGATAAGTTCAACCTTGAGGATTTGACGTTGAGCAATCGGTAAATACCGAGATTGTGAGGGTTCGCAATTGTGGAGTGGCCAATTAGAGGATTTCAAGATCTAGATGAGAATCGGTTGTATGAAAAATTCGTTTATAGAGGCTATGGATTCAAGGGAGGTTGACGACGTGAATGCATAGAACGGTACTTGATATATATAGATTGTGTCTTGTTTACGTGTATTTCAATCTCGTTCAAAGTAATATTCTTCCCCGAGCATGGCAGCCTTCTGGATTTTTCCACTGCGGAAAGTTTTTTGTGGTAGTTTTTCCATCATCATCTTGGTTTGCACTTTCTACTCGCTTTGTCTTTACAATTCCTAATTTTTTTGTTTTAATTGCTTCTTCTATCTTGATAGTTAGGTTTTTATGATTATGATCATTGTATGTGAATTTGATATTTAAAAACCACATTTGAGCAAATTGAATTATAGTAGAATATTGCTAATTGATTACTTAGTTGAATTGTGAAATTGACACAAACATTGGACTAGCAAATCAATTGGGAAATATTGAATGGTATGCTTTGATAAACACTACATCATAGCTTAATTGAATATCTTGAGTTAATTGGTTGAATAGTTGATGATTGTGGAACAATAATTAGAATTCATATTCACATATTTAGCCTAATTAGAGTAATAATTAGTGTTGTGGTTAAAGATTAAAAAATATCAAAAAAATTAGTACATACCTATTCAACCCCCCCTTCTAGGTTAGTATCACACCAGGACCTAAGCATAAACAATTTTCATTAGGAAAAATCCACATATGTGGTCAGAGACATTTGTACGGGACTAAATAGAAAAGAAAAAAATAGGGGGTTAACATTATTTATAAAGTTCTAGAACTAGTCAGTCAAATCTAATAGTGCTCACATCAGTGTACCTTTCTGTCATTGGGACTGTCTTACCTTCTCGTCCATGTCCTTCTCCTCCTTTGTAGGTTCGGAACCCATCCTAGGTCTAGGGGCTTGGGTGTGCAAATTCTCAAGTTGGCCCTTCCCTCTCATTCTCAAGCCTCATCCTCCTCTACCCATTAGGATCTCGCCAATGGGCCTAACCGAGGGTTGAGCCATCTTCTCAAGCCGAGATACCCTGCTCACTTAAAAGGGCAATGAAGATGAGTTAGGAAATAATATAAGTAAAGCACATTCATCATAAAGTAAAAGCCTTACGATATCCACTTTAATCAAATTGATATAAATCGATCACTGGCACTAGGGCGACTAACCCTAGAAAGGGAAGGTGGTCCTCTAATTCAATGAGGCACTAATCCCTCTAAGTAGACCCTAAACTATGTGAATTGGTTAAAAAACTGCTCCATCTAGAGGCCCTCCAACAACTCTAAGAAATGAGCATCCTTGGCAAGAGTGTCGATCTCCCGTATGTCCTCTAAAGGGGCTACTGGAAGGAAAACAACAGTCATATTATCTACTTAACGAACCACTCGCTTGCCTAGATAGTAAACCCGCTCAAAGGAGCCCTTTAAAATAAAGCACTTATGGGCCACCCCTATACTCTAATCCACCAATGGGTGGACCTCATCCCATAGGTTCCACTGTACCTGTTAAAAATACATTATATAAGTCCTTACCATGAGCCAATGATAAAAAACAAAGCATGAAAAAAAATCACCCTGTTAACATGAATCCTATCTAGAGCCAACCAGAACATGTGAACCATATTGGCACCCCCATCGAGCCCGTCGGTTTTCCTTCCACCACTGCCACAAGCGAGGAAACATGTCTTCCTCAGGCATAACGAAAAGGAATGGGAGCAATCCTAAAACCTTGTATGCCCAAATCTGTATAGAAAAAAAAAAAAAGAAAAGACAAATAGAGGTTAAGTGAGTTCCACAAACAAGAATTGTCAAAATAAGAGTCAAAGAAGGAAATATACCTCACATACCACGTTAAAGGCCTTAAAGTCCCTTTACCACCCCTCGGGACAGTGAGCACATCCACTAGTAGAACACTATTATTGTTGTTCCACCCCAATTGAACCAACCAAAGTTGGCCATGTCATCCAAAGCTAAAATGCACTAGAGGTGAACCGTGTCACCATCATTGGCAAAAAAATTCCTCCCAAAAAATAAAGGGCATGAATGCTCTAGTTAGCTGGTCTTGTGACACTGCGCCACGACAGCTTTGTGCTAGAAAACCTCCCAAATATGCTTTACTCGGGTTGTACCACTCGAGGCAACCTAGGGGACCCACCCTAAAAGTCTCTAAATCTCCACAGACTAATGGTCGATGTCACTATCCCATGGCACCCAATCGCCACTCACCGAAATGTCGGTGATCATGGAAAAGTCCAAGAGGGTGAGCGTCACTTTCCCAAATCTTAGGTAGAAAGTGTTTGTCGTGTCCTACCACTGCTCCGCCAAGGCGTAGAGGACCTTTTAGTCCCTATCAGCATAGAAGATACGGTCGAGAAATGGTGCAAAACAGGCCTACATAATATAGCCCTTGCACCATGGGGGAAAGTTGGCCCACCACTCTTCGATGTCAACTGCTGAGTCGTAGGCTCGAATCAACAACTCCTCTAGCAAAAAAATGGGTGGGACAATGTTAAAACCTTAGAAGCATGCCAAACCCGAAGCAAAAATGCAAGAAAAATCAAAAAATGATAAAAATATGTCGTTGAGGCATTTTGTTAGGCGCGTGGAGTGCACTTTCCTAAGAGGCATGTGAGTGAAGTGTTCATGCATGGAAAACTTCTCATTGACATGCAAAATCATTTCCAAACCATTTCAAACAACCAAAATGGGGAATCCAAAGAAAAAAACACAAAATAAAAGGAAGAAATCATGAGAAAATCATACCTCTCCATTCCGTATTGGTGCGACAAATGTCGAGTCGGTTCCCAAACCAATCATATGTCATTCCAAGCACTCCTGAGGCGGCTTATGTTTTGAATGGTCCCTAACACCGGTCCATATCCCTACACAAGTTTGAAAAAATTGGGTAAGAATGCGTAGAGAGAAAATTAGAAAAACTTGAGGAAAAAAGATCGCAAGTATTTAACAATGGTTGCACCCAGGTCCCTCAGTGCCAATTGACACTCACAAGGGATGATCAGCACATACAAGGTGGAAACCCCCCCCCCTGTGTGCCAATCAGTACACAATGCTTGGGTGAGCTGGTTTTGGCCCATTTTGCTATTTTTTGGCTTATTTTTGCCCATTTTCAACTCATTTTTTTGTATTTTCAACCTATAATTGCCAAAATTTATTCATTAACTCATCACGGTTCAATTTTAATCACAAGACTAAAATGGTTACATGCCTGATTTTTTCTAAACACATACATAGGTTATGGCTCGATCAGTGAAGGCCAATTGATTCAGTCTCATTTTTTGGATTAATCATACAAACATTCCAAGAATGAATTATCTTTTTCAAAACTAATGAATGACACTCAAGTCGACTCCTTCCCATAGAGTTACACAAAGCCCAGTCCTCTGACGGACTCAACTTAAGTCATATCCCTAACAAGATATGATTTGAATTCAAAATCATCAAAAATCTTAAGAATCTATTAGGATCGCATTTACTTTTGGGTAAGCCATCAATAGCAACATCTAACAAAACCTATTGGGATAGCATTCCTTATAAGTAAGCCATCTATCATAATTTCACCAGGCCTATTAGGATCGTATTTCCTTTACATATATTTCCTATTTCGTAAGGGTATAACGTCATGAAAGACTTATTAAGATCGTAATTCCTTTTAATTAAAATGTATGAGGGTGTATATCTATCTCATGAGGGCATAATATCATGAAAGACTTATCAGGATCGCATTTCCTTTTGGGTAAAATGTTTACCACAATATTTCATAAAATCTGTCAAGATAGAATTCCTTTCAGATAAGTAGTCTGAGGATGCAATTTCACAAAACCTGTCAGGATAGCATTCCTTTCAAATAAGTTGTCTAAGGATGCAATTTCAATAATCCTATTAGGATAGAGTGTCCTTTTGGGTGATCCCCTCAAAAGATAGCATTCTTTTTAGTCTCAATGTACCATTCACGAACTACAGACGATATGATTCACCTTAGGGTGATGTAGGGCTGCCAATATTGGACACAACCCACGAACACGACTCGAAAATGACACAATCTTAGCAGGTTTTAGGTTTGGATTAATAGTTTTTCATTTAAAATTGGGTCAAACACTATTAACACGATTGATATTCGGGTCATGTTTGGTTGACCCGATTGACCCAAAATTGACTTGTTTATTCAAACGTGTCTAATGACCCATGACTCGAAAATGACATGTTTAACCCATTTACCCAAAATTGACCTATTTAACACAAAATCGGCACGTTTAACCTATTAACCTGAAATTGATCCTGTTAACATGAAATTGACACAATTAACATGACTATATATGTGTTTTTCTCTATTTAATAGTGATACCATAAAATAATTTTAAAATATATTAATCATTATGTAATATAATTATTAAATTTAACCATGAATATAAATGTATAAGTATTAGTACAAAAATTATAAAAAAATAATAATTTAAAAAGAAAATGAACCTTTTAGTTGAAATCATTTTTATCAATTTAATAATAAATTTAATGAGATCATATAGATTATAAAACAAATCCTAATAAAAGAATTAATAATTTAATAAAGTAGACTATATTAATTAAGCATAATAGTCGTCTAATCCCTTTAAATATTCTAAAATAATATTATTAAACTTAATTAAATCATATATTAGTCTTCCTTTTCTCTTTCCCTCTCCCCTCTAAAATAATGTTGTTAAACTAGATTATATTAATTATCTTAAAAAAAGTATGGTAATAAACATAAATTAGCTAACATCTTTTTTGAAATCTTTTTGGAAGGAAATTTTTAACATCTTTTTAAAAATATTTTTGGAATAAAATTTTTTTATTTATATTTAGTTTGACCATGTAAATGTAATTTCACATTTGAGCTTAGATGAAACATCATTTGCTAGAAAAATTTATTTTAATTTGAACAATGCATGTTAATGAATGGTAGATGTTTCCTTTTATTATTTAAATTATAATTTCCTTTTATTATTTAAATTATAATTTGAATAAGAATGACTTGATTGATTTATACATCATGATTTGAATGAGAATGTTATATACTTTATTCAAACAGTTCATTCATGTCAAATAGGTTATTCGTATCAAACAGGTTATTAGTGTCTAAACAGGTTATTCATGTTGGGTGGGGTTATTCGATTTGACACAACCTATTTATTAAACAGGTTAGTCGAGTTGTCTTATGTTAACCTGTTTAATAAACAAGTCTTGTTCAGGTCAGAGAAGTTCACACGATTAGTTAATCGGGTCGTGTTCGGGTCAACACTATTTTCAGAATATATATATCATGACACGACCTAAACATGACATGTGAACACAAATTGCCACCCCTAGGGTGATACGTAGGAATCTCATATAGATTGAGTCTGGCCACATCAACTCAATAATCAAGGCCATAATAGGCATCATTTTTTTTATGTTGACGTTCGCTTGCTTGTAAGCTCTGCCAACAAGGGCTTTCTGTAAAGTGTAGACGCCTCATTTTGAGACCCTTGATTTTATAGGTCTAATATTCTCATTTTTTAAAGATTACTACAATGTCTCACCCAGGGGTATTTTAGTAATTTCATATTTCAATCATTAGGCCCACTTAGGGAAGTTTGGTCATTTGGCACATTAGGAGCATCTCGATCATTATGCCCACCGAGGGCATTTTGGTCATTCCGCCCATTGAGGGCATTTTGGTCATTACGCCCATCAAGGGCATTTCGGTCATCCTACTCTTTGAGGGAATTTCGGTCAGTATGCCCACGAAGAGCATTTTGGTCTTTCCACCCATTGAGGGTATTTCGATCATTATGCCTATTAAGGGCATTTTGGTCATTTGGTACATTAGGAACCTTGAGAGTATTTTGGTCATTGTGCTCATTTTTTACCATCAAGGGTACTTTGGTAATTTTTTACATTTCCCTACCCTTTAGGGGTAGTTTGGTAAATTCTAGAGGTTTCCCCACTTCCTAGGTTTATTTTTGTAATATTGGTGCCATTTTGCTCTTTATAGGGTACTTTGATAATTTTAGCATAACTCTATCCCTTATAGGTTATTTTGGTCATTTTAAGGGCATACATGTAATTTCTATGCCATTTTACCCATAGGATTTGAGGTAAAGGCCTCTAAAAGGTTAATTTGGTAATTTTAGCCTTTACGGACAATTTTGATTTTTTATGCCTTAATGGTATTTTTGTAAATGCCATGTCCCTAAATTTTTCACCAAATTAGGAGTGATATAGAAATATATTTGTACACCAAAAACTTACCTATTTTCATTCCTTCCTTGTCTCAAAGGAGTTTCTTTAGCAACTTCCCTTATTTTAAGGGATTTGCCTTTATTTGTGCTAAAAAAACCTTACTAATCTTGTTTTCTTGCACATTAAGCGTTAATCTAGGTCATCCATCTATAGGATTCTTTGTGAGGCCTTGGATCAAACATCTTTAATTTTCCCTATAAATAAAGCCAATTGGCCACCATAATCAAGGACAAAAATGTAAGAGTTAAAGTGTTGTTGCAATAATTATCTCTCTTCTCTTTTTATATATTTCTCTCTCCATATTTGTTTAAGCTTTGTTCTATACAAGCAAGGGTTCTACTCAATTCAAGACGGAGTTCTGCACAATTAACAATCTGAAGTTAAAGAGTTCAAGCCAAAGCCTTTTCTGATTAGCCACAAATAATTAGGTACGCTCCCTAAAACCCTTCTTTTTTTCTCTTTTCCCAATTCAATTCACCCAATCACTCTTGATAGAATCAATTGAATTGGAGAACTACGTTGGCTCTAATTTCGTTATCTGAACTAGATATGTAGGACGCGTCATGGGCTTGAGTCTACTATTTTCCTTTATCTTATTCACTTTATGTTTTTTTCTTATCTTATTCATTCATGTAATCATTATTATTCTCTTTCTCTCTTTTATTTTATGTCATGCAATATACGCCTTGTGGATAAACACTAGAGGCTAGTTCATTCAAACTAAGTGGGATGGATGCCTAACCCCTTCCTATTTCGTACTTGTAAAGACTGGAAAAAAAATTTTTTTTTTTGAAATGAAACTTCTATTTATTTATTTATTTATTCTTTTATAGTTGTGTATGTAATATGGATGAATACTAGATGGTATATGTATGCATGTATATGTATTGTATGTGGTGTGTATGTATAAAAATATGTACAAGTATATTTAAATATATGTGTGTGTGTATATATATATATATATATTTATACATACATATAAGTTTAAGTGTGCTGTCGTGTACAGAGTGCGTGTGTGGGCTGATGTGAACAACCGTGAGTGTAGGTGTGCAGTATGTGTGTGGCTTGTGTGATGTGAGAATATATATATATATATATGTAGAAAACCATGCACACAAGTAATGCATTTAATGCATTCTGAAAAGGGGCCGAAAGAAGGAGGAACTAGAGCAGTGGGAGGTCAGGAAATAGAGGAGTGATGGGACAATATAGAAAGGCAGAAGAGTGTGGGCAGAGAGAGAAAAATGAGAGAGATCGGGTGAGACATATATACATGCATACTTACTGGACATTTGAGCTAGAAAGGAAAACAGAAGAAGGGATAGGTCTTGAGAAGTGATCGTGGGACTCAGAAGGGAGAGAAGGAAAGGAACCAAAGAGAGAAAGGAGGAAGATCCGAAACAGGTATGCCATGATAGTTTCCATCTTCAAGATTTTTAAAAGTATGATGTTTAATTCTAATAGTAGGGCCATATAGAGCATGAGAAGTAGATGACATTGCAAAAAGAATCAATGGAAATGATTGAGAAACGAGAGAGAAAAGGCTAGTTGCAGGTCACGGGTGTGGGGTAGAGTTTTCATATTTCATGTGCTAAACCATGTCCAAGTGCTAGGTGATTAATCGTGTGAGGTGCAGAAGAATTTTTAGAAGAGAAATGACACAAAACCGTGAGCAAAGGGTTAGAAAAATAGAAGAAACCAGTCACCGGAAACTGGGTGTTTGGCCGAAAGAAAAACCGGTCTGCGTTGCAAATGTGGACTGTTTGAGGGTCATGGAGGAGTCTAAATGAATGCTCGAGGGTCTTAAGAGTGAACGGGGGTAAAAACAGAGAAAAACCCACTTCAAAAACCCAAGAAAATGGGGGGGTGACCTGCGGTCTCTGGCGACTTGGCCAGAGAATAAGACTGGCGTGTTGGCCGAAAATCGTGGACGAGAGAGGGGGGCGAGTTGGGCTTGTTTTGATTTCTTTTGGGTTGGGGCTTGGTTGGGTTTAAAAAGGTCGGTTGGGCCGTTTCCCGTTGGGCCACTGGGCTAGGTTTGTTTAATTTTAAAAAGGGTTGGGCTAATGGGTTATTTTAAATATAAATGGCCTTTGGGCCTGTTTAATCTTAAAAGGGAAATCGGGCCTGTTTGGCCCAACGATTCAAAAGAGAAAAGAAGAGAAAAGAAAAAGAGGGATTTGCGGCTGCTGAGGTTTGAACCCACGTGGGACGCGTGGGGCTGAGGCGCGTGAACCGTTTGGACAGGACAATCCCGTGGTCATTATTGCGCTGAATAAATGTATGGGTAATACTTGATTTCCATTTTATGAATTAAATTTAATACACCAAAATGCCCCTGAGTCAAAACAAGGTCAAACGAACCCCGATTAAAATAAACAAATAGTGGATTTTTATTATTTCAAATGTTCAAAACTCAATGGTAGAGTCCGATTTGTGAAAAGAGGTCTCGGGGTATAAGAATCCGTAAAAGTGCAAAATGACCGTTTTGCCCTTTTTAGCTCGGATGCCCGAATTAAGTTCTGCGAAAGCCTAAACCTATTTTCTCTGGTGTTCCGGACATGATGATAGAATTTAATCTAACAAAATAGGAACTTATAAAATAAAGACATAAAATTTGATAACTAGCATCATTCCACGTAACAAACGAACTGAGTTGCATTTTGTGATTTTAGGGACACCGAAAGGCGGAGAGAAGGCAGCCTGACCTTCTACATTTCACGGCTAGCTACTACGCTACGAGTACGACTTCTTAGGATTGAGACTAACCCGTCAAGTACGATATATTGTGCTAAGTAAGAAATAGAATTAAGTTTAGGAATAACTACCATATTGACTTGATGATTCACATGTTTGTTTTATTGCTCATTTGCTTATGTGCTCCTTGTTATCTTGTTGAAAGTTTGGTGATGAATGTGGATCATGACTATGTGTATATCGCATGTGTTAGCAGGATGTGTAGATTATATTTGGAGAATTGTTGAGATTATGTAATACATGATTTAAAACATGTGTTAAGTGGATTGTGCCTGGCATGTACCCTTGATGAAAAGATCTTGTGATTAGAATGTTATTGTGTGATACATTGTTTAAAGCATGCTTCATGTGGGGATAAGATGATTTATCGGGATTACATTGTGACATGGTAGAATCATGAGCATATTGGCATAGTGTGATTCTTTGGACATGGCGTGAGTTGAGCATTTGGCATAGTGCATACTGGATACTCAGGCCATCGAGGAAGGTCCGTAAAGTGAGACATACTGGTTACTCAGGCCGTCGGGGAAAGTTCGTAAAGTGAGACATACTTGGATGCTCAGGCCGTCGGGGAAGGTCCGTAAAGTGAGGCATGGTTGTGACATGGAGTTTGCATGAGTGCATCACACATAATGTTCGTATGTTGCATTAGTGATATTGAATGCCATATAGATATAACTGTACACTTACACATGTCACGTCCTTAATTTTGTTTCTTGCATTAGCATTATATTGTACCAGCAATTGAGCTGACCCATTCGTGGGACAACATTTCAGATGACGCTCCCGGCACTTGAGACTTGAGGAAGTCTTGCAGAGTGGATGAGAGATGAGCTTAGGAGGATATTTGGTCGTTGGGGCATATTTTGTGATGTAGGGCTTAAGCCCGAATGACCTATGAACGATGTAGTTATGGGATGTATTTTATGTTATTTTGATGTATTGATGGTAATGGATGCATGCTTAGTTAAATTTGTTTAAGTTGTCCTTTATTTTATTTTATTTACTGTCTCGTCAGTCGCGCCTCGGGTTCGCGAGAATTCGGGGCGTGATAGTACCTTAGCCCCGAATTCAGAATTCTCTTGTTCATTGTAGTATAGTTTGCTTTATTTTTTGACCTGTGTCGAAGGGTTTAGAATGTAATTATTATGCCCCAAGCCCTAAAGACCCAGAGATGACCCTATAATCAAGATCAAATTAAATAAACAATTTCCTGTACATTCCAAACCACCCTATAATTAACATATTCTCACTTGAATTTTCTATAGCATGTATACATTCATTTACATTTCATTCATACAACCTAATGTTTACATACGTCATTTTAAAAGTGCAATTCATCCTCAGATCACTATTTCTAAGTTAAAAGAATATGAGTCCCATTTAGGATCCCAAGCCTTCACATTCACGTTTAAAGGCTATAAGGCCTTTTACAATTCCAACAATAACAAAAGATCAAAAGAGAGTAGTGAATTTAAGTAATCCCAAAATCAACAAAAGAGTCCAAAAGAATGTGTCCTTCTAATCCATATCATCAAGGAGTAGAAAATAAGGTTTGAGAATGTTCCTCTCCTACCTCGAAAAAGCAAAAAATTGGGTTTTTTCTGGCGCTTGCCCATATAGTTATCCTTGGCTTGGAAAATATATTATGGTTGATAAATGTTAGGATCGGGAGTCCTTTATTGTAATTGGCTAATTCGGATTCACAAAATATGTTTTGGTTGTAATCGTAACATAGTCCTAGACTTAGAGTCTCTCAAGCCCCCATTCTACTCTAAGATGGTCCAAGCTTCATTATCGTATATGTCATCTGAGCTCCTTGGGTCATGAAAGGTATTTTAGGTATTTAGGACTTTTGTTATGATTTGGATCTCAAACACTCACACATATGAAAGGTATTTCAGGTATTTAGGACTTTTGTTATGATTTAGATCTCAAACACTCACACATATCATACATTGCATATTGTATATATCATTATTTATTATGTGTGTTGTTCATTATCGTACACGTCATCCAAGCACCTTAGGTCATGAAAGGTATTTTGTGTATTTAGGACTTCTGTTATGATTTAGATCTCAAACACTCACACATATGAAAGGTATTTTGGGTATTTAGGAATTTTGTTATGATTTAGATCTCAAACACTCACACATATCATGCATTGCATATTGTATATATCATTGTTTATTATGTGTGTTGTTGTCTTGTTTTCTGAAATAATTTTCCCACAATTCATCTCTAAAAAATCCTTGTGTTTTTGCATTCAGGAAAATTGACTTCATAAAGCAAGAAAGACCAATTCTCTATTGGTAGGATTGTAACTCGTGTGGGCTAACCCGAGCCCAGCCCGAATTTTAACGAGTTTGGGCAAAAATTATTATGATTCAAAACGGGCCTGGACAAGAAACTCAAAGCTCGACATAATCCCGGGCTGGACTTGGGCAAGAATTTTGAAATCACGAAACAACTCGAGCCCGGATCTCAGTTGTTGAAACATGTAAAAAAGTTAGAATATATAAACTAAACTAACTTATCATCAACTTTCGATGTGGGAGGGACTAAAGCAGCACACACAACGGGCATCTTTTCATTGGTAAAATTAGATAGCAGAGTAGGCAAATTACATATTAGATAATAGAGATGACTGTGTGAATCTACAAGGTTAAATATACAAAAACAGTATGGATCATAAAGATTTAATTATTATTGTAACCTTTTGTTGTACACGATGATTGTAAAACTTCAGCCCTGCAAATGCATTAATATGAGATCCCTCAAATCTTTTTTTAACCATGTTATCAATCATGCATTTAGGTTAGGAGACAGGGTCTCCATTCTTTTGACAAAACCAGATGTGAATAAAGAGATCTACACTTCCAAAATCTTCGGTTGCAAAATGAAATGGTGAATCAATCTCTAAAAAACTTTAAAAACTAAGAGATGATAAGTTGTAACAGGTGGTATTCTCTCTCTAAATTCACACTTTCTCTCTCTACTTGTACATACAACAACATATCTAGCCCTAAATTTCAATTTTTTTAAAAGAAAACCATTAACTAAACAATAAACTGAGAGAAAATCAAATGGAAAATTAGAGATCAAAAGATCGAGATAAGATCTGATGAAATTTATAAAATATAATTTAGAGAGAAAGAAAGAAAGCTGAAAAAAGGAGTAAAGAAGGAGCAATGTCCCATCTTTTACACGTTTCATGAGCATCCAGCACTTCTGGAAACTCTCTTTGTAATCAAGTGAAGAGAAATTGAAGAATTTTGAACGACCATAAGGCTCGTTTGAATGAACAATTGAGATTGGTCATTTTTTCTTGTTCATTTATCATTCGATTGATCTTAATTAAACGGGCAACTGCAAGCTCTCGTTTGATGGTCGTTCGATACTCGTTCGAAGGAAAAGGCTCGTTTGAATAACCAAATGCTTCGTTTGAACGAACCTTGCTTAAAATATAATACTTTTATGTATTGAACTATTTATTTGAGATCTGCTATCCATAGTATAAATTGACAAAATTCTGATTTTCAAATAAAAGATTCAGATATATATATATATATATATATATAGAGAGAGAGAGAGAGAGAGAGAGAGAGCAGAGCACTAGAAAGAAGTGAAAGCATCCATTAGAGAGCATTTGTATCTACTTCTTCTATATCTATTCATCTCCATAGCATGATTCGCATCATAATCACCTTAATCCAAATCATCATGAGAGCCTAGATCACACATTCATCATCAATATAGTTCGTTCTTGTAGATTTCAAAGATAGAGCAATCGGAGGAGTCCGAGGTCGTGTGGAGTTCACGATTGTGCCGAAGACCTACACTAGTTAGAGTAGGCTTGTGGATTCATGGCCGAATCGAGAGTAGGAGATTAAGCGGGTCTAGAAAGCTAGGTTCGTATTCTTGTCACATTATAATCAGTTCATTCCTCATAGTGGAGATTCTTCATCGGGCAAAGAGTGCCCTGGAGTTTTCCATCACAATTGATTAATTGTGATGGTTTCTTCGTCAACAAATTTGGTTTGCATTTCTCAATTCCTTAATTTGTTTTACAATCCATGCTTTTATCAATTCTAGCATGATTCTGCCAAATTGAACTATCATAACTTAAGAATTGATCATTTGAATTAAAATTGTAGCTTAATTGATTGAATAATTTACAAATTGAGAAATTGAGATGATGATTATGTAAATTGATTAAGTTTGAGAATTGAATAATTGAATCAATTAATTGATTGATTAGAGGTTGGACAATTGTGGTGAATTGGTTTGGTTGATTGAACAATTGAATTGGGTGAATATATTGTTAAGAATTGAATTACATAACATGTTGTAGATTGCATAGAATAAGATCAATTTATTCTTATATCTTCAATTATGTGCAGATAGTGTTGTGAATAAAAAGTTGATAAACCTATTCACCCTCCTCTAGGAGAGTAATTCAAATTTGAGGCAATAATAATAAATTTTTGAAAAGTGATTTAATTAAATCCTTAAAAATAGTTTACTTGGATAATATCCATTCTAAAATCATTTTGATTTACACCATCACTTTCCGCGTCACCAACTAGAAGACTATAAAGACCAACAAGTGTCTACAATTGGAAGACTATAAAGACCCGCGAGAGTTTACGACTGATAGACTATAAAGACTAATGAGAGTCTATGACTAGAAGACTATAAATACTGGTGAAAGTCTACAACTAGAAGACTATAAAGACTAGCAAAACGATGTTTGCTTTGAGATCTCAATTATGTTGTCTGTATGACTCATTGGATCAATAATGGGCATATGCTGAAAATAAAACGTGAAACGTCTAATTAACTTTATCTTTTAATTATGATTTTGTAGCAGATTTTTGTGAATAGCTTTGTTTTGCTTAAATGATGACTTTATCAATTTCAAAAGGTAATACTATAGTCATTATTACTTTCGTTAAAAAATTATTGTGTAACGAATATTGCTTGAAGTATTTTTATTACAATTATAAAAACCCATGTTAGAGAATTGGCTTTAGTCATTGAGGTTAGTGACACTCACCCTTTCCCCCTTTAACATTTCGAGTGAAGAAGAGTAAGGGCTTCCCAAATGAGGGAAGCCTTTATTGGATACCCGCTTGTACTTTTGAATGACAGGACATAGTCCTATATGTAGACAAATGTAATATGTCTAATGTTTTTATATAAACTTTCATGTCTTGGCGATTTAATTAAACTTTAATGAAGTAATAATATAAAGTTATAACATTTACAAAACTTTATTCGAATTATGCACTAAATTTTATTAAAATTTACAAACTTTTTCTAAAATCATCCTAGTAGAATATGGGATATAGCAGTTCAAAAGGATGAAGTTAAATTAACATGGTATATTGGGATGGCCATGGGAATGGCACCGGGATGTGTTTGGAGTAAGAGACTTCTCTAACCTTGACTTGCAAACAAAAATTGTCCCCCAAGCCTATTAAAACTTGTGATAGAATGGGGAATACTTATTTAATTATTAAATATTTATTTATTTTATTAAATTAATTATAATTAATTCATTTCAAACAAGATATTGATATACCATAAAGTGACAAGCATATTCAAAGCATGACACATGTCTATATAGAGCTTTTCAGTGTACAGATCAAGAAATATTGTTTTATCCAGACCAACTAGGCACGGAGGGTTCAGAGGTATATGGTTCAGAACATAGCATCACCTTCCATATCTTATCGATCTTAGAATAAAGAAACAAAGTTCAATATGGAAACTACTATCTTTGGATATCTTCAAACCCCTACTTTTATGGCTCCTAATCCTACTCAACTTAAGGGATCTACAACCTATAAATAAGGTTATAAGGTAAGCTTTTAATTTATGTTCAATTCTTTTTTTGAATTACAGTCTTTTTTTCGTTACTAACTTTATCATCGGATCAACTACCACTAGAGCCTTCCCGGTAACCCTTTAACCTCAAGTTCTTGACAAATAGCGAAGGAAGGGAGGCCCTTTTGACTAGAAAAGAGCAACATCAGTTTGGCACTGTCTGTGGGAACGATAGTCATGCTTACTATTTTTTTTTTCAAAACAACGAATCTATTATCTTTTTCTTCCAAAAGAAAATAACTCCCAGCCTTCGTCCTAGAAAGAACTCTCAAAACCCTTAAAATTAGCCTTTTATTGAAAGAGGAAGGGGATAAACACCTATTCATTTACAACAACAACTTGATCAGATTCAACGACAGTCTGATCAGATGCAAGAATAACTCACTGCCATGTCACAAGCTCTAGCTTCATTGGCTCAGAACCAACGGAGTAACCCTCCTCTTCCTACTAACGTTGTCCACGAAAGACCTCAGCCCTCGCTACCACTACGGATGGAGGACCCCCCAACGAGGAGTTGCCTAACATGCAACCGGTACACCCCCATAGTACCGTCTATATAGGGGCTAATCCCCAGTCTTCAACAGCTGTGGGGAAAGGAATGCCTAAGTTTCATCCTGCCATTCATTTCTAGAGCAAGAGGAGAATACCAATTCCAACGGACCTCTAGAGCCAATCTAGCGCTGGAATTCCAACCTCCCGAGACTCCAGTCCCCCAGTCTTGGGAGAGCAACATCCTCCTGCTAACACCGAACAAATTCCTCCCCTAAATCTAGGACTTGGAGATGCAGGACAAGATCAACAACGAGGACCAATCGCACAACAAGTCCTATCCAAAGCCCCTTAGAGGATAAAGGAGATAGCAAACTCTCAGGATCAGACAATCTCAACCAGGGGGTTCAATGACCCTTCAGAGCAAGATGAGCTAAGTAAATTGCTTGGCAGGTTCTCCACACCATTTACCTCTACCATAATGACGGATGAGCGACCTAAGAAGTTTGTTGTCCCAAAATTCACTTTTTAGGACAGGTCTGAGGACCCTAAGGACCACCTATCTCACTATCAACATATAATGGCTCTACATAGAGCTACCGATGCCTTCATGTGTCTAAATTTGTGACAAGCCTCGAGGGTACCGCCCTTAAGTGGTTCCACAACCTCCCCTAAAAATCAATCAGCAATTTTTATGAGCTCAGTAAACTATTTCTCAACTGATTATTAACAAGCAAGGAAGTTGAGAAAATGACTAAAATTCTTGCTAACTATGAAGCAAGCAAAGGAAGAATCACTTAGGGAGTGCATAGCTCATTTTAATACTAAGCTCACGGAGATAATTGATTTTAGTACAAGTTTTTTAGTAGTTGCCCTTACTTCAAGCCTTGGGCCTGGACGCTTCTAGGATTCCTTGACCAAGAATCCTCCTATCGATATGACAACACTCATGGATAGAGCACGAAAGTATATTAATCTCGAAGATACAAAAATCTCCTTCCAAAAAGCTAAAGAACAAGTTTAGAAGGATGAGGAAATTTGGAAGAGGGATAACAACGCTAACAAGAAGAGGATCAAGAGTCTTAACAAGAAAACAACACCCAAAGCCCAGAACAACTCTAACTCTGGGACGTATGGGACTTACACCCCTCTGAATGCCTCTCTTACCTAGATACTCCAACAGCTCCAGACTCGTGAAAACCTAAAGTGGCCGGAGCCACTAAACATCCACCCTAACTCAATAAATCAGAATAAGTATTATGATTTTTATAAGGAGCAGGGCCACACGACTGAGGAGTGCAAGGCTTTAAAGCAAAAAATAGAGTATCTTATCAAGAAAGGACGACCTAAAGAATTTGTCCACCAGGACAGAAGGCAAAACCCCCAGTGACGAAAGACTACCTCAACGAAGGCAAGAGCAAAGGCCTGAACAGAGAAAAATTCAAAATGATTAGCAACAGAAAAATAATCAAGTCATCTTCGTGTTTCACGCTGATAATACAATAACAAAAACGTCTAACCGAGCCAGGAAAAGATATGCTCAAGAGGCAAGGGCAGAACCCTATATCATCCAGATCTCGACCATTGAGAAAAATGTGAAGTCAGGACCTTAGATCTAGTTCTTTGAATTAGGCCTTATTGGGATACATTGTCCCCACAACAATGCTCTTGTCATCTCACTCAAATTCGCTAATTTTGATATCAGAAGGGTTCTTGTAGATACTTGAAGTTCTACCAACTTATTATTCTATGAATCCTTCAAATGCATAAAACTCAACATTAATGACATTAGAGCTACCATTCTTGTGATGGCAAGATTCGATGGGAATCTTAGTATCCTAATGGGCAAAATTGATATACTGACCACGATAGAAGAAACGGATGGACAAAAGACACTAATCTCTGAATACATGGTCCTAGACACTAAATCTCCCTATAATGTCATTATTGGGAGGCCTCGGATCCACCAGATTGGAGCAGTTCCTTCAACCCTCCATCAATGCTTGAAATATGTCCACAATAATGAAGTTCTCACCATCAAGTGCTATCAGCCCACTGCCCGATAATATCATGCCCTCGCACTAAAAGAAAAGCCTTCTAAATAGCAATTACAGTACCCTCATGAAAGGAAAATTTCCTGATCTTCCAATCTTCATGAGGCAAAAGAATGTCCTTTTGAGATTGAAGAGCCACTAAGCCCCAAAGGAAAGGACAGCGCAGTCAAACCAATGGACGAGCCTATCAAAGTGATCGTCAGCACTGAAGAAGAAGGAAAGTATTTTCACATTGGCTCAGCTTTGTCTCCTTTAGAGCAAGAAGATATTGTTAAATTCCTAAAGGCCAAGCTTTCAGTATTTACTTGAAAAACTAGAGATGTGGAGGGAATAGATCCTAATTTTATCTCTCAGAAGTTGATGACAAATCCAGACCATCCCCTAGTAAGGCAAAAAATGAATACATTTGCCCCAGAATATCATAAAATCATCAATAAAGAGGTCTAGAGGTTGCTTAATGTTGGAATGATAAGAGAAGTATTCTACCCAGAGTGGTTTGCCAATACAATTCTTGCAAAAAAGAAGAACAACAAATAGAAGGTCTGTGTTGACTACACCGACCTTAACAAAGCTTGTCCTAAAGATAGCTTCCCTCTTCCCAGAATTGGTTGACTTGTTGATGTCACGGCAAGTCACTAACTCATGAGTTTCATGGATGCTTACTCTAGGTACAATCAGATTCAAATGTATCCTCTAGACCAGGAGAAAATAGCCTTCATATCAGAACGATGTCTCTATTGTTATAAAGTGATGTCGTTTGGTTTGAAGAACGCTGGAGCTACGTACCAAAGGATTGTAAACAGAATATTTGGCCCCCAAATTAAGGATACAATAGAAGTCTACATTGACGATATGCTCGTCAAAAATGTTCGGAAGAGTGACCACATCCAACACTTTAGCTAGACGTTCGACATTTTGAAGAAACACAGAATGAAACTTAACCCATTAAAATGTACCTTCAAGATCACAGAAGGAAAATTCTTAGGTTTCCTAGTTTCCCAAAGAAAAATTAAGGCAGACCTCTTATAGATTAAGGCTCCGATTGAAATAGAATCACCCAAAACTAAGAAAGAAATTCAATGGTTGAATGGACAGATAGTAGCAATGAATAGGTTTATCTCTAAATCTATGGATCGGTGCCTCTTGTTCTTTAAATCCTTGAGAGTGAGTAAGGCCTTAGAATAGACCTTTCAATGTGAAGACGCCTTCCAACAACTTAAGCAATGCTTAGCCTCCCCCGAACTCCTTTTAAAATCAATGCTAGGGGAAAAACTACTCATGTACTTAGCTGTCTTAGAAAATGCCATCAGTTTTGCGTTGGTTAGGGCAGACAAAGGAATTTAAAGGCTTATTTTCTATGTCAGTAAAGCAATTCTGGACACCGAGACAAGATACTCTGAAATCGAAAAATTGGCCTTAGCCTTGGTAATATCCGTTCGGAAGCTCAGACCATACTTTTAAGCCCATCCTATCATAATCCCTACATCCTATCTTTTAAAATCAGTCCTATATAAACCCAAAGTTTCGGGATGACTGGTCAAATGGTCAATAGAACTAGGACAATTTGACATATCCTATGTTCCACGGACTGTTATCAAAGCTCAAGTATTAACAGATTTTATAGCAAAACTCACTAAAATGCAGCATTCAAAAGCTCAAACCACCACAGACACTTTGGTGTGGCTACTTTAGACCAATGGTTCATCTACAAACAAAGGCTTTGAAGTAGGTATTGTAATATCCCAACTCAGGATACCGGGTCATATAACACGTATTACGAGATTAAAGAAAATTAGTGTAAAAATATTTACACTCAAAAGAGAATAATTAATTAATTAATTATTTATATGAAATAATTAGTTTTAATTATAATAAATATTTTAAACACACATTTACATTACATGTGGGGTGTGTAGTATGCATGACCAAGCATGTATGTATGCATGTATATAGGTAAATATATATATATATAAGAAGAGTGAACAGTGTGTAGTGTAGGTGTATGTGTGTCGGTAGTGTGTGTATTTCCATGGGATTATGTGTGTTGTATTATATATATATATATATATATATGTATATTATATACAAAATATCAAGCAAACAATAAATGTAAAGCAACAAGAGGAAAAGAGAAATTTATGAGATGGGATGGCAGCCGAAATTGGGGACTGAATTTGGGCTGAAGTCTTGTAGAGAGAGAAAGGGAGGAGAGAGAAGGGTCGGTGGAAAAATCTATAAAACAAAGCATGCAAAGCATGATTGCTTCTTAAGAAAAAGAATCAGAAGGGAACCAAGGAGCTTAAGGAATAAGAAGTAGAGGAAATTAGAGAGAAAAAAGGGCAAGAACCTCAACCAAAACGGTATGAACACATGAACTTGCCAAATCCTCTCTCTAGGATTTTAAGCATGATATGAATTGTTTTCAAGTTATTTAATATGTATGATGTTTGATATATGTCTAAGACATGAATAAGCATAAAAAAATCACAAGAAAAACACTGAAAAAATGATAAACCCAAGAGCGGCTGCCATGAATGACCTTCAAAAACAGGTCTGAAATGGGTGAAATTAAATGGGTTCTAACCTACCAAGACCTCAAGATGAGGTCAAGAGGGTTTCAAAAATACCACTACGCGATTCCAGAACCTAAGTACAACCTCCAAATGTCAAGTTGCAGGTTACGGGTTTACAACCCAAACCTTTAAACTCATGATTTAATCCATTTTTTTAAAATGAAAACTGAATCCCCATGAATAGGGGATCAAAACAAGCTAAACCCCATGAAAAATCACCAAGAAATGAGCATGAACGACCCATGTACAGGTCTGGTTATCGCGACCTAAACCAAGCCTCTGAGATAAACTCGAAGCTCTAAATCAATGTAGAAATATGCTATAAAGTATTAGGAAGTGTTTGGGAAAGAAAACAGGTAAAAAGGGCCCTCAAAACATCACGAAATTAAACTGTAAAAAAATAGGGTTTCAGTTGAACAGTGTCGACCTTCATGGGGAAGATGACACTGTTCGGGTCGGGTCTAAAAAGGTTCGGATTCGGGTTGGGTTATAACCGGATCCAACGGATTATGGGTTTAGTAGAACGGCAACGTTTTGTTTTAAACTTTAAGATATTAGGGCTGACGTCATCTTGACATCAGCATCACGTGGCGAACCGACTAAACCGGTTGGTTTGCAAGTGAACCGGACCGGTTCACTTAAAATCTGACCGAACCCATTGGTTTTTGGTGTTAATCCAATTCAATAAACCAACACTTTTATTATTTACGAATTGACCCCTGAACTTCAGAAAAATTATACTGTGGCCCAACTGATGAGAATTTTATGCAATTAAGCCCCTGGAAAAATAATTAAATAATTAATTTAATTTTTTAATAAATAAAGTAAAATTACTATTTTGCCCCTAGGTCATATATGAAGCAAATGAAGTCTAAATTAAACATATGAATAGTGTATCCTTACTATTTTGGATATTCTAAAGCCAATGGTAGGGTCCGTTTTACGAGACGGGGCCCGAAAAATAAAGACACGTAAAGGGGTAAATGACCAAAATACCCCTTGTCCAAAATTAACAAGTTATTAGTGTATTCTTACTATCTCGGACCTTCTGAGTCCAATGGTAAGGTCCACGATACGAGATGTCACGTAAGGGGGTAAAATGACCAAATTACCCCTAGTACCTCAAAAGCTAAATTAAAACCAGGGAAGGTCTAAATTGACTTTCTTTGACATCCCAGACTCAATAATGGAGTCCAAATTACGAAAATGAAGTACGAAAAATATGACACGTAAAACGGTAAATGACCATTTTGTCCTTTTACATATAAAAGTCCAAATTGAATTCTTGGAAAGCCTAAACCGACTTTCTTCGACGCTCCGGACTCAATGGTAGAGTCTATTCGACCAAAAGAAATGTCTAAAATAAAAAGACATAAAATTTGTTGAATAGCACCTATCAGATGACTATAAATTAAAGTAATGCCAAAGTACTAATCTAAGGCGTATACAAGGAAATGAATTACGAAAAGACACGACACGTAAATATGTGAAGTAAATAAATTAAATTAAAGTTAATGGAGCTACCAGAAGAGTATAAATTGAAATGAATTCAATTCCTAACACATTAAATTGTGTCATAGGTTAAGAGTACGAGTTAAGTTAAATACATATGAAATTATGAAATCGTGTTAGGATCTAATACGATTAAGCATAAGTTAAGGAATATCGAGATGATATTACAATGAATGTGAAGTTGATGAGATGTTTATGAATTGTTCTTAGGAACTACAAGGAAAGTGGGAAAGCGCATTATTAGCACTAACCCTAAAGGACCAAGGTGAGTAACCCTGTATTTGAAGTGGAGATTTAACTCCATGGATTTGAAAAGGTTTTAAGTTCAAAAGATATGAAGTATTTGAATTTCAAATTCAGTATATTACATGATTCAATTTTAAATTGTTCTATCTTTATAAAACCTATTGTGACATGCTTAGTAAACGTTTTCTTTACAGTTTTCTTAAAATGTGTTTTCAGCATGTCTAAGTTAAAATACAAATCTTGTTAAATATTCTGAATTTGATTGTTACAAGTATTTGAAGTTCTATTGTAGAAATTATACATTTCATGTTTTAAATACTCATGAAAGTATCCATTGAAGAAGTCATGTGATAAATGTTTTACAAGATAAACGGTACTAAGTACCACCCCTATGATGGTTGAAATCCTTCAGGGATTCAACAGTAAATGCCCGATAACAGGATCTAATCCCCTAGGCAAATGAGATCGATAGTATTGGCAGTAAAATGGGAGTCTGGTTCGAAACAGATTCCAGCTAATTAAAGAGAAAAGATGACAAAGTGATTTTGAAAATGAAAGCAGGTTTTACCCTCATTTTCACAATACATATTTATGTGTTTTAAAGTTTATATACTTTATCTGATGAAGTACGAGTATGGCTTGAATACTTTAAATGTTTCAAAGCTATCTATTTTATGAAATGCATATGTTTCGAGTTATATACTCTATTTGACGAAGTACGAGTTTAGCTTGAATACTTTAAATGTTTCAAAGCTATCTATTTTATGAAATGCATATGTTTCGAGTTATATACTCTATTTGACGAAGTACGAGTTTAGCTTGAATACTTTAAATGTTTCAAGCCATCTGTTTTAAGAATGCATATACTCTATATTCTAAAATGTACGAGCAATTGGTAGTGAGTATTTTATAAACTCTCATGTGTTAAACCACTACTAGTTGAAAACCCCATGACGAATGCAGGAATTACTCACAAGCTTAGATTAGCTTACCCGGACTTTGTTCGGATCCCCCTTTCATGTGATTAGCAGCAGTCTTGACTTGAGGACGATGATGATGGATCTGTACATTTTGGGAAGTTGTAATTACGTAGTTTCTTTATGGAACCATGTGAATTTTAGGTACGAACTTCTGTATTAATAAACAGTACAAGAATATGTATTAAGCCCTCTGGGCAGTGGACATGTAACATTATAAGTTCTTGAAGTTTTTAGTTATGCTCTGATTATATATTCATGTGTATCGAAATGTGAAGAGCGGCAGTATCGGACGGATGTGCAAATTTAAAAATGAGAAAAGAAAAGAAAAAGTTTTTTTTTTCACGCTTCCACAACCACATAAGGCACATCTATCCGATACCGCTGCGTATGCGAGCCTTCGTCCTAAGGTCCTCGGGCCTGAGGGTGGCGGTCAGCGATGCGAGATCCGCACAGGGTGGGTTTCGGGTCGTGACAGGTATAATACTGAGTCCTTAGATGGGATCGTAAGCGAAAAATTTGTTAGCTTGGGATTCAAAGCCTCTAACAATGAAGCTGAGTATGAAGCACTTATCATTGGGATGAAATTAGCTCTAGAATGCGAAGCTTTGGACCTTGACTCATTTTCTGACTCCCAACTTGTAGTGAGTCAAGTTTTGGGAGAATATTCTACCAAGGATAATAGAATGACCAGATATTCAGAGTTAGTGGAATCACTGAAACAGTCTTTCCACAAGTTCTATATTCAAAAGATGAAAGAAACCAAAACTCCAAGGCTAACGCTTTAGCAAATATAGCTTCCTATCTCAATCTAGAAAGGGACTCAATGGTAAAAATCTCCTACCAGTCAAAACCTAGTATTGAAGTAATACAATCCCTTCAAATTTCAGAGCAATCTCATAATTTGATGACTTCTATCATCTAGTACTTAAAGAAAGGGTTGCTTCTAGAAGACAAGAATCATGCTAGGAAAATTCAAATTAGGGCAGCTTAGTATTTAATTTTTAAAGAGAAGCTTTACTGAAGGTCTTACACATAGCCCCTCCTATGGTACTCTACTTCAGAAGAGGCCCACTGTGTCCTAGCCAAGCTACATGAGGGAATCTGTGGCAACCATAATGGCAGTAGAACCATAGCTCACCGACCATTGACTCAGGGCTACTACTGGCCCAATATTCTAAAGCAGGTTATGGAATATGTTTAGAAGTGTGACAAATGTCAACGTTTCACCTCTTACTAACATTAACCTCATCATGAACTCGTCCCTATGATAAGTCCCTGGCCTTTCGCCTAGTAAGGAATGGACATTGTAGGGTCATTGCCAAAAGCCCCTCAGAACAAAAGATTTCTACAAGTCGCCATTGATTATTTCTCTAAATGGGCAGAAGCAGAACCACTAACCCACATCACAAAAGTAGAAGTAAATAATTTTACTTGGAAAAATGTTATGTGCAGGTTCGGCATACCTCGAGTCATTATTTTAGACAATAGGACACATTTTGCTGGAAAAGTGTTCAGAAAGTTCTATAAAGACCTGCACATCAATCACCATTTCTCCTCTCCAGGGCATCCTCAAGCTAATGGGCAAATCGAGGTCACCAACCATACTATCCTCGTAGCAATAAAAAGGAGGTTGGAAGAAGCCAATAGAAGATAGGTCGAAAAGCTCCCCAGAGTGCTATGGGCATATCGAACTATTAAAATAACCCCAACTATGAAAACACTATTTTCACTCGCCTATGGCATCGAGGCAATCATTCCTGTTGAAATTGGCATGCCAACCCTTAAAATAGACTGCTTTGACCAAGAGGCCAATAGCCAACAACTTGTAGAAAATATGGACCTATTGGAAGAAAGACGTGAGCAAGCTCGAATTAGGACTGAATCCTACCAACAAATAATGGCTAAACATTTCAACCAGGGGGTTAAAACCCATCAATTTCCAACTCGGAGTTTTCGTCCTAAGAAGGGTGTTTCCAAACACTAAAGATCCTGATGAGAATGTAAAATGTTATATTTTTTTCTCCCTTAATGTTTAGTCTTTTATACTTATTTGGTGCCTAAATGTACTCATTATTCTTATATTTTGATTTAGGATGCAAATGGAGGCGCTAAGTGCAAAACGAAACTAATTGGGCAATTTTAGATAGTTTCAATATTGCTTCGTAATCTAGGCATAACTCTTTCATCTGAGCTCCAATTGAGATGATTCAAGATGATATAGAACGCCAAGAAAAAGTTCTACAACTGTTCATGTTTTGATTTTTTAGAGATATTAGATGCATCAAGGTCAACATCGGCTTGAAGTTGCTACACCTACACTGCGGACGTTCTGGAACATTTTTTTAGCCTGCAATTCTAGTGCGCGGATCTGACGCAATTTATTTTTGAAAGTTTCCAGATCTGGTGCACAAAAATTTCAGCTGCAAACATCACTTTTCTAGTTATATTAGGACTTTATTTTATATTTAATATTTCCTTTAATTAGTCAAATTTGGATATTTTTATTTTAGGATAATATTTAGAATATCTTTAGGAGTTTTGGTAGGCTTCTAATACTAAATTAATGTGTAAAAAGGGGGGGATTCTCAGCCGTCTCACACGCACGCCTCTCTCTCTCTCTCTCTCTCTCCCTTCTTCTAAAAAACTTCTCCTCCAAGTTTTCATCATGGCCTTGTGTGGCTAAACTTTTATAATTGGTCGAAGGAAACGGAAGCCTCGGAATCGATAAAACTATGAGATCTAATTTCTTTTTATTGTTCAATTTATGCTTTGAGTATCGGATATTCTTTTGTGCTTATTTTCATGATTTTCTCGTTTAATTACTAGGAGGCCTACTAGTTTATTATTCGTTGCAATCTACTGCTAGGTTAGATATCAAATCCATAATTGTTTGATCCATCTAATTTGTGAAGCAACTAAGATTTAATGATTTTCTGCATCAGAAATTATTAAATCTTAGGAAGAACGCTTGACTAAATTAAATACAACCACTTGTGCTTGTGTTGTTTAACTTCATCGATCTTTCTAATTCTTGAGGCTGTCACTAGGATTAAACCTTTAGCACTTGTCTTAGGTTGTTTAGTAGTTACGGTTAATTAGATCGTTTATTTTCTAATTAATTGCGACTAAGGAAAGATAGGAAAATAGTTCCAACGGTGAATATTGAAAGTGTGAATTGATATATATT